>CM074734.1:76692699-77017699 GCA_037367245.1 Phrynocephalus guinanensis
ACAAACGGTTTGTACAACAAAAAATTGTACAACATAAAAAATTCCGGAGATAGGGGAAATTTGCTTAACAGAGAGCCCTTTTACACAACCCCTAAAATCCGCTGCAAAACACTTGCAGATCTGGAGCATAAAATTGTTTTCCCACCAGCAGTGGACTTTTTTTTTAAAAAGTACGCCCACGCCCACTTAAGCGCACCCCAGTACACTTTACAAGTACCTGGATTCTAAAGCTGTGGATGCCTGGCTCCCCTCGCCTTCTGTTTGTTTTTCTTGTCCCCACCGCCCCTTTAAAAGACAGGAATCCCTACAGGGCTGCTCCAATGGCAGACGGAGGTGAGCCTGCCACCGCCCCTCACCGCAAACAGAAGCAACAGAGTGTGGGAAAAAGACAGGAAACAAAACCTACATGGGCTGCTCCAATTTAAGGCAGACGGAGGTGAGTAAAAGGGCTCAGAATCACCTGCATTATATAAATTAAAATTAAATTTATATATAAATCATTAAAGTTACAACACCAGCAGTTAGCCAGAATAGTCAGACTTCCACCCAATTATTTTTTGCTATCTATGGTTTTTCCGTAAAGATATGATTACATGCAACAAGGTATTAAATATTATTAAATTAATAATAATTTAATAATAATTCTGACTATTAAACAATAATTTAATAATAATAATTAAATTATTAATTAAATATTATTAAAATTAATTATTAAAATCATTGTCCACAATTATTCTTTTACAGAAGTCTGACTATGCTGGCTAACTGCTGGTGTTGTAACTTTTTCCAGTTACAACACCAGCAACACCAGACAAAATAAATAAATAAATAAATAAATAAATAAATAAATAAATAAATAAATAAATAAATAAAAAACAAAACAAAACAAAAAAAACAAAAAACAAAACAAAAGGCACCTTAAAAACACACATACATGATTAGGTTCTGTTGCGTTCTCTTTCCCTTCGGGGTAGGTGTTATTCAGTGAATTAATATCATTTTGGAAACATCTTAGAGCTGGATGGATTCTCAAATACTTTTGAATTACTTATTTGGAAACTAACCTTTGACCAGCAGGGTAGGGGTCTAAGTGGCCTTTTGATAGGTAAACACTGGCAGTTGCTGCATTGGAAGGATAATTATCTACTTTCTGTTACTCAGTGGATTGAAGATCTTGCAATCTTTTCAAGATTTCAGTATACAGACACCAGTTTGTATGATTATATATTTGGACATCACATCTTGTCCTTCTCCGTCTTCTTCTCCTTCTTCTGGTCATGCATTCATACCACACTTATTTTTCCCCTTTCCCCCTTTTGATTGTGGAATCAGTACTGTGAAGTATTTTATGTCTGCCATGTTCTTTTTATATACACTTTTAAAAGAGAAAAGAGGTAAAAAAAGAAAAGCCAGTCTCACCTTTATGATTTAAAAAATGTGAATCATAGGTGCAGAAAGGCAGGACTATGGCTGTAAATGGACTTTCATCCAAAAATTTAAATAGAGGATACAGAAATGCTTAAAACTGCAATTTAAACTTTTACATTTGTACCTTTGATGGAACGAAACACCAGTTTTACAGTTCAGTCATTCTGCCTCATTCATAGACTTGGGAGAAGATATTGGAGTATTATAATTGTCCATTGCATTGCCCTCCAGTATTTTGCTACTGCTTACTCACTCCTTTCTATGCTGGTTTATCCATCTTTTCCCTTGGCATAGAAATGTTGCAGAGTTTTGAATTTCTGGTAGAATTTCCTTTTCCTATGCAGTAGAAGTTAAGAGACTCACAGAGGAGAATAGCTACAAATTCTCAAATAGTCCACCCCATTTCTCCTTAACTGTCACTTAAAATCTCAACAACTCATTTTAACAACTCATTTGTAGGAAAATGAATCTTTAACAATTACTTAGAGTTGCTAGAAATTCCAGACCTGTGCATGCTGCTTTCTTTGCTGCACACATGCTGGCAGTCAACTGAACAGATCAATGACAAACAAACTGCCACTAACTGAGTAAAAAGAGGGAAGAACACAGAGCAGAGGCATCAGGCTCTCTTTGAATCCAAAGCCTGGAAGGAATGATTGATTAATGCCGGATAGATAATCACCTCTGCCCAGGAAAGTCCCTCCCAATCACACAAAGTACAAATTGCCTGCAAGGGTTGCAAACAAACCCACTCCAAACCGAACATCACTTAAGGAAAGAAATGGGGAAGAGCTACACTATGCCTTTGACTTATAGCATCAGGAGCCATTCCTCTGGCAGCATCCCTGCTGCAGGAGAAGCACTAATAATTTCAGTGGGTTGCAGCATCTCATTGTGGAACCAGGGGACAGGGATTCAAATCTCCACTATGCCTCGGGGAAAGAGGAGGCACCAAGATCCCATGTGGCTGATGGGATTATTATGTGCTCTGCCTAGATGTCCTAATCACATTCGATCTCGCCTGATTTCAGAAGCTAAGCAGGGTCAGCCCTGGTTAGTACTTGGATGGGAGACCACCAGGGAATACCAGGTGTTGTAGGCACCTGGAGTAGGAACTGGCAAACCACTCCAGTATTCCTGCCAAGAAAAATTCCACGGACATGGGGTCACAAAGAGTCGGTCACGACTGTAAACGATGCCACACACACACACACACACACACACACACACACACACACACACACACACACACACACTGTGTGGGCTTGACTGAGTTACACAGTCCCAGAATGCCACCAGAAAGAGAAACTAGTCAACCACTTCTGAGTACAGTACTTAAAAAAACTGCTAGAAAGAGAATTTGTAAGTTAGAATTGACTCGTTAACACATAATTAATTATGAAATAGGAATTGGCCACATTAACGCCACATTAACGTGTCTACTTCTACAAATGTGGAGCTGAATTACGTCTCCTTATGGCCTTTTAGCATTGAACAGACATTTTGCTATTAGCTGACTTGCAGCCATGTGTGTACCGCTCGCTTAATGAAGGAGTTAGAGCAGGATTGCAAATAAATCCATAAAACCTGCTTTGTCTCTCTTGTTCCATCTTGCTCACTTGCCCACACTCAATTCCTTATTGCCAGCAGCTTCTAATGAAGCTGACCAAAAGTCAAGGGAGATGTCTGCCCAAGAGTCCGCTACACCTGTGCACCAAAGCATTGGTAACATTTAAATAATTAATTTAAAACATATTAGGAAATAGCCTGATATTATCTGCTCAGAGTCTGTAGGACGGATCAAATGAATCCTGTCATTAACAAATTGAAAGGAACAATGAACTATCTCAAAATCTGTGGCTTGACAAGGGCAACATTCCAGTGCATTCAGAGTCTTGATGTAGCCAGGATTCTGCATTTTACTCTGTGCAAAACATGCACCAGCAGGTAGAGTCTCAAGCAGTCTCTGCTTCATGTGTAGACTTCTACACTGTGTGTTCCAAAGAAGAGGCCTCATTTTTCCAGTCAGTACTGCAGCATCTCCTTCTTAGGAACTCAGGATGCCCCAGGTCTGTGAGTATTCTGGCCTAACCAAAGAAAACAAAATGTTGCAATTTTTCACCAAGGCAACTTAACTAATCTAAGAAGATGATATGTGCCAAGTTGCAACTTCTGTCTCTCTAGGCCAGTGTTGTCAGCTCTGCTTTGCAGTCTTGCTTCTTTGTAGTCTGAGGAAAGATTCTTGTCAAGACCTACTTAGAGATCCTGGGCATTACTGTGCTTGACGGTCTCTCATCCAGGTACCAACCGGTCCTGACTCTTCTGAGCTTCCAAAACTGAATTTGATCAGAATGTTCAGGGTGACATGGTTAATGTCAGGGTGACAAGCTGTGTTCATTATGCACATTATGCATATTATATTTTGTATAATGTATGTTGCTTCGCTATTTATAGCAATGGACGGGGAGCTATACTTTGCTTAATTCAGAGGAAACCCACACTTACCCCTTTCCTTCCAATCCAATTTCTTTATTTCCTATGTGTTTTAGCTTCAGGTTAGCCTCCTCTCTTTTAGCTAGAAACTAAGAGTAAGTTAGCTAGAAACTCATTCTCTTCCTAATAATACTGAATTCTGTACACAATATAAATTCTGTGCTTGGTTTCCAGCATGGTGTGGGATCATAGAATGCATGGCTCTAGCTGATGTGTGTGGCTCTGTACTAGAGATGGGCAGGAAACGAAAAACAAAGGTGAGCGATTAGCAGCTTCCTGACTCAATTAGAATGATTTTCTCCTGGGGGGGACCCCCTTTGGAGCTTAATAACTCAGCCCCCTGAACCCCATACATCTCCAAATTTACAGGGAAGAGTCCAAAGAAGCTACTCTGCAATTCTGGTGCCTCTAGGATCCAGGAGAACAATTTTATAGCATTTTGTTTAGTTTTGTTCTGAAATGCTTTTAAAATTCCGTTAGTAACGAAATGAAATGAAACGAATAAAGAAACAAAATGAAAAACACTATATTTTTGTTTTGTGCCCATCTCTACTCTGTACTCATGTTTTCCTCCTTTACATTCCTTTTAGTATTTGTTACACTACAGTGAAGCAACTATCTTTTTCAAGTTGAGTCCACATCTGCGGTGATCTGTTGCAGCTGGGTGCCAGTGAGGTCCCCAAGTGGAACATGAGTTTCCTCAAGAAACTAGATTCCACCAGCTGCAATGAAAAAAGAACAAAAATCAGGTTCAAAAGAGGTACCGAGTAAAATGCTTCTTTCATGTGAGCAAAAAACGGGACATGATGTGACACAAAAACAATGCACCGAGTGTGACCACAGCTAAACATCTGAGGGCGTTTATACACGACCCCTAAACTCCGGGGCAAATGGCTCCCAGCTCCCGAACTTAAAAATGTTTCCCCACCAGCTCTGGAGTTTACAGGAAATTAAGTGCGACCACGCCCACCTAAGCGCGACCCAGCGCACTTTTCAGGTACCTGCTCTTGGGAGGTGAAAATTGCTTGATGCGGATGTGCCGGGCTCTCCTCGCTTCTTTTTGTTGTTGTTTTTTGCCTTCTGCCCCTTTAAGAGAAGGAATCAGGAAGTGATGGGGCTCGGAGCAGCTTCCACCGGCACCGGGAGGTAAGCCTTTATTCTTTTGTCCCCTTATTTCCTCCCTCCCCTCACGCAGCCAGCAGCCAGGAAGTGTGGAGGGGTGAGGACGGAGGAACAGCAACGAACCCCCAAGATCTCTGGTCCGAATTTAAGGGGCCAGCGGATCTTAGGGGTCGTGTGAAAAGGCCCTGAGTAAGAAACTACTGTAGCCTAAAGGAAATGTGTCTCTTCCCCTAGTTTAGATGACTGAAAATTACGAAAAACTTCCTGGTGGTAACAGCTGTGCAATGGTGACATGGATTGCCGTGAAAGCTGGTGGACTCTCTGTCATCAGTTTTTTTAAAACTGAGTTTAGAAGGCCATCTGTCAGAGATTCTTTAGCTGAGGATATCCTGCATGTGCAGTGAGTTTGGACTCCGTGACCTTTGGGGCCCTGTCCACATCTAGGATTCTACAATTCTTCTGCAACACATTAAAAGGACCTCATCTGCTTGTGCAAGTGCTCTGCTGCGCATGTCGAAAACAGCATATGATCATGCACCAAAGGCTTTTGTCCCTCTGCAACACTGTCATGTGTGGCATCATTCTAATGCAGGATAACTCCAAGGACACAGCACAGGCACAGGAACTGAGGATGTGGTAGGCCAGATGAACAAAACTTGGCAAGAATCTGAGTTGGGATATGTGTGTAATGGTGTATGTGTTGGTTGGAGCAAACAAAAAGGGAAAGTGGTCACATAAAGCATTACAGTATTCAGCTGAACTTTAGTACCATACTTAATGGTGTTGGAATGGTTAAAGGTGGGACTTTCATGCACCTTAGGCCATTGTCCACCTAATGAGCATATTGTCCACCTAATGAGCCTATTTTAGGCCATTGTTCATCTTATGAGCCTATTTCAGACTACAGTGACATGAGGTCAAAGTGGACTATAAAATGGAGGACTCACAACCAGCTTTCTTCAGACTGATGAAGCTGCTTGGATGAGCAGCAAAACGTTCAACCTCTCAAGAAAATAAATCCAGTTGCCATGACTCATCTTGCAGATAAACTCACCTGGATGACTGAGAATCTTCACAAACTTTAGTAGATGATTAGGAGATCATAATACAACCACCAGAAAGCGAGAAAAGGGTGATGTCCACTTCTTTCTCCATTCTGTCATCCTTTCTGAAGAGAGAGATTCCTTTTTAGCATTCAAAAGTGTTCTGTATACCTGTCACAGAGGGTTTCTCATGAAGCATGACCACTGCTCAAACTTAACCCATCCCGTTCCATCATTTTCCCTTTGCATTTCCACTCAACCCCATGGTCAGCCCATGTCTACCCAAAATTAAGGGAAGTGACAGAAAGCTCAGATTAACAAGCATCTTTGTTTGTTCCCAGACCCTTTCTTTACAGATTTTTGGAAGGGTTTTAATTAAAAATACCTTTCCATTCAAGCATAGTTGTCTTCTGCCTCCACAGGTGGCTCATTTACTTTGGTAGTTGCTTCAGCATCACTTCTTTTAAAAGTCACAGTTAAAGCTATGAAACCAACGGGGGGGGGGGGAGGTCGGGCGGCGGGGGTGGCAGCAGGCGGGGGTCCAGTGGCGGTGGGGGTGGCAGTGGTGGGGTCAGGCGCCTGCGGCGGGGGGAGGTCAGGCGGCGGGCAGGGGTCCGGGGTGGGGAGCGGCGGTGGAGGGGCAGCAGGCTGGGCAGTGCCCCCTGTCCATTTTGGTGCCCTAGGCAACTGCCTAGTTCGCCTTAATGGACACGCAGGCCCTGTATACACACATGGTTCCCTGATAGTACTTCATCTGCTTCTGTTTCTTCATAAAACATTCCACCCTTCTCCTTTAAGAGCTGGCCCGTATCTTTCTGGCACAGGGTGAGAACATACATACTTTTGGGGACAACTCGTTAAGATGCAAAATAGCTCTTTGTTCTGCTTCTATGGACAGGCACCAAGAGCTAGAATAAGTTGCATCTAAGATAAGGACTTTTTAAGCATCCTCTGGATCCGATCAAATTTCACAGTGTGGAATGGCTCATTCTTGTCACTTTTGTGCGTTTTCAATTTCTTACACCTCTTTTCGGTATATGGATCTGCCTATTTTTAGTCATCTGGAGCACATTTGTTTGCTTTCATAGACAAGCTAGAGCATAATACAGTCTTCTGACTACATTAATTGGAACGGGACACAACGGACTCGATGTGTGGCATTCTCGAAAGCATATGCTGGCCTGAGTTATTTTGCTGCCTGAGGCAAAAGATAGGATAATGCCAACACCCCCTTTCTCTTTCTGGAGGCTGAGTGGATTTAGTAATCGATCTGACTTCAGTAGGAGCAATAAGGACGGGGGCCTGCACTGTGCATGAGGGCAGCAAGATAGCATAAAGGGTCCATGCCAGGATGCATGCAGCTGATTCCTCTCAACACTTCAGCCCTGCCGTCACTACCTTGCTGTGCTTAATGGGTACATTTGAGGGGGAGTCCTGCTTCTAATTTGGGGCTGGTCAACTTCAGTACAGTACTCATTGCTGATCTCTTAGCACCTTGCCTCTTTCATTGATAACAGGACTGCAAGCAATGAGTTGCAGGAAGTAGTTATCAGTTTCTCATGTCAAGTGCGGAACTGCCCCACTCACCCGGTGGTTCTAATGGATGGCAGAGTAGGGGATGCTTATTACAGTCTCCATAGACAGCCCCTGCCAAGAAGAAGAGACCAAAAATGTATTGGTAGGTTTTCTCAATGAAGTGGAATTTAGGCCCCTGGTTCAGTCCATTTCAAGAAATGATGCTCAGGTGTTTTGTACAGTTGATGGCTCTTAATTGCACATTTAGGACCAAACCACCCTCAAATATTCTGAATTACAAGATGGATAGACGACAACAGTATATCATTCCTGTGCTTGATGAGCCAGCTACCGTGAAGATTACAGGAAATCCTGAGGGGGGGGAGGAGGATTATGTCATAGTCCCTTCTACTCAGAAAGGCCAAGCACTTTGACCCTTCTAGGTCTCGCTCCTTTACACTGCTATGGCAGAGATTAAAAAGCAAAAAAACAAAAAGTGTTCTCCTTGTATACCGCCCCGTACCATTTTCAAGTAGTCTGGGCGGTTTACAGTTTTAATCACAGCTATGCAGGCTACACATTATGTAAGACGTTTCCCTCAGCAGGGAATCAGTAACGATAAACTGCAAGCCAACTGAACCAACATACAAAACAATTGTTCAGTTCAATTAGATCTTAAACAGTGAACAATTGTGCCGCAGTGCAAAAAGGAGACTGGAAACAAAACCAGAATGAGTTAGCCCCGTGCACTGTCAGTCTTCTCTTCTCTTCCACTGGCTCCCCTCTGCTATCAAGCCTGATGAGAGTCTCATGGCTCAGTAGTTAAACTGCAGTACTGCAGTCAAAACTATGCTCACAGCCTCGGTTCATTTCCAGCAGCCTCAGGTAGCTGGCTCAAAGTTCACTCAGCCCTCCATCCTTATGAGGTCAATAAATTAGGTACCATGCTCACTGACAGGAAAGGGGCAGGGTGTAGTCCACACATTTCACATTTTGCATTAACAAGCTAACACTGATCTTGCCCTTGTCATTTTAAAAGCTGGAGTCTCTGTCCCTTACTTGGACATGAATGAACCCCCTTTAGGGTCTTGCTTGTGCTACTCAGGATGTGCCTTTTGTTTCCCCTTGTTCTCATGCTATAGGTGTTTCTGCTTTTTACTTCTTAAAGCTCTTTCCACGGTAATGCAGTTACCTGGAGAGATACTTCACCAACTCTATAAGACTATTAAAATCTCAAAGATTTCTCTATTAGTGAGACTGCATTCTAATCCTGAGGTGCTGATGAAACATCCTGGACAATTGTATGATGGCTAGAGTATGACAAATTACTTTTCAGCATGTAGATGCAATATTTCCAGTTCTAAAAATATACATGCAGCTGGTGAGTCTTCTGGCTTGTGTTACTATTATCGAGATGCTAAAACTCTGGCCCTCTTAATGTTACACCATGGGACTACATCTTGGTAGGTGTGTGAAGTGATTTCACATCCCCACAGATTTGAGCAAGCTCTCCATTGAAAAGTTTATATGGGCATAATTATACACCTAGTCTGCCCTATAGCTGAACACAATACATACTGTAGTTAACATCTGAACATGTTGAGTATCAACATTCACATGTGAAATCAGACAAATCTTTCTGTAAAAGATTTCTGACCAATTCTGAAAATATCAAGAGTGTTGGCTGTCACACGGTACAAAATAAACTTGTATTCAAGCTGGCAACAGAGAGGAGGAGGGGAAAGTGACCAACATTTGCTTTTACTACTCTTTCTTTCAGCAAAGGCAATAACTGGAACAAATAAGGCCTTATCTTGGGTGGAAAGTCCGTGAGTCAGGATGATGGTAAATAAATACAAAGCAGAAGTAGAACATGATGGGTGAAAGCAACAATGTTAGCAATATTTAGATATGGTCATTAAATCTAAGGTCTTCTCAGTTACGAAAGGTATTTGTCAAGGTTGTATTCTCTCACTTCTACTTTTAAATATCTATTCAGAAAGAATTTTCTGGGCTGCTCTCAAAGGAAAGAACCAAGTCGTGAAAGTGAATTGAGTTCTTGTTAATAACATAAGATACGCTGACGAAACAGTCCTGCTTGCAACTAGCCAGGTAGATTTGCAAGGATTATTAGATTCTGTTGCTGTAGAAAGCAATGCCATGAGATTACGACTTAATGTGATGATGACAAAATGGATGGTTATAAGTAAAAAACAAAATGGTATACAGAACCTTCTTAAGATTAGCAGTGATATAACTGAGAGAATGTCATCTTATAAATACTTGGGATGCTATGTCAATGAAAACTGGTATTTTTCATGTGAAATCCATTGTAGAATTGAGCAAGCTAGAACTTCATTCCAGAAAATGGGGGAAATCTTGACAAATCGAGACTTATCTATCAGACTCCATGCCTGAATACTTCAATCTTATTTATTTAGTTTACTTCTCTATGGTCTTGAAACTTGGACCCTTACAGATGCATTAGGCAGGAAGCTGGAAGCATTTGAAATGCAGATATGTAGATAAATTCTGAAGATACCTTGGACAGCCAGCCACTAATGTGGCCATATTACAACACATGAATAAAAAGCTAGGTAAAGGTAAACGTAAAGGTCCCCCCCTCCGCACATGCAGGCTAGTCGTGTCCGACTCTAGGGGCGGTGCTCATCTCCATATTCAAGCTGAAAGAGCCAGTGTTGTTCAAGTTCATGGCCACGTGGCTGGCATGGCTGCAAGGAAACACTGTCTTACCTTCCTGCTTTTTACGACAGTACCTATTTATCTACTTGCATTTACATGCTTTTGAACTGCTAGGTTGGCAGGAGTTGGGGTTAACAGCAGGTGCTCACTCTGCTGCGTGGCACCCGGGATTCGAACTGCCAAGCTGCCGACTTTGCAGCCAACAGTTTTCAGAAGCCTTGGTCCACTGAGCCACCACATGTCCTTTTGAATAAAAACCTAGTGATTCTCAATAATGTAAAGAGAAGAAAATTACATCTTACAATACCATGTATTGTAAAAGAAAATTACAATACATAGTATCGTCACATAATGTTCAATACTAAATACCATCTGCTGCAGGTTATATCCTTCACAAGGAAAAATAAATGGGAAGTGTAGCCCGAGGCATAGAAGAACATTCTGGGTTAAGAATTTAAGCCAGTGGTTCACAGGTAGGCACAGCTTTTCTATTTAGAATAACTAGAGATGGGCACGACTTGAAAAAAAAATTTTTCGAGTTGTCGTTAGTCGGGCCGGTTCCGTTTCAGGTCGTCTCCGTTTTTCGCAAAAATTCGCAAAAATTAGTCGGTTCGTTTTTTGTTTTTTCGTTTCCGTTTCTGCCGCGATTTCGCGCATTTTGACGTCCGACCGAGACTTGCGGCTTGCGGGCGCAGCGCGGGCGGCGGTGGCGTGGGGGTACATGCGTGGGCGGCGGCAGCGGCAGCGGCAGGGGGAGTGGCTAGCGTGCGGGCGGGCGTGCGGGCGCGCGGGCGGGTGGGCGCGGGTCCCGCAAATGAGCAGGCGAAATACAGTTTAAACCTGCCTGGGTGATGGACTTGCTGCTGCACAACAAGGCTAGTGCATCCTAAGCAAACAAAGTGGAGCAGAAACAAATTTGCATTTCTTTTTTTTCTCTTGGTCTGCTGTGTTGAATCTGCTGATGCTGAACCAGCCAGCCACCCTACTTGGTCTGGCTGACGTGCCTGTTTGTTGTGCTTTTTTGTTGTTTGGTTTTGAATCCATCCCATCTCTCCTCCACCTCTCTCAGAGGCAGCAGGAGAAACAGACATTCCGTTCCTCCCCAAATCTGGATGAGGGGTCTACTACTCTACTCCTCTCAAATTGGCCCCCCATCACCAAGGTCCTTCTGCCTTCACTTCACATTCACAGTCAAAGTCACACACACTTAAAGGACAAGCAATAAAGCCAAAGCCAATGCAACCCTGCTTTTGGTCATGGTCAACAAAAACATTAGCAGTTAGAGCCTGAGGTGGTTAAGCTACGTACCTAGCTAGTAGCTACAGCCAGGAATAGTTTTGGTAGGGATGGGAATGGGATAGGGCTCTGGGTTGCTCTGACTTAAGTTTTACAGCCCACAGCCCAGCCCACTAGGCTATACAAGGAGGAGGACTATCTCTGGTTGACGCGTCCATAAGGCCAGAGTAAGGGCGGCCACTCCGGCCAGGCCACAAGGCAGAGTATGAGAGCACCACAGCACAGAGCCAGAGTGCGGCAGGCTCCTTGCCAGCTCCAGTATAAAAAGGATGGAGCTGAATGGCATGACAGGAATTTAAATGCCACTGGCCTTGGGTCACAGTGTCTTGCAGCCCAGAGGACTGAGTTGCGGAGGAGGCCAATCACCTTGAGTCTGGTCTGGCACCACACTGCCTGCGATGCACCACATGGCACTTTCTGCCAAACTCTTGGGTGGTGCTGTATGTAGTACGAACGCTGTTCAAATCAGTACCCCCCTTCTGTGTGAAACACGGCGTCTTGCAGCCCAGAGGAAAGACTGGAGGAGGAGGCCAATCACCTTGAGTTTGGTCTGGCACCACACTGCCTGCGATGCACCACCGTCCACCACATGTCACTTTTTGACTAAGTCTTGGTGGTGCTGTACGTACGAACGCTGTTCAAATCAGGGACCCCCTTCAGTGTGAAACACGGCGTCTTGCAGCCCAGAGGAAAGACTGGCGGAGGAGGCCAATCACCTTGAGTTTGGTCTGGCACCACACAGGCTGCAAAAAGGACAGCAAGCCACATTCTGAGTCTGACTCTTCCTCCCTAAGTCCCCAGCTGTGTGCTGGTAGACTTGCTAACTGCCGGCCTGGCAGTCTACTACCATGCCCTTCTTTGTGAATCACAGTTGGTTCCCACACAACTCCAAGAGCCAAGCCTGCAACTTTGCAATAAACTAATGGAGTGCTGGCACCCAAGTCCTCTTCCCTTCCTTGTGAGGCACAGTGTCTTGCATCCCAGAGGAAAGAGTGGCGGAGGCCACAAGCTGGAGTAATTGAATGCTGGGGCAGCAATCCACGACCATGGCCTTCGTTGTGAATCCCAGCTCCTACAACTCCAAAAGCCAAGCCTGGAACTGTCAGAGAAACTACTGGAGTGCTGGCACCCAACTACTCTTCCCTTCTTAGTGAGCCACAGTGTCTTGCATCCCAGAGGAAAGAGTGGTGGAGGCCACAAGCTGGAGTAATTGAATGCTGGGCCAGCAATCCACGACCATGACCTTCGTTGTGAATCCCAGCTCCTACAACTCCAACAGCCAAGCCTGGAACTTTCGGAAAACTGTTCTATTTATAAATGGTGGTGCCACCACCACGCAACTGGTACATTTTTTCCCTTCTTTATGAGCCACAGCTGGCAGCCCAGTGGAAAGAGTGGCGGAGGAGACAGAGCTAGGTCTGTGTGAATTAGAAACTCCCCGCAAACTACTACCATGCCCTTCGTAGTGAATCCCAGCTCCAACACAACTCCAAGCCTGGAACTGTCCGAGAAACTACTGGAGTGCGTGCTGCACACAACTACTCTTCCCTTCTTAGTGAGCCACAGTGTTTTGCATCCAAGAGGAAAGAGTGGCTGGAGGAGGCCACATAGCCTGAGTCTGAGGCCACAGGGCCTCCGTAGGGGAGGATCATTGCCAGGAAGCTCCAGCCCCCCAGCGTAGCTGAATGGCCTGAGGAGGACGCCAGGAAAATGCCCTTCTTCGTGAGCCACAGTGGGTTGCAGCAAATGGAACACAGTCGCCCTTCCCTCACAGACTCACAGTCAGTGACTCCAAGTATCCATCCACCAACAAGGGCCAGGCTGCACCTTTCCGACAATCTGTTATGTATGCCTACGCAGGCTTCCCTTCTTAGTGAGCCACAGTTGGCAGCCCAGTGGAAAAGCAGAGTCCACATGGTGTCTGACTCTGAGGCATGAGACCACTCTGAAAAAAGGACTGCAAGCCAGAGGGTCTTCCTACATAGCTGTGTGCTGCTTTCCCGGTAAACTCCTAGCAGGCCAGCACAGCCATGTTCCCTTCTCAGTGAGTGACATAGCTTTGCAGTCCACGGAAGACAGTAGGTCTGAGAACCACAGGCTCACTTTCTGTGTGAGTCAGAGTACCCACACAGAACCAAGCCTGGAGGCTTCCTTGCTCCCTCCCTTCACAGAGAGCCACAGTCAGTGCATTGCATCCCAGTGGCATGCCCTTCGTAGTGAATCACATTCCCCACAACTCTAAGAGCCAAGCCTTGAACTTTCTGATCGACTGTCCTATTTGTAACGGTGACAGAGGGCCACCAGCACGGCAGTAAGTTGTCCTTCTTTGTGAGCCACAGTGTATGGCAATGGCAGCCCACTGAAGACTAATTGGTGGTCCGGAGGCTGACAACACTCCCACACTGCGGCACTCCTTTCTGTAGAGTCCTGTCACTGTCCCAGGCAGAGTCCAAGGGTGCTTTCGCATGAGTTCTGCCTAATCACGGGCCCACCCCACGGCTGTTTTCTAGCACACATGCACAATGCCCTTCTCTGTGAGGCACAGTGTGTGCAACACAGAGTGAAGGGTAGGGGAGGCCAGAAGGCCAGACTAGAGGGGGTTGAAGGAGAACCACCGAATCGCCCCTCCCTCAGCCAAGGGATTTCCCAACCTAGACTGCATGAAGAACCCCCCCCCCCAATGTGGGATGACAGAGTCCACCAGTTCTTCTAAACAAAATAGTTGATGAGTGAATGCACTGTTACAGTTGGTCTTCAAGTGGTTTTCCGCCAAGAGGCGGGCGCAGCCGTGGTTGCTGCATGGGCAAGTTGAGGGCAGTGGCAACAGGGCTGAACTTGAAGCACTAAATGGACCAGTGAAGGAGAAGCAGCTGGAAGGCCTCCTCTAAGCCGGAAGTGGGGGGAGCCTGACAGGCAGGCAGGGAGAAGACACAGAGCTAGAGTGAGTCTGAGTCTTTGACCACACAGGCTTCCAAAAGGACAGCAAGCCAAGCTTTCTGACTTTCTTTCCCAGCTGTGTGCTGGTAGACTGCTCATAACTGCCGTGCCGGCATTCCATCTCCATGCACTTTGTAGTGAATCAAAGCAGTTCCACAACTCCAAGAGCCAAGCCTGGAACTTCCTCCTGAAAGGCTCTTCTATTTCTAAGAAACAAACGATTATTGTGCTGAACTGTGGTACGCGCAAGTACATTCCACTCCAGCCCTTCTTAGTGAGACACAGTGTGGTGCAGCCCAGAGGACAGAGTAGCAGAGGCCTAAACATCCCCCTTAACCCTAACCCTAAGCCCACCACCAGCTGTTCCTGAAGAGTGTTCCCATAACTCAATCATCATCATCAATCACAACCTAGATTTGCAACCAGTAACTTTTCTTGTCCGGCAGCCTTTGTTCCGGGGGTAGGGCGGAAATGATTATAAAATGTTTAAGCACTGAGTGTGCGCACAATGAGTCACACAGCACAGCACCAAGATCCACACAGGGGACTTTCGGACAGGAGTACGCACACACAACAAGGACGTTTCCCTTCTTTGTGAGCCACAGCTGGCAGCCCAGTGGAAAGAGTGGCGGAGGAGGCAGAGCTAGGTCTGTGTGAATTACAGACTCACACAGTCAGTGTGCGTCAGTTTATCCACCAAGCACCAAGCCTGGAGGCTTCCTTGTCCCTCTCTTCACAGTGCATTGCAGCTCAGAGTGAAAATTAGCGGTAGCGGAGGCGGACAAAACTCCCACACAGCGGCAATACTTCCTGCAGAGAGGCCTGCCTCTTCCCACTAGAAGCGGAGCTCCTGTCTTTCTCTTTCCACAGCCCTTCTTAGTGGTTCACAGCCCAGCCCAGATGACAAAGTATGGGACTGGGAGGCCAGAAGGGCAGACTGGAGGAGGTTGAATGAGAAGCAACTTGAAGGCATGCTCAAAGCCGGGACTGGTGGAGTCTGACAGGCAGGCAGGTTGGCAGAGGGCCGGGCAGGCAGGGAAGCATCTAGTCTGGCTTACAGGTATGTGTGTGTAGCCTAGGTGCATGCTTAGAGGATACCATCCTCCAAGGCTAGGGATTGGGAAGGCACTAAGCCAAAGTGCCAGTAGGGAGGATTGTTTCCGCCTTGGCAGGCAGAGTTTCTATCGCCACCCCAGGAGACCGGGTTTTGGCAACCAAGGAGACAGAGTGGAAGCAGGAGAACTTACTCCTTAAGGCTGTAAGGAGGGGAGCTTGCCCCCTGATACTCAGTCTTTGAGGTAGGTTGTTGTAAAGTGCTTCCTCACCACTTTGTTAGCAGATTGGCACCTAAACCCCTGGGAACAGTGTGAAGCACCAAGGAAGGCAGGTATTAGGGTCTCTCTCAGACCAGCCATGGCAAAAGGGGAAACATTGGGCCAATACAGACAGACCCTTTCCAATGACACTTTGAGTGGCCCTGCCTGGTTTGGAGACAGGCCAGGGCTAGAAAAATTGGGCCACTAATAGTACCCTTCAATTGTGTGTGTGAGAGAATACAGGTAGGCAGGCAGGCAGGCAGGCAGGCAGTCAAGCAGGCAGTTTTGCAGGCATTAGGCACTGGAGTCGGCAGGTAGTCACAGGGCCAGCCAGGCAGGCAGGCAGGCAGGCTCGTAGGGCCAAAGGGAGGCAGGCAGGCTTGCAGGTGGGCATGGAGGATTGCAGGCAGGAGGTTAGGTTACAGGCAGCAACTTAGTTCTTGGAGTGTTGGGGTAATCCCAAGGTGGAAAGGTTGAAGCGGATGAAAGTCAACCTTTCCACCGTCTCTGGGTCCAGACGACAGTGGCGCGGCCTCAGGACATCTCCCATGTGGGAGAAGACACGCTCACTCTGGACACTGGTGGGTGGGATAGACAAGAGGTCCAACGCCAGAGTTGAAAGAGCGGGCCAGAGGTCTGCCTTTCTGGCCCAGTAGTGCAGTGGGTCCGAGCTGAGGGGTTGGAGGGGCTCGGCCATGTGCTCCTTCACCATGGTCTGAGCGGGGTCTGCTACTTCTTCCTCCCTTGCCTCCACTGAGGAGGAAACTGCCACGGCTAGGGCAGAGGCCAGGTAGTTGTCTGCTGGAACGGAACCTGGTCTCTGGGTGAACGCTCCTGGAGTACAGAGGGATGTGGATCCTTGCGAGGACTCCTCCTCAGCATCGCTCTGGCTTCCGTGCGCCCTCTGAAACGCCTGGCCCTCATCGGAGAGAGCCCTGACTTGACGGCATAGCTCCGTCTTCCAGGATTTCAGTTCGGCAGTGCTGGCCGCCAGGGAACCCTTGACGCGAGGGTCGCACAGGCAGGCCATCTGGTACACGTTTTCCCTTCTGAGTGGCCCAAGGCGGGTATCCACGCCGGTCAACAGCCTGTCTGCCAATGCCCTGCTCTTAGGGAGAAGATTGCCTTCTTCCCGGATACTGGTCTCTAGGCGTTGGCGAAGGGCATTGACCAGGGGGAGAACGTGGCCCAGGCTGGCGTTGTAGCTGCTGAGGACGTGGGTGGTCTTCTCAAAAGGCTGCAGGATACCCGCCATCTGGGAGAGGGCGAGCCACTCGGTAGCACCAAGGTCCAATTCCCTCCCCTCATGCAGGACTGGGGTGGTTGACATGATGTATTCCACCACTTCCATCTGCTCCACCAGACGCTTGACCATTTCGTGGGTGGAGTTCCACCGGGTGGTCACGTCCTGGATCAGGACGTGCTCTGGTCGGCCCGTCTCCACCTGCCTCTCACGCATCATCCTGGCTGCCTTGACGCTGCGAGCGAAGTGCCCCACGATCTTCCGACACTTGTCCAGCAAGGCCCTGGTCTCCCTGGTCCCCTCACTCCAGGAGTCCTTTGGTGCACCCAGGCCAATGGCATCGTCCACCACTAGATGCAGTTTGTGTGCTGCGCACACGATGCCCTGGAACACTGCCCCAAGAACCGCGTTGGTCATGTTACGGCCCGCGTCTGTAACCATGACTCCACGATTGACCTGTCCCTCTGTCCCCAATCCCCACTCTCGCATTGCTGTCTTGAGAACGTCAGCAATGTTGATCCCTGTGGCGTTGTCCTCCATGCTTTTGCCTGGAGAAGCACCACCCTATACCCTCTTGGGGTGCTGCTTGTGCCTCCCCCTGCAGCTGCTCATGGGCTGACCGGGGCTCCAGGACCTCCTTGGGTTGCCACCAATGAGCCGTCAGTGAGAGGTATCCATGGTGCCCACCGGTCCAGAGGTCGGAAGTGAAGTGGATCTTCCTCCCTCTGGCCGCCTGCAGCAGGGCCCGGATCCTGTCCCTGACAGACTCATAAAGGGAGGGAATCACCCGCCTGCTGAAGGTACGCCGGGATGGAGTCTCGTACCATGGTGCCACGTGCTTCATCAGGTGCCTGAAGCCTGATGACTCCACAAAGGAGAGGGGCAACCCGTTCATGGCCACCATTTCACCCACCACTCGAGTGGTGGTCTCCTGTGCTTTGGCCCTATTTCGCGGGCTGACAAAAGTCCCACCCAACAGCCCCACTTCCTGCAGAGTGGCCTGCCTTTTCCCACTCTCACTAGCAGAGCTGTGTTTTTCTTTCTCTAACCCTTCTTCCCCTCTCTTCCTCCCTGAAGAGCAAGGGCCTGACAGGGTTCCAGGCAGAGTCCCAGGGTACTTCCTCATCAGATGGCTGCGCAACCCACTTGAGGAGAGGTGTTTGGGGTCATTCCCCCTGCGCAAGACCACCCCGCATATCTTGCACACCGCCATCCTTGCGTCTTGGGGGCTGTTCTCAAAATGCTCCCACAGACACCCTCGTGGCTTACAGAAAGTAACGCCCCCTCTGTTATTGCCTGCCGCTGCTGTGGTGCTGGTGTGGCCTCTGCCCTGCCGGGAAAGTAGACTAGTACTACTGCTCTCACTGGTGGTACTCTGTGTGGAAAGAGGGCTGCTCCTTCCGTCACTGCCTGGAGCCTGCCTTAAGTCTGTCCCTGCCAACAGGTCTTCAGAATCTGGCAGGTTTAGATACAAGGAGCCCGATTCTGATTCTGATGCCATTTCAGAATCAGAGCCCTTGTCTTCTTGCTGATCAAGGGTGGGGCTGTCAGGTAACGGAGATGGGATTTGGTATGCCTCATCCATGCTTCCCTTGGTGACAGACGATGGCACAGTGCTGCTTGTTCCACTGGCATTGCTACTCGGGGAGGTAGTTGCACCAGTATCACTTTCTGCACTACTTCCTGTCCCTTCCCTCAGAAACATGCCCCTATTTATCTTAGTAGGGGTCCCCCTCCCCTGCCCTCTAGCTGTGCGACCCCTCCTCATTTTTCTCACTTCTTGTGGCTCAGGCCAGGGAATGTATAATGTGATAGTAAAGAAAAGCACCAAGGAACTGTGCAAGTAAATGAGTGAGATGGACTCACACAACAGCAACACAACAAACAAGGTAATAGGAGCTAGGGGTTTGCCAATCCTGACAAACAAGTCTTTCAATGCCCTGCACAGGGCAAGTGTAATTAGGAGAACTGAAACTTCTTCACAGTTGTAATTGGATTGTGTATGTAGACTGTGGTGGCAAGTAAATGAGTTAGATGGACTCACAAGTTACAGCAGCACAACAAACAAGGAAATAGGAGCAAGGGGTTTGCCAATCCTGTCAAACAAGTTTCTCAATGCACAGCACAGGGCAAGTGTAACAAAGAGAACTGTAACTTCTTCACAGTTGTAATTGGATTGTGTATGTAGACTGTGGTAGCAAGTAAATGAGTGAGATGGACTCACAACAGCAACACAACAAAACAAGGTAATAGGAGCAAGGGCTTTGCCAATCCTGGCACCCAAGTCTCTCTATCCCCTACACAGGGCAAGTGTAACTAGGAGAACTGTAACTTCTTCACAGTTGTAATTGGATTGTGTATGTAGACTGTGGTGGCAAGTAAATGAGTGAGATGGACTCTCAACAGCAGCACAACAAACAAGGTAATAGGAGCAAGGGGTTTGCCAATCCTGGCACCCAAGTCTCTCAATGCCCTGCACAGGGCAAGTGTAACAAAGATAACTGTAACTTCTTCACAGTTGTAATTGGATTGTGTATGTAGACTGTGGTGGCAAATAAATGAGTGAGATGGACTCACACAACAGCAGCACAACAAACAAGGTAATAGGAGCAAGGGGTTTGCCAATCCTGGCACCCAAGTCTCTCTATGCCCTGCACAGGGCAACTGTAATTAGGAGAACTGTAACTTCTTCACAGTTGTAATTGGATTGTGTATGTAGACTGTAAGTAAATGAGTGAGATGGACTCACAACAGCAGCTCAACAAACAAGGTAATAGGAGCAAGGGGTTTGCCAATCCTGGCACCCAAGTCTCTCTATGCCCTGCACAGGGCAACTGTAATTAGGAGAACTGTAACTTCTTCACAGTTGTAATTGGATTGTGTATGTAGACTGTAAGTAAATGAGTGAGATGGACTCACAACAGCAGCACAACAAACAAGGAAATAGGAGCAAGGGGCTTGCCAATCCTGGCAAACAAGTTTCTCAATGCACAGCACAGGGCAAGTGTAACAAAGAGAAATGTAACTTCTTCAAAAATGTAATTGTGTATGTAGACTGGTGGCAAACTGGCGAGTAAATGAGTGAGGTTGACTCACAAAAACAGCACAAAAACCAAGCTAGTAGAAGCAAGGGGTTTGCCAATCCTGGCAAACAAGTTTCACAATGCACAGGGCAAGTATAATTAGGTTAGGAGAACTGTAACTTAACTTCTTCACAGATGTAAGTTACAACTGCACAAAAACCAAGCTAATAGAAGCAAGGGGTTTGCAAAATCTGGCAGCACCCAACTTTCACAAATAATGCACAGTAACTAAGATGAATGTAACTTCTTCAAAGATGTAATTGAAGAAAAAGTTCTATAGAGGTGGCTGGGTGCCTGCCCTTCAACAAATGTTTGTTTGAGTGCCTGACTGCAGAAAAATGAATGAGGTGTTGGACAAGTGAAAGAATATCTATAAGTGTTAAGTAAAATGAAATTGTAAAATGTTTTACAGAGGAAGGTGCCCTAGCCTTGTTGCCAACAAATGTGTTTGAGAAATTTGAGTGCACTGGTTGGCGAGGGAGACTCTGCCTACTCAGTCTGTACTCTGTATAATATTTTTAAAATAATTTAATCCACAGCCTCCAACCTCCCCTTCTAAGCACTAGTACTGGACCTTGGCTGTTGCTTGCCACTTGCTAATAAACTGTAGAATAGAAAATAAATGGAATAAAACTATAAGCTGCTACTAGGGTAGGATAGGGTTGCTGGATTCCCTTCCAAAACCCCAATCGCAACAGCAGCAAAAAAGCTGTAGGCGCAGGGTAAAAGGACCTTGGCCAAGTAAATGAACTTGGTGGGAAATTGGGATACAAAAGAAATGGTATGGTAGTGAAAAATAATATATTTTCAAAATAAATCCGCAGCACCTCCCCTCCCCTACCGCTCCCACTCAAATCTTCCCTCCCCCTTGAAGCAAATATAAAAGCAAATAAAAAACAGAACTCTTCCTCAAAAATGCAGAAAACAAAAAAGAATAAACACTGTGTTGCTATTCCCCACAGGGAATAAAAGAAATTATTATGTTTTGCGAATTAAAATCAATTCAATTCCCTCCCTGCCTAGCGAGACCGAGACCGCGACCGCGAAATCGAAACTAGACTGAGCGCAGCAATCCAGCCCTGACCACCCTCCACAAGATCCAAGCCCAGACTGTGACGGACTGGAACTGCCTCGGCTTTTTATGCCCTCTGGCACATTCAGAAGTGTCCGTCAAAACCTGTCCATGCGATTGGTGGAATGGCTCCAAAAATTTGCATGGTCCCGTCCCATGGCCAGCCCATCGTTGCGCAGGTGTAAAAAAATAAATTAAGAAAAAAATAAAATAAAATCAACGGAGACGTATTTTGGCAAGACAAACCCACTGCTGCTACTGTAAAAAATCAAGCATTTAAAATATGTAACTTTCGCATGTTTCTGTGGTGCTTTGGTGGGGTTTTGGGCAAGGATTTCAAAAAAAATATTGCGGTCGCCATTTTGGACCAGGAATCGGGTTTTTTTAACTTTTAAAAACTTTTTTTCTGTGCCGCTTGGCATTGCGCGATCGCCGCGTGCAAGTAACGAGCACGACAAATCAGACCAAAATTGTTCGTTCGTCGGTTCGAGCTCGAATTCTGGCGGAGTAATTCCCGTTACCGTTTCCGTAGAGTAACGGATACGAGTAACGGAAACGGAAACGGGAATACCGCTAAGTCGTGCCCATCTCTAAGAATAACTTTAGATTTAAAAAAAACAGATTATGCTACTGATTGCCAGCGTTCTACAAGGACATGGCACTTGTTATAGGTGAAGCCTGCAAGAATGTGAAATGTCTCCCTTCTTTCAGAAAACAGGATAGTTCTCTGCATTTCCACATACTCCTTATATCCAGCCTTATCATGGACAAGTGGAGTAAATTTTGGAACAAACTTTGTTTCTGTTGGGCTGGTGTGTTATATTAAGCTGATCACAGGTAAGGCAAGAAGACAATCAGGTTAAGGGACTACCTTGGAGACATATTGAAGAGAAACAGACATGGGTAACAATGCAAATGACAGAGAAGTAAACAATAACACAAAAGGACAGGAACACAGTCATCAACTAGCTTGTGAGTCACACTTGATTGCTGCTTTCAACTCCCGCCAGGTCCTGCTAATACAAAAGATTCTCCTTATAAGAGCATGCAGTAATTTTCTCAAGAGGATTCTCATTCACCAATTAAAATTCTGTATACAAGACTAAGAACCGGGTGAAATGAAAGCGCTTGCCCCACCGCATTATGCAACCCAAGCCCTCTCCATAGATGCTCAGAGGTTAGCTATGCTGAACTCAGTCTAATTACATCCCAGGTGAGTGTGTGCGTATAGAACTGCAGCTTTTACCAGTTAGGGGTTAAACTGCTTCTACTTGCTGTTGAAAATACAGGCAATACATGTTTCCTGATGTTCGAGTTAAATGCTGCAGTGCTGGTGTGCTAGCAGGTTGATTTGGCATTGCAACACCTCTTGCAACAAAGAGAAAGGAAACGGGAGCTTTTAGTGCATCCACGCAAGAAAACGGGCAGTCATCCCTCCCCATGCATAGAATGGAGCAGGGAAGCACAAACAGGGAGGAGGAAATGCACAAGGAGCAGGAGGTTCACATGACTGAGTGATTCACAGCCTGATGCAAGCTATCAAAGGCTGTGTTTTGAGCTCCACCCTTACAAACCAGATTCACATTAAGCCTACATATATATTCATAAGTAACCCATTCTAATAATTTTAAAAGGTTGGACACTGGCCCAAACTAGCTGCTCCTGTTTCTGTTGGCTCTGTTTTCTTTCCTTCTGCTGCCACCCAAGTCCCGTGCATATTTTATTTGAGACACCCACGTTTGTGCATTATAAATAAAAACTACACCGGCGATAGTGGCTTCTTTATTAAATCACACTGTTTTTCCTGCATAATTTCTGTGGAATTTTTGGTGTCTCTCCCCCCCCCCCCCTTCAAAGTCTGGAATGTCAATAAAATCCTATAAAATCTTATGGGATGAGAGCCAATACAACCTATTAAAGAGGGAGAGAGATGAACTCAACCTTGAAAGTATGGAATCTTAACAAGGGAGAACTGTTTTTGGAACCCTTTTGCCCTTAGCTATTTTTGGTCTTTTAAATGTATTCACACACACACACACACACACACACACACACACACACACACCACCACCACCACCACCACCCCACCACTACTATTATACTGGAGGAAAGAAAGTGTAAATGCCCGTATATCACCATCCTGCAGAATGGATAGTAGCTTGGGTCAATTTATATTGAAAATCAGTTGGAAGGAGAAGGTTTAAGCAGCTCCTTTTTGCTGCTAAACATATGTTCAAAGCTGCAGGCTTCTAGGCTCCTTTTTAGTATTAGAGCCCCAAGACATGTGCACATAATCCATAGGAATAGAGTTAGCTGGCTAATACTTAAACTGACTATGGGTCTCTCTCACCTAGTATTGTCAACTCTGACTGACAGTTGCCTTCCATGTTTTCGTGCAGGGTTCTTCCCTAGCCTTAACATAAGAACATAAGAAGAGCCATGCTGGATCAGGCCAAAGGCCCATCTAGTCCAACTTCCTGTATCTCACAGTGCCCCCACCAGATGCGTCTGGGAGTGCATGAGACTAGATATCTGTGTCCTGATACCACTCCCCTGCATCTGGCCCTTGAAGTACCCTGGTTTTAAGACTGGAGATTACACATCTCCATCATGGTTTGTAACCTGTGATGGACTTTTCCTCTAGGAATCTGTCCAATCCCCTTTTGAAGGCATCCAGGCCAGATGCCATCACCACATCCTGTGGCAGGGAGTTCCACAGACTAATAACATGCTGGATTAAAAAAAATTCTTTTGTCTGTTCTTACTCTCCCAACCCTCAGTTTGAGTGGATGTCCCCTACTTTGTGAGAGGTACCGCTCATGCCCTGCATTATTTTGTACGTCTCAATCATATCCCCCCCCCGGCGCCTTTTTTCCAGACTAAAGAGCCCCAAATGTTTTAGCCTTTCCTCACAGGGGAGGTCCCCCAGCCCAATAATCATTTTAGTCGCTCTCTTTTGCACCTTTTCCAGTTCACTATGTCTTTTTTGAGATGCGGTGACCAGAATTGTACAGAATACTCCAGGTGTGGCCTTACTATCGTTTTGTATAATGGCATTATAATGTTGGCTGTTTTATTTTCAATCCCCTTTTTGATAATCCCTAGCATGGAATTGGCCTTCTTCACCACTGACACAAACTGGGTTCACACCTTCATTGAGCTGTCCACCAACACACCAAGATCTCTTTCCTGATCCATCACAGATAGCTTAGAGCCTTATGTGTATCTGCTCTATATTCTCTTGGGGGGGGGGGTCTCCCATCTAAGAGCAAACTAAGCCCAGCCTTGTTTAGCTTCCAAAATTGTATAATATCAGGCATCCTGGGTGTGGTAGAGTGTTACTCCCTTTCGTGTAGTGTTGCCGTCTGTTTTCATGCTGATTCCAGCACAACTCCTTTTCTCTCCCCCCTTCCTCTCCAAAACAATACTTTTGCAAACCACATAAAGACTTGAGGGGAACACGCTCAGCTCTTCTGAAGTACTGAAGCTGGTATCCACAGGATCTTAAACGCCATTATATATCTGTTCTTCTATGAATTAATGAGGTGAAATGAGATTTCATCAAGAAAAGGCTGAGAGTCCCTTACCCAGCCACAGCTGGCTCGTGATTGTTCATGGTAGGAGATGTGATTATGTCACAGCATGTTTTCATGGAGATCTTCAAATAGCAAAATGCAGCCAGCAGATAAAAAGTACACTTTGACCACTTGAAGGGTGGATAACAATGGCGTCCTGTGGGCAGCGGCACTCACAAATGTGATTAAAGAGTTGATCAACAGCCGAGATTTCCTTGCAGGCTGTGTGGTTAATGCTGAAGATGAGTAACAGCAGCTGCTCCCAGTGGAAAGTAGTAGCAAATGCATCCAGTTCTGAGCAAAAGGAAAATGTTAGTGCTATTCGTATGAATATGTTTTTTTTTAAAAGCGATTTATTTTTCTTTTGTTCCAGGTGTTGGATGATAGGATGGTCAGGTCCTTGTCATAGAACAGTTCATTGTACGATATTTCAAATTCCTGCATTTCATGGCCTTAAAACAGCTTTCCTTGTGACGGGTGAATGCCATTTTTATACAGAGAAGTGCCCCCTCCCCAAAGAAAAATGTATTTTGGGATGGTTTTGCCACCCATTTGCCACAGCACCTCAACGGATTGTGAGAGTCCAATCAGCTTTGCCCTTTTTACGGAAAAACTTTGCAAAAGTGTGTTCAGAAATGTTGCACTGGTTTGCAGCACAAAATCCTGCTTTCTGCATTGCGGACAAAAAAAACCTAGTATAAATTTGGTGGGAAAGGGACAACGTCAGATTTGGAACATTAACAAGCAAACCCCATTGGACTTGTCAGCTACGTAGTTTTAGATGGCACTGCAAAAATGTTTAAACTGCAGAAGTCCAGCAAAACTGAATACCAAATATTCAGGTAGTACAGTGGACCCTTGTATAACAGTTTGTATAACATAAAATCTGTACACCATAAAAAATTCTGGAGATAGGGGAAATTTGCTTAACAGAATTGTCTATGGGGCAAATCTGTACGACATAAAATGGTCGCAATTAGGGATTACTCTGGTTTCAATGCATTCCTATGGGAAATTTGTATAAAGGAGAATTTGCTTAACATAATTTCATTTGGAACGAATTAATTCCTTTATACAAGGTACCACTTTAGTTAATAAAGTTACAAAACAATATGGAGGCTGCTCTTTAAAACTATCCAGAAGAGTCTATCAATGCCAATGCAGTAACCATGTGATGCATGGTTTAAAGGGCATTTTGTTCCATTCGTGAAAGACTGTGTGGACAGTAAGTTGCTTATAAGGTGATGGTTTTAATGTTTAAAGCCCTAAAATGCGTCAATTTTCAGGAACTACCAATCTCTCTGCAAGTCTTTGCCGGAGGCTGAGGTCTTCAGAATAACTTTTTTCTGATGCCTGCAGAGATACCCTTTTGGGGCACACTGGAGAAGTCCTTGCCACCGTCATTGCTTTTAGGAAAAGTGTGAGAACATGATGTGTCTTCAAAATGGCCTTTTAGGCTGTCCTGGTGTTCAATGAGCTGGGTAGATACCTCAGTGGTCTAAGCGTCTGACTATGGGAACCAGACATCAGGACTCAGCAGGAGTCTGCTTCCCCACGGTAACTCCTGCGAGAACAGCCAGCCTGTGTGGCCTTGAACAAGCTGCACAGTCCCCGGGGCACCCCCAGAAGAAGGCATGGAAAAAACCACCCCTGTACAGTATTGTCATATGTTAGCACTGACTTGATGGCACACAATTGGAGTTCAGTGATGGTTTGATTATTCTGGTGGATATACTCTTGGATTTGCTTTTGCCGATGTTTCTTAGAGCTGGAGAGCTATTTTTAGCGGAAACACTGTCTTAATAAAAGAAAACAAATATCAGTTTTGTTTGTAGAAATGAAAGAGGTTCTTATTCCCTCCACGAGCCTCTAATTTTAGGAGCAATTCCTATATTTGTATTCAGTTCTGAAAATACTGTTTGCCTTCAGTCAGATGACTTTCCACAGGATTCTAACTTTCAGAGCAAGGTAGTATGAAATGTTTAGATAAGCAGAGCATTGAAATGAACACAGTAATTAATGTGCGGGAGAAGCTATATAGCTGTAATTATCCTGTTCTCTCTGGAAAGATATCATCTGTCTTATGGCTAATCTATACAGAAAGGGAACATTTATTTGCTCTTTGGGGCACATCTGCCAGAGATCAGCACTGGACAAGATTCCCAGCTGCAGCTGCTTGTCACAAGACCTGCTAGTTCATGTCATAAGATTCAGTGCATTTCATGTACTGTTCTTTCTCCAGGTGTGATGAAAGAGTAGATGGAGAGGAGTTGTCTAAGAAAGACACTATGAAAAGTAAGATAATATCCACAAATAAAATGTGGTATCATGAATAAATTGACTTAATACTGTAGTAAGCATCTGATTACCACTTTGTACAGAAATTGCTTTCCCAGTATCAGGCACCGCGGCTCCAGCTCAGACATTGGCATATAAGGTGCTCTCATTGCCCAGAAGATGGTCAAATGTGGTGATAGCTAAAGAGCTGATTGTGGGGAGCAGAGGAGTTCATTTAGCCTCCATCCTCCCTTCCCAAGTGGGTGATCAGCACAAGAAACAATGATATATTAATGAATCACAACTTGTACTTCAGGCCAGAACCATATGGAGACCTCATTATATCTGCAGTTGCAACCTTCAGGAACCACTGAATGGTCGGGATCCCTCTGGTGATTTCCAGTTGCATGGGAGGAATCACATTAAATCTTGGTGGCAAATTGTCACTCATTAACAAGATGCAGGGTGCATTCCTAAACTCAGAGGTGGTCATGCCCATGACCAAGAATGCACTTTGTCAAGGAGAAAGGCAGGGTAAAAAATATTCCAAAAATAAATAATAAACAAATAAACAAATAATTTGATCCAAGATTTATGCATTTCCCTTACACAAATATAAATCAGTCACAATACTCTGGTCCCTGTTTGTTAACAATTTATGTTGAGTTGAATACAGAGTTTCATATTTAGACTTTATGTGCTTTTTCTCAAACCAACAATGAAGGGGGCTGCCCTTCCGTAAAGTGCCACATGTTTTTGTCTTTTGTTTTGTTTTGTTTGTTTGGATTTTGCCTGGAATGCTCCCATACAAAGATTTCAATCTGCACATCAGAGCTTGTCTTTACCATATCAGCCAAGATGCAAGATACTGTACCTAATTTAACATTTGGACAAAGTACAATGTGTCCTATCCAGGTATATTAAAAGCTACCACATTCATCAAAAACAAAGGTATTTGAATTTCCCTTAGAATCATGAGTGGGTTGGTTTCAGATTTGGGCATGTGCAGTCAGACAGGTGATACTGGACCTCAACATCCCATGCTCTTCACAGCAGCCCCTCCCCACCCCGTGACATGCTCTAGTTCTCTTGAGACACCTTGCTAAATATGGGGTTCCAACATGTTAGGGGAGGAGAATCTCCAAAAGAGGGCAGAGGGTCATACCATGAGCAGAACCTTTTGATATATGGAAAGTAGATTTGGGTAAACCCAGAACATATATATCTGTGAAATTATGAAATTTACACCCACAGTGTGCATCAGGTCACATGGATTCAAAACTTAATAAGTTTAAAACTAGGACAAAAATGAATTGACCACTAAGGTTATCTCATGTTCCTTATTTACTATGGCTTCCGGGGAGCAGGAGGATACCAAACAATGCCTTCCTGTTATTCTTTCCCTTTGTGTACAAACTTGGGTTCAAACTGTATTGTTTTGTTTTTGTTTTTTAAAAATCGTGTTGCATAAGTGGAAGTGCATACTTTGTGAAAACACAATTGCTAATTATAGATGCAACTTCTGACCCCTAGTGGTTCCAGTTCACTCCTGTCTTCAACAACAGTAAAACAGAAGTGGCCGTTCTGGAAAGACAAGGGTGGGGATATCAAAGGGAAGTGGTTAGAGCAGTGAGACAGCTGTGTTGTTGTGGAGCTAGATATAGGGAAAGGAGGCACAGTTGGCCTCACCTTGTTTCATAACAAATCAGGCTTGTAAATGTAAGGCGCCTCTCTGTCAAGCAGGTTGACAGTTTATCTCACGGGGAAGTGATGATTCATCACAGGGGAAGTGAACCAGAGTAAGAAGGAAGAGCAGCTTCCTTCTTACGCCCAGGATCATGTGTGTACATGTATCGGAAGGCCCCGTGCTTTCACCTTTATGTGTCCTGCGGAAATTCAGTTATTTTTGTTAGCACAATAGAGGCCAACTTCCATTAAAAAGGAGAAAAACTGCTGGTATATTATTATACTATTATTGGATTAGAGGAAGAAACTCACAGCTCCTCCCTCTCATTCAGGGAGAAACTGTAACTGATCTTGCAGGAATATTTTATTCCCACATAAACATGTCCCACAGCCACAGTCAGGTAACATTTTGTGTGTCATTTCTTACTTGCCTTTTGCACCGACTCTTTGGCCACAAGAACAGAACACTTGTGGAAAGAGTTGTATCCAGTTCAAGTTGTTGGCTTCCAGGTTCTGATCAATACTGATTAAGAGTCAATAGATTTGATCAATATAATTTTATTCCGGATCTCAAGCTCTTTTTTCTCACATAGGAAGAACTATGCAAATTTAGATAAGTTCTTATTAATGAATCAGATGAAATTCTCACTCATATTTAATTACCAGATTCTGCAGGCACAAGTATTCCTGTGGTAAGAATACTTCTCTGTCACACACCATGTTTGTGGTACCTGCCTGCCTGACAGGAAAAATTAAAGCTAGCAATCATAATTCAGCACAACAGAAGAGACTTTTAATGGTTAACCACTCATTGGCACAGCATCAGGAGGACCCGGGCAGCACACACCAGATTGTGAGTGGAGCAGCCAGCTGAGGGGATCGGGGAAGGAATTTCTATGAAGTGATATGAACTGATTTGTTCTCCTCTCTAATGATGATGATGACCGCAATGATGATGATTCATTTTCTGTTACTCTGTATTGAGGAGGAAGGCATTCAGGATAGGGTGAGGTTTAAAATAAGAGTCACATCCCAATATTGTAAGTCGAGGACCTGAGTCTGCGAAGGGGTGACACACAGGCTTTTCAGTTGCTGCCATGAGACCATTTCCTGAACGTCATTCCAGCGCAACAGACTCTTGCTACATGCATGCAAAGAAGTGGTACCAGCACTGTATTAGCTAAGCACTTTCCCCACTTCTTGTCCAGGACAAGAAGTTGCGATTTCCCCTTCAACTAAAAGAAGCAGCACAATTTGCTGAGCAAGGTCAGAAGCCGGATGAACATCAAAGCAGGGCTGAACACCCTTTTCAGAAGATAATGCTCCCACATGCCATAGGAAGATCCTTTATACACTGGCCGCCAGGCAAGGGTCTCTCCTGGGTGTTTGTGAAGGCATCAGGGATTGGTTCTAGAACCTGAACCCTCATCCTTCACATCCTAGTTGAACACATTCCCAGTCCCTCTGGCTGTAATCTGTAGCCTAAATCAAAGGTGATTTGTGCCACCAGTGAACTAACATACCCTTACTAGGTTAAAGCCTAGATTTCTTACCAAGTTAGGTCACTGTTAACTTTTTATTATTAATATTCAGTCAACATAATCCAAGGGTCCTTGGTCCATTTTTGCAGCCTTATTACTGTAAAGAGGCCACACCACCTCTCCCAAATGAAACAGGAAATCACGTTTCCTGTTTATTGTCCAAATGAATTTAAAAAATGAAACTTTTCCAAATGAAACAGGAAACAGAAAACAAAGGTGTACAGCTTGAGGTTGCTCCTGGACTTATCTCTGAGCCTGGATACCAAGGTTTTGGTAGTGTCCAGGGGTGCCTCTGCACAGTTGAAACTAGTGCACCAGCTGTGTGGACAGGTCTGATCTGCTCATGGTGACACATGCCCTAGTTACACCTTGGATAGATTATTATAACATAGGGCTGCCTTTGGAAAATATTTGGAAACTTCAGTGGGTCCAAAATGCAACAGCCAGATTGCTGGCTAGAGCTGGTTACAGCAGCCCCACTAGCTGTATTCAAACTAAACAAAAGACTAGAACAATGTTGTGGCACCTTAAAGACTTATATTTTAATGTGAGCATTCATGGCTCAAGTCCACTTTCTCAGGCATTAGAGTGACACTAAATTGACACCATGTGTACACATGGCCGCATGACTTGGGGAGAATACAGATAATGGACAAAATGACAATGGTTAATTAGTATAGAAATAGGGCTATCAATTAGCAGGCTTCCTTTCAAGTCTTACTCTCTGTTAGTCACTTTCAGGTCATTCATAGTCTAAAGTGAGGTTGAAATATTCTGGAAGAAAATTTTGTGTGTTGCAGTTTCTGATGACATCGTTGGGGCCTGTAATTGTGCTGCCAGAATAGAAATGGGAACAGAGATTGTATCTGAGTTTGTGGCAAGGTCTAGCTTTCATCTCCGTATTAGCGTTTCATAATCTGTTGGGTGTCAATATTTGTTTGAGATGTTGGGGACTTGTCTTACAAATAAAATTCTTGTCTGAAATGAAACGTGCTCAGACATTTGATCTACTACAGAGTGTGTTAGCAATATAAGACAGGACTGTATTGTGAATAATTTCCCCCCTATATCTGCTAATGAATAGTGGAAAGGAAGGTAGAAATGCCATATTGAACCCTAAAGACACTAGTCACATCATTACACTTTGTAAATCCCATTCAAAGGCCCATTTTGCTTTGCTTTTTATATTACCTTGGAAATTCATGTCTGAGAAGTCTCTTGCAGGAATAATCTGGAAATCTGCCAGAAAAGTTTTAATTTTGAATACCATGAGCAGGATCACAGCAGGCTCAAAAGTGAGCTGTAGTCCCTTCTGGCCCCTTTATAAGAGGTGGTTTTATAGAGAGAGTCCTCCTAAAATTCACCACCATTTCAACAATTTTGCATGTATTTAATTCAAGATTGTTTTGACTACACCACAAATCTAGTTGGTCAATCTCTTGTCTATGTGCAGATTCATCATTGTCTTGAATGAGACCAATCACTGAAGTTCTGCAAACTTCAGTATTTTAACAAAAGGATCCTTTGAGATATAGTCATTGGTATATAAAGAAACAAAAAGTGGAGAGAGCACACAACACTGAGGGACTCCTGTGCTAATCTTGCTGGTATCTGAATGGCTATTCCAAAAATGAAATCAAAATAGCCATCAAACTGAAAAAAACAACACCAAACTGAAGAAGAAAACAAAACAAAGTATTTCTGCCATACATAAAAGGAGTCAAAGACTGCATGGACAATGTGTTGAAAAAACACAACCTACAAACCATATTTAGACCCACCACAAAAATACAACAGACGCTACAGTCAGCAAGGGACAAAAGGAACCCACTCACCACTGCAGGAGTATACTGGATACCTTTTAGTTGTGGCCAGGTATATATTGGCTTGAAGTCCATGTCCATACCATGATTTATGTACCTGGCTGTGGTATCTGCTCTCTGTGAGATTTTACTCTGTATTTTTAATGTGACAATAAAGTGCAATTTGTAGCCCTATACACACTTGACCTAGCTGCCACATGACTAGAAATGGTTTGAAAAAATAAGAATGTTGAAAACAAATTAAATAAAAATGTAAATATGATGAAAAATAAAACCTTAACCTTCACATTCCTGGCTGATGCAAGGGAGACCTTTATTCCTCTCTCCTACCTTTGCTTTGGAGGCTGTCTGAGACAGAATGTTCTGGACAGTCACCCACAATCCAGGGAGAGAGAGCCACCATTGGCTCAGTTGTGATCATGTGACCTGCTCCACTGCTTGTATATCAAGACATTGCTTGTTGATCAAGGCAAAATTTAGAATAAACCAAGTTACTCTTAAACCAATGCATTGTTGTACTTATTTTTATTAGCTTTCAGTGCAAAAGTACTATAGAACTTTGATTCTTGCCCAGTTAAAAGCTCTGCCATCAGCATTCCAGGACAGGGATGTGTAAAAACATTTCTTACAGCCAAAACAGATGTCATGATTCCAGAGGAATAGAAAGAATAAATCATGCTCTTTTGCTTTGCCTTTTTAATCTTTATATTTGGGAAACTTCTATTGAACCTTGTTTAAAATTATTTCCTAGATGTTCAGAAGCTTATTACACTTTTTATAGCTTTCAGGGCAGAATATAAGTATGATATTAAGTATGGCAAAAAAATTAGCATGGCTGCAGTTAAAGTTTGTAAAGGAAGCATTTTATCAAATTAATAATAAGTTTTAGTTAACACCATCAACTTTCAAAGAGGGAACGCGCTTGGTGCTAACTATACGACTAGGAAAATTTTTAGTTATTTTATTGTTTTTGTTTTAGTGATAATTATTATGAAGATCCTTGAAATAACCTATATCAGTGAGAGCGAACCTTTTAGAAACTGCAATTCAAAACCCACTTATTTCCTGCAAAGTGCCAATACGGGTTACAACACAGTCGTACCCCGGGTTACAAATGCTTCAAGTGCTAACCTTCGGGAAAGCAAGGATCGAAGAGCAGGCTTTTGAATTTCCTGTGGCCACAGCACCCTTACTGTGGCTGTGGGGAATTTAAAAAAACTGCTCTTTGATCCTTGCTTTCTGTGAAGTGTCGTGTCCCTCCCGCTTCTCCAACTACATTCCCGCCACAAATGCAGGACCACTCAAGGGGATGAACTTTGCAAAACTTTTATTTCGAACAGTAACAAATTCAGCCTCGTCTTCCCCCAAATGGATCCTCACTTTAAGCAGGAGCTCTGTTTTGTCCCGAACAGTTTTCTATTTGTCCGGGCGACACAATGGGCTGTACCACCTTTAGTTTGCTGCCTGAGTCTAGGTTAAGCCCAGCAAAGTCCTCCATTGGGGGGTGGGTTGTACTCACCCGAAATCCCCTCTGGGGAAAGTTGTTGAGACTCAGGAGCACCCAAGGCATTCACTCCATCCTGGGGCTCTTCCCACGGGTAGCGTTGCATTTATCCCAATGCAAGCGGAGCTCTCGTTGCTGTTTCTTTCTCCAAGCATCACACTCAAAGAAGTGCTGAGCCAGTTTGCACTCCTCTCTCCTCCATCTGTCTTCAATATGGAGGTTTTACCGCCTCTTTCTCCCTCCACTCCCATTCTGCCGCTTCTCGCGGGAATCATAGAATCACAGAGTCGGAAGAGACCTCAAGGGCCATCCAGTCCAACCCCCTGCCATGCAGGAACTCCCATCACAGTACATCTGACAGATGGCCATCCAGCCTCTGCTTAAAAACCTCCAAAGGAGATTCCACCACCCTCCATGGCAACAGATTCCACTGTCAAAGAGCTCTAACTGTCAGGAAGTTCTTCCTAATGTTCATATGGAATCTCTTTTCTTGTAGTTTGAAACCATTGCCCTGAGTCCTAGTCTCTGAAGCCATGGAAAACAAACCTGTTCCCTCTTCAATATGACATCCTTTCAAATATTTAGACATAGCTATCATATCCCCTCTCAGCCTTGTTTTTGAAAGGCTAAACATTCACAGTTCCTTAAGCCGTTCCTTGTAAGACATCTCTTCTAGACCTTCAACCATCCTGGTCGCCGCCCTCTGTACCCGCTCAAGGTTGTCAACATCCTTTTTAAATTGAGGTGCACAGAACTGGACACAGTACTCCAGGTGGGGTCTGACCAGAGCAGAATAGAGTGGTACGATCACTTCCCTTGATCTAGACACTATGCCTGTAGATGCAACCAAGAATCGCATTGTATTCCTGACCGCTGCCTCACACTGCTGACTCATGCTCAATTTGTGGTCCACCAAGACTCCCAGATCCCTTTCGCAGGTACTATTTTCCAGCCAGGTATCTCCTACCCTATATCTGTGCAATTCATTCTTTTTACCTAGATTTTCCTGTTGAAATCCATTCCGTTAGCTTTGGCCCAGCACTCTAATCTGTCAAGGCCATTTTGGATTTTCATCCTATCCTCTACGGAATTAGCCACCCCTCCCAATTTGGTATCATCCGCAAATTTAATTAGCATACTCTCTATTCCTTCCTCCAAGTTATTAATAAAGATATTGAACAACACTGGACCCAGAACAGAACCCTGGGGCACCCCACTGGTCACATCTCTCCAAGCTGAAGAGAGGCCATTTATGATCACCCTTTGGGTGTGATCAGTCAACCAATAACAAATCCACCTAATAGTAGCATTATCAATCCCACTTTCTACTAACTTCTTAGCAAGAACACCATGGGGAACCTTATGGAAGGCCTTACTTGAAGTCCAGATAAGCCATATCCACACCATTCCCCTCATCCACCAGGCCTGTAATTCTATCAAAGAAAGAGATCAAATTAGTCTGGCATGACTTGTTTTTAAGAAACCCGTGTTGACATCTTGTAACAGCATTGTTTGTTAAAGAATTACAGACTGCCTGTTTAATAATCTGCTGTAGGATCTTTCCAGGAATTGAAGTGAAGTGAAGCTGACTGGCTGGTAATTATTTGGCTCCTCTCCCCCCCCCCCCCCCGCTTTTGAAGATGGCAACAACATTAGCCCTCCTCCAATTGATGGAGACTTCACCTGTTCTCCAGGACTTCTCAAAGACTATTGCCAATGGCTCTGAAATTATTTCTGCCATTTCTTTTAATATCCTTGGATGTAATTCATCTGGCCCAGGAGTTGGAAGGTGATCCATTGCCCTGTTCAGGGGTCCTCTTTCACTGTTTCTACCAGCTCTTCTTGTTTGTTGTCTTTATTTGAGGTTTCCCATCCTCCCAAGGCAGTTTCCTTCTTTTCTCCTCCTTGGGGTTTCCCCTTTTCTTTCTCTTTCCCACTTTCAAATGTAATGGTCTATCAATCAAACTTTATTATGGTCAGTGACCAGCAATAGGATACGGTATATAAATAGTAGTAAAATAGATAAGATAATGTAATGGTCTCTTCCTTCTTTAACCCTATATTGAACCCTGGAGAGAGGAGTGTCGCACCGTCCTTCTCATACTTTCCTAAAGAGTAGCGCCCTTGGCAGAGAGGTGGATGAGGTGCTACACTGTTGGGAAACCAGGGGAAGTGGCAACTGCTTGTGGGCTCGTTTGTACCTAGTTTACTCTCCAGCCACGTGGCTCCGGGTATCCCAAAAGTGGCATGGCTGGAGAGTAAACTGGGGCTATAAAGGAACCCACAAGCCACTGCCTCCCCTTCGCCTGGATCCGTGGCGTACTCCAAGCAGAGGGGGAAGTGCCGTGACTGTGAGGGGGCAATGTCGCGTGCCAACAGAAAGGGATCTGTGTGCCACCTTTGGCACCCGTGCTATAGATTTGTCAAAACTGATCTATATTATAGATTCATGGATTTATCTTTCAGATATTGGTCATTAATCATACTGAATCAATCAGTCAGTCTGTCTAACATGTTAGTGTTCATTTTTAAGTGTGATTAACACCCTTAAGCCTGAATTGTGCTATCTGACAAGCAAAATAGCAATAAGAAATCAAAGACTTGAATCTATAAGCTCTGGCCATAGACACAGAGCTTAACCAAAGTGCTTTAGAAGCTGCAATTAACAGCTCTAAAGGCAGACAAAGCACAGTCGCCTCCTTTCAACAAAGGCCAGTTTCCCCTTTGAACTAACAGGGCAAGACAGAGCTTAATAATAACAGCCCTGCTGGAAGAGGCCACGGACCATCCACTCCAGCATTCTGTCTCACACAGTGGCTCACCATTTGCTTCAGGGCATTCCCAAGCAGATGTCTTCACCTGCTTAAGTTTCCCTGCAAATGGCATTGAGATATATCCTGCCTATCTCTCCAACCCGGAGGTTGTCCTTAGGCATCCATCATGATAGCCATTGATACCCTTGTTCTCAGTGAACTTGTCCAATCCTCTTTCTTAAAGCTGTCAAGGCTGACAGCTGTCACCACCTCTTCTGGCAGGGAGTTCCAGAGACCAGTGCTCCTAGTAGTAATCTACAAGAAAAATTAATACTTTTTCACAAGGTTCACTCAAGATAGTTTGCCCTCTAAGAAAACATTGAAATGTTGCTCACTTCTTTCTATTTGGGCCATCTCTTCAATAAATTTATGGGTACTGTATTAATAATTCTATTTGTTATTTTTAATTATATTTTAGAATAATGAAAGGCTCATTATATTGGCAGCTATCTTTTATGGATGGGGTGAACTTTCTGGCAGACTGGCTGAATTCGTAAGGCATCGTGGGAAGTTCACAGCAGGATGAAACATTACAAATATTATGCTTACAAACAGAGAAGTAAAAGATGATTCCTCTTCCTCAAGGGCATCTTCATTTAAATATTTATACACCAGTCATTATCAAGAATTGATTTCCAGGGCACATCAATTCCAGTAATACACAAAATGCCGGAAGACTCTTAATTACACATGAAGGTTGTCCTTAGGCGGTGACACTTTTCTTTTATGATATTCTCTTTCCTTGCTTCCCACTGAGGGAGAAAGTCAAAGGCAACTAGCAATCAAATGGATAATATTGAATTTATTGCACAAAGTTCCCCTAAAATTGGGAATGGTTATTATAATACAAGTGCACATCTTGAGAAATAATATATACAAAAACACAGAAGATAACAAGTATGTACATTTTGCCCAGCATATTACACATACCACCTTCTACATAATTGAGAGGAGACCCAAAACAAAACAAACAAAACCTCCTAAAACATCTACCTCAACTAATAGGGATTTTAAAAGACACCATTTCAGAAATCCTGCCTTGGACCTCCCTCCTGCCCCTGCTTTGGTTTCCCTCCAGCAGCCCCTGTACTTGCAAGCTAGAATGGGGGGAAACTGTTAGTATTTCTGTGCAATACAATTATGTTCAGCCTTAAAATTAAGACATATTAATGGACAGTGGGAATATTGCAAAAATCAAACATTAGTTTGTATGTACATTGTTCAGAAAAGCACGATACATTAAGAGGTCAATACTACAGTGCTGTTATAGTTCCCTTAAAAAAATTATTGTTTAAATCCAAACTAATAGATGTATGCAGTACCTTGGTTTTGCATGTACCATAAACAATTCATCAGTCACAGGAACGCATGACATCATGCTACCGAGTCTTTTTGCACAGTAACCATTCCGTTCCAGCAATGCCATAAGAATGAGCATTTAACAACAACACTTACATCTCCCGTGAACTGAACAGTAGCAGGAAATAGGTAGTACCTGGTAGTATCCTGTGTGCCTTTGGAGGCTTTAGAGAGACTGTATCTATGGCCATGCTGATTATTGCTTGCACAACTGATCACATCAAGTTGCGTCACTGCTCCTATGAGCCTCTATACTTGCTGAGAAGTGCGTAGTAGGGCTAGGGTGCAAGGATCAATACAGTGGCAGAACGTTGCCTCCTGGTGTTATACAGATGTTTTAAGCTTAGACAGCTGGAACTGATGTTTCTGCAACAGCTTCTCAAATGATGAAGGCCAGCATCAGCACTTACAGCAGCCATACACTAGTAAAGAGAGCAGGTGGGGTAAATGACACATGAAGGCAATTGACTCATATACGTCCATAAGCCACTGTGGAACACAGCAACATCATAAAAAATCCCGGGGCATCTGAAGTAAGCACCTTAATGGGAAGGAGGTCTCGCCCAGGAGCAGAGGGCATCTTTTGCAAGTTGCACGTATGTACAATCTCCTTTGGCATTTCTGCTCCAAAGACTGGAGAAGAGAGTCAATAGCTGGACTCTGTATAGGGCATTCCTTATATTTATAAAACTGAGCCAGCTTCAGGGAGATCCAATACGGGGGGTGATGCGGGGGGCGGGGGCGGGTAGGAATAATCTACCACACTATGTGAAAAATAAGTCACTTTCTCTTTGGTGCTACTGTAAGATCGGATGTACACCTGTAATCTACAATCCATTTTTTCAAAAGCAGAAGAGGAAAACTATAATGGACTATGTGTGTTTTAGACTGTAGTTTTAATGCCTCTCCAATCTCAAACTGCTGTTGTCTTGTATAGTTATGGCTTGCAGAAATTCATTTGAAATAACACTTGCAATATAAACAAAAGGAAAGGAAGGAAGAGTTAGCTGAATAAAAAAAAATGAGAAGGGTTTCATATTTTAAAAGCCAATGGTAGCTCTTCCTACCCTGGCATCCTCTAGATCAGGGGTCCTCGAAGTTTTCAAACAGCGGGCCGGTCCACCACACCCCAGGCACCACTGGGGGCCGGACCACAGTGGGTGGGGGGAGCAGGCGACCTTGCCGTAGCCCTCCCACTCTAAATGCCCCACTAGCCAGCATGCTGATCATCTGGGCAGTAGTTGGGGGGAGTGGGAGAAGTGGCATAGCCCACTGCTTTGATCTGCCTCAGCAACAGAAGCAGCTGCGGAGGCTGGCTTGCTCGCAAAGCAGGGGTAGGTGGGGGGTTGCAATTGGTCCCGGGGGGCGGATTCAGGACCTTGGGGGGCCGCATCCGGCCCCGGGGCCTTAGGGAGTTGGAGGCCAAGGACGCCTGAGTCATCCATTGATCTAGATGGAGTGTCTAGACAGATTAGTATTTCCACAATACAGGTTGGTTGGTTGTTTCTGAGAGAGAGAGAGAGAGAGAGAGAGAGAGAGAGAGAGAGAGAGAGAGAGAGAGAGAGAGAGAGAGAGAGAGAGAGAGAGAGAGAGAAACAGACAGATAGATAAATTAAAAGTTTGCAAGTGCAAGGGTTAACAAGGTGTAGAAATACACTAAATAGGTGCCTTAGGTATCAACTTTTGTTTACAGAGAGGCCTTGACACTGTTTGACTTAATATCTCAGTTCAATTTAAAAAACTGTTATCTGACCATGTGATGATAACAATAAAAGCTATAGAAGTCTCCTGCACGTATGACACACTTGATCAAGGTGGCCTGCATTATTCCTGAATCAAATTATATTTCATTCATGTCCACCAGCAGGTTTTTGCAACCATCTAAAGACAGGACCAAGTGCAGCTGCTGGAACATTTTATTGGCCACAAGTTCTCCAAGACCACTATTTTCACACGTCACTGTTCAAGCAACTGGTTGATCCGCAAGAAGTTCACCAGCACAACTGAACAGGGCCAGCTTTGTAGGAAAAATCCAGGAGAGTCTATCAAGGAGGCCGGCAGACAAGAGAGAAGAGCAGTGGTGGTAGCTGCCCTGATCCTAGTGCAGTGATGGTATCAATGGCGCCCTCACTCCTGCAATGGCAGCAGGAGAGCTGTTCAAATGTTGTGGAGGGGGGGGGGTCTTGCTACTGGAAATGGAATGGGGTGAGGTGAGGATACTAGCTTTGCTGGTCTTGTGGAAAAGCTGGCCGACCTTGGTAAACAAAAGCCAAAAGGAAGATAAGGAGCTCCAGGACTACAAAGAATCTTCTCCAAAGGGGGGTGGGGGCGCATAAAGAAAATTCTCTAAAACGACAGAGCACTGCTGCAGAAGATGCAGTAGGATTTTGTCTCTTGTTTATTTGTTTTTTCATTTCCCCAGGCTGTGTGAGCTCCGATGCGGGGAGAAACAAAGAACTGATTACCTATGAAAATGTTGAAAGTAGACCTTCTTAAAAGGCCTCCAATACAACTGATGTTGTCCGGGGTGGGTGGGAAGGGAACCGTCTGCCATGAGGGATCTGGGAGCCCCCTTGCCTGTCACTGTCTCGGTGCAAAGGAGGGCAGCTGGAAGAGGAGAAGGTCTCCTCCAACCGGAGGTGAATCTCTACCTGGTTGGGCACCTTCATGTTTCAGTCTCCCATGAGGCCAAGAGATTCCATATGTTGACTGAAGCTTCTCTCTCTCTCTCTCTCTCTCTCTCTCTCTCTCTCTCTCTCTCTCTCTCTCTCTCCCGTACAGTCCTTTTCCCTACAAAGATACAGTGACGGGGAGGGGTGGGAAGCAGGGCAAAAAAACCTTTCCCTGCCCACACATCTGTATCAACCTTTTTCTGAACAACAGAATAGGGCTTGTGGATACAATGATTCTGGCAAAAGCAGGTGAGCTGGTGGTGGTGGTGGACCTCTACAGGTAGGCAAACCCCAGAAAACAGCCCATGAATATTAGGGACACTGCCATCACTCTTGGAAAAGTAAAATATTTGTGTGTGAGCCCTGAGAAATATCCAGCACGATACATATTATTTTAGTAAATTAAGGAAATCTACACATTTGATTTTTATGGAATGATGGAGAGAAGGGCATGAAGCTCCACTCCCCCTGGACAGCTGGCCCATTCCCTGGATTTTGTGGACCACTGGGGCCTTCCTTCTCTAGTGGCAAGCCAGTCCAGGCAGGATCTTGGGCCGCTGTTACCCACCCCCTCAGGCAGCTGACTTCTCAAACAAAGAAGGAAAAATGGGAATTCTCCCTGCAACAACTGACCAGCGGTCAGATGCCTGAGAAGGTGGGGAAGAGCAGCCTCAGCTCCTGTCCAGACTGACGTGCCACCGGAGGAGGAGAACCCCAGCAGCATACAAAGAAGGGTGAGTGGGCCAACTGGCCAGGAGGGTAGGGGGAGGCTACAAATGGGCACACGGTGCCATGAAGCACTTCATACCCATCTCAAGTGTGATGATGTATGAAATCCAGAAGGGGGGGAGTCTTAATGTAATTTAGGAAGTACATGTGTTTAACAAGGATTGACATGATGATAGGGGACATTAGCAAATTCTTTTAATGCAGTCTTTTGTTAGTTAATCTGAGGTAGTAAAGCCAGTTTAGAACATTGTTACTTGATCTACTGTAAATGCTTCTTACTCACCGATGGGTCCTTGTCAGATAAAGTTTATAATTTAATTAGGGACAAACACAAAAATACTGGGTTATAAAATAAAGGCCTAAGGATTTACAGTTACCGCATCTCTTTTAGTATTTAGGGCTGCAATTGTATGCACTCTTAGGGCAAAAGATAAGACTAGTCTTTAGTCTAAACTCACTGAAATGACCAGGACTGAATTTCGCAATGGATAACAAGTCCTAGTTATTTCAGTGGCTCTCCTCTATGTAGGAGTGATGTTGGCTTTAGCCCTTAACTGGAACTGTCCCACTGAGTTCACTGGCATTTCTGAGTACACAGTACAAGACTGTTAAGGTAAGCCAACTTCATTGTAAAATGTAGGCATCCTGCCGATACCCCTGTGACTTCAGTGTGTACTTAAGTACATGAAACCTTGGGTTTTAAAGGTATTTAAAGAAATTTAATTTTTTCTTTACTTTTCTTTATTTCCCTTGCCCCATTTCTTTACCAAGTGTGACAAGACTTTCTTGGGGGTTAAAAAAGAAAGAAAAGCAAAAAAAAAAACACCCCCCCCCAAAAAAAAAAACCAATCCCCACACAACCCAGTAGTAACAAGATATTACAAAATAAAATAATATAAAATCCATTTCCAATCTTTCTAGCCCAAATGTTGTTTTCTGGAGTACTGCACAACACTATCAACATCAGAAGTGTTGTTAGTTACACACTCAAATTAAAAAGAATTTAGACACATGGCTTGGCTTTTGTATCCCATCCTCCTCTACCTAGGAAGGTACCGACAAACATTTTTCTGAACCAAGTGTTATTAGTAGAAGGGAGATCTTCAGCATCTAACCTTTACTGCAAAAAGGGTCAATACTGTAACAAACAGCTGTATGTTTCTAATCATCCATTTTAAACAGTCTTCTAATTGGTACCGAGTAGCCAGTTTGTTCCATTTCTCTTGTATAAACAGTAACAGCACTGAGAAAGGTCAAGGAACAGATCTTCCTCCTGTTAAAACTGCAATTTAACAGTTTTAGTTACATCCCTTTGGGCAGCCATTGCCCAAGCTCTTTTGCGGTCCTAGAAGTTCTAGTGTCTTCTTCAAGGATCGGAACTTCTGGTCTTGTTTTTAAATTTTTTTTTTTTTTTTTTAAGAAAAAGAGATTTGTTTCAGTGATCAGGCCAAGAAGGAAGTAGACTCCAGCCCTTCCACTTGCACTTCATGCGTTCAGTTGCAGAGGCACACAGTCAAGCCAGCAGAGTTCATTTGCCCGCAGGCAAGAAATTGCTGAACAAGAGCAATTCACGTCTGTTTCTTCGCCTTCTATTTTATAAAAAGGAAGTTATTGTCTTTGCCCTTTGGCATTTTAGAGCAGAATCTGGGCAACATATGGAGAGTGGGTGCTCGCGACAGCTGCCAGTAAAGGGAGGTCACTGGATTCAATCCTGAAAGACAGACAGATATTGTCAATCTACAGTCACCATCTTATGCATCTCAAAAGTCATTTACAGGGTGCACTGTTTTATCCTTTCTAGGAGCCTGCATTTAGATTGTTAAAATATCTGCAGCTGTGTGTGTGTGTGGTTCCCCCCCCCCCCCGCCCGCTAAAGGAAGAGACTTTGAACCATCGGACATTGCAACCTCACTGCTGAAGACAATCTAAATACCTGTAATTAAAGAATAGACTCATTACATAAACACACAAGACTTGATTGTTTGCCACAAGAAACACGGCCCCTAGACCCATCTGGTGATAGGTCTGCCCTACTAAATATTTAATTGCTTCCAGCTGTCTTGGGAACCAATGCTGACAAAAGCATCAGAGAAAATCCCCCTACAGAACCCCACGAATTTCGGTCCTTTGATTTAATTGAGTGTGCATTCATAAAAGTGGATGCTGAATGAAAACAAAGAAACATAACCGAGAAAGGAGTGAGCTTTTTGTTTTCTGAATTTGGTGTGCACTTAACATATTGTTTAGGGGCCCGCTGAATGAGGAATTTGGTAGATGGGTGCTCATGCCACAAGACTGCATGTACATCTCTTGAAAAGTGAGGTGAAAATGTCCTCCTCCAGATGTATTCCAGAAAAAATTACCAACAAGCTAGCTGCTGTTTTTGCTAATACTACTCTTATAATACAGATCTTTCTTGCTATTAAAATACACTGGACCCTTGTATAACAAACGGTTTGTATAACATAAAATCTGTACAACATTAAAAATTCCGGAGAAAGGGGAAATCTGATTAAGAGAATTGCCTATTGGGTGAATCTGTACAACATAAAAATGGATGTGATTAGGGATTCCTCTGTTTTTAATGAATTCCTATGGAAAATTTGTATAAAGGAAAATGTGCTTAACAGAATTTCATTTGGAATGAATTAATTCCTTTATACAAGGTACCACTGTAGTTTCCTGGAGGGGTTAAAGTCCACTTTTCACTAAATATACAGCAGATGGTCTCAAAACCTTTCATTTCCTTTTTCCTAGCAAAGGAATTGGTTTGGCATGGATAGGTAGGTAGTCCTAGGGGACTTAAGAGCTCCTTCCAAGGCGTGCTTTTCATTAGCAAGTAGAGATGGGCACGAATAAAAAAAATGGCATTTCGTTTGTCATTTGGAGGGTCCGTTTCGGTTGGTTTCCGTTTTTCACGAATTTTTGCAAAAAAATCGTTTTTGTTTTCATTCGTTTTGTTACCATTTCGTTACCATTAATTTTGATATTTTTTTTTAGCATTTTAAGCAATTCACTCATACTGCAGTAACGGAAACGAAATGCACAACAAAATTTCCGGTGTTTCTGTTCGTTTCGTTTCATTTTAGAGACAAAATTCGTTTGTCGTTTCATAACGTAACGAAACAAAAAAACGAAAACGAAAACGAAAAATTGTTCGTTTCGTGCCCATCTCTATTAGCAAGGCCAATGAACGTGCAAATGGCAACAGGACTGCAACCTCAGTCACTGAACCTAATCCCAGTTGGAAATCTGAAAGACTTCCTGACAACCATCAGGAAAGAAATTTTTGAATTCTCATGTCTTGAAATTTTACTACAGCATTGTACAGCTAAACAAGTCTTACTGGTAAAAATATTTCATAGATTGTAGCCCACTTCTTCAGATTCATAAAGTGGGGCAGAGACCAAACATATACACTGAATAAAGTTGGTTTGTCTTTAACATGTTACAAGTCTTTCCTCTTCTCTCCCTCTGTAACATGCCATGTTCCTTGAAAATAAAAAAAAATCTGTTCTCTTACTGTTAACCTTAGGGAAAGAGCTGGCTATCAAGAAAACCCCAAGGTTGCCATTTGTAAACAAGATCTTACCAACAGCTTCAGTAAGTAAATTCAGTGTTTCTGAATCGGCAAACAAATTTGGACACAAGTGGTTCTGCACCAGTATCTGCCACTAATAAACATATAATCCTAAAAGGAATATGCAACTAAAGAAAGGAGGGAAGCCGTTTTGAATTGGAATCTTACCCTAGGACCACTCCCAGCTCCTTGACATGAACTCGCATCTGGCCTTTCAGATACTCTGACAACATCTTGCTCTTGAAGTACAGCTCCTGCAACCGATCTTCCAAGTGCATCACACACTGTAGGCAAACACGAAAACAGAAACAATGGCACCAAAAAATCCCCCAATATTGCTTCAAACAAGTGTCAAGCAAGAGACAAGTTATATTCCGGGGTCTAGAACTTGGAGAAGTCCGTTTTTAATGATACCCCTGAATCTTCCAGGCAGCAAGATTTGACCACGCTGCTCTCTTTATAAAGACACATCAAGATAAGCGTCCAAATACACTTCCCTTTGAAACATGTTCTGAGTTTCTTTCGTGAAAATAAACCAGGAAAGAATTAAATGACTTAAATCAGGGGTGTCCAAACTTTTTGCAAGGAGGGCCAGATTTGGTGAGGTGAAAATGTGTGGGGGTCGACCATTCAGCCGCATTGGGCCCCCGGGCCGGACTTTGGACAAGTCTCTATAACATGCAAGGAGGCGGGGATGCTGCAGCAGCAATGGAGCGGGGGACAGGTAGGCTGGACAGGTGGCTGTGGAGGGAGGCAGGGAGGGCAGGCAAACCGGAAAATTGCAAGCTGACGTCTCTATCCGATATAGGGAAGGGCCAGCTGGTGGAGATGTGTGCCAGGCTGAGCTGGTGGGGAGAAGAGGCCGTGGGCCACTCAAAATTTGAAAACGGGCCACATTTGGCCCCTGGGCCTGACTTTGGACATGCCTGACTTAAATGAATAAAATTAGTCTAGTAGGACAGAATTAGAATAGCCTCACTGAATCAGTTGAGATTTTGAAAGTCAGTTTCTATGTCAGATCCATCCATTCAGTGGGTCTACTTTAGCTGCAACTTACAATGTTCAGCAACAGAATTTCAGGCATTTAGTTCACTCCTTCTAAGCTGGAGAAAGATTAAGTTGAGAACTGATCTAATCATCCTGAAGTTTGTTAAAAACAATTGAACTCTTAGGAACTGCAGTTGGAGGTTGACAAGATTGTAATATTCCATGAAATCCAGTCTTAACAAATGAAGGCTAATATTCTGGGGGAAAATTTAATGTCATTTCACCCTATACCATCTGAGCAATTGTTTCAAGAAGGTTCCAAAAGGATGCAAACAGATTTGCTCACAAGAAAGCCAGGAAACATTACCCTCCCTCCCATTTACCTCTAGCCCTTTCTGGGAATGGCTTATATTGCATCCATCTGCCTTGTAAGCAAAGGATATCCTGGTCCTGGTCAATGTGGTCACTTTTTGTTCAAGTCTCTGCAGAGACTTGGTGGCATGCAGGCTGTCCATGCAAGAAAGGGCTAGGATTTGCCATTTCCTCTATTGAAGCAGGGTCATCCCCCCCCCCCGGCTAACCTTTGCCAACATATGTATATGGTGGACAAAAGGAAGAGTAATGCCTGGAGAGGGGTTCTGCATCTTCAACATATAACTGAATCTGAGAGCACACACAGGGTCAACACACTTCTTATAGGATCCATGATTAGCTGGGAGGTTTCTCAGAAAAGCAAACTTGGCTAGTTCTAGAACTACCTTTAAAAAGGGTCGCTAGCAATGAGGGGGAGGAATAGCTATTTACAAGCGGCAATAAGAGGCAAACAGACAAAGTCCCCCCCCCCCCCACAAAATTCAAAAGTTACAAATTTGGCACTGCTATATTTATTGAAAGAATTTATGTTATGCTGACTGGACACCAATCCTGTCCCTTTAAATCAAGAGTGAGCAAGACAGTTTTTTTGTACAATTAGTAGATTACCATTAGGAGTATTATTTTCAAATGTTAACTAATTCTGAATGGGAGTTGAGTCATGGCTACTGGACTTCTTTTTTGAGAGATAGAAACGTTTCGCTGTTCATCCAAACAGCTTCATCGGTCTGAATACAGCTAGTGCAAGAGACCTTCTTATAGTCAGCTTGACCTCTTGTCCCCTGGTCTGATTGGCTCATAAGATGAACAAAGCCTGAATAGGCTCGTTAGGGAGACATTAGTGTCCATGGCCTTAAGGTAAACAATGGCCTAAGGTGATGAAACCCATCAAGAATGGGTCGTTAGCTGTGACCTGGTGGTGAATCGCATTCACAGATGTAATTCTGAATGGAACATCCACCTGTGATGCATACCTTGAAATATATTTACAGTATATGATTATGCCTCGGTATGTCAAGGCTGGGCAAGAAGAGGATACTGAGAATTCTGTTCCCACTGGGACGAGCTCTGACCCTCGTACATTTTGAACGACCCAAGTACTTACAAAATTGGGAGATAAATGATGCTTGTAAAGCTGAAGAGTGGAATGAAGCAGGTTGGAGACAAGGTTAGAGACGAGCACATCTTTTCCGAGTTTGTTATCGATGACTCGCCTCTGGCTACTGGCCACTTGCACCGTCCATTTATCTGTGTCTGCAATGATGCAGACAGCTTCTGCAATTGGTTCATCCAGGACAGGGTGCTAGAAGGCAAAGAGGAACACAGGGGGTAACAAAGTGCCACAACAAGTCCTAACAATGCAATGCTTCTCAGCAGTGGTTCTATCAAGGCATGCTCCTTGCAAGCACAATGTTGGCCTTAAAATTTGGGTGGAAACCTGTTTGTGTGCTAATTTTATCCTATATCCGGTGTTTCTGGCCCAAAGTACTGCTCACCATGGATGTCTAAAAGAGAACATTTCTATTTCACACTGTCAAGGGCAAGGGTCCACAAGCATTTTGCACAATAAATGTGTATGCCCTAGATAAGTTGAGACTCGGATTTCTGAAGCACAGTCCCAGATGCTAAAGGGCAAGCTATTTATTAAAAATGGGAGCTTCAAAAGTATTTAGTGATATTAGAAGGAGCCCGCTAGTCAAACAAAATAATGGAAGACCTTTGTGAATATGAACAAGTCCTCAGATAAGTACTGTTGGAATCATAGCCATGATTTGTTTGTGCTGTTACATTTGTGTACAATCATGTGTACGCATCCATTTATGTCTGTGACACATTCAGGTATTTACATTTTCTTTACATTTACATAGATGTACATTTATATTTACATTAATATTTCCTTAAAGCAAGAAACACTAAAACTACTCTCTCTCTCTCTCTCTGTGATATTTTAATGCTGCAAATTTTGTTTTCTTAAAGGAAATCATAATCATAGGTTTTAATATCACTTTTGCAGCTTCCATATAACATTATCAGTTGTTAAAGCAACAGATACTGTAAGTCTAACTTATGAGAAAAGGCCAGCAGAGGGAGTTGAAGCACAAGAAATTCAACAGTGAAGCCTTTCCCTCCCAGGTGTATCCTTAATGGTCTTGTTTGTTGGTTTTGTTTTGTTTTGGGGGAGACAACTCAAATATGTTAGAATCATTCAGATTTGGTTCTCATCAGGTCTAATGACTTAATCCTTTCCATCACCAAAAGTGTATCAGTTAACAACATCTATTTTAATTTCCATAGCCAGCACTGAGTACAGTATTTTCCTCTAGATATCAGCTGTCTCTTCTTGATGGATTGTCCTATTTGCCTGTCCATCTGCCTTCTTTCCATTCCAGGTGAAAAGCCAAAATATATTTTAGAATCAAAATACTAGTTTCTACACCTTGAATAATTTTGACCTAAGATCCATTTTCATACAGAAATTAGTTGAGATAGAGTTTAAACCACCTATTTGGCCTTAAAATGCTGCTGTTTTCATATGCCATCAGGTTGCTTTCAACTTGACTAAATTGAGGTATCTGAGATGTTCAAGGCATGCTTTACCACTGCCACCGTCTAGGTTTCCATGCCTTAGTGAGGATTTGAACAGAGGTCTCCTTAGTTCTGTTCTGACAACCTACCCATTACACCCCCCTAACTCTTAGTTAAAATGCTATTGCACATTTGAAAAGATAGGAGACACTTAATATACTTTGCCTTCCTCATAGTTTATTACTAAACAAAGCAAAATGGCCAAAATCTTGTTGACTACTTATGCTGGCATAAGTGCAATGGCACTGCTCATTAACTGGCTGCTGCCTTTTCCCTCATTGTGCACCAACTCATATCACTAGGATACAACAAAGGCAACCTTCCACACTTCAATTTACACAACTGCACTTGTGCTAGTATAACTCACCAACATGATTCTGGATTCTGGCCAGTATATTTTTAATGGCAGTAGCATCATGATCTGACTTAAACCTTTTTTTTTTTTTTTGCCAGAAAGAAATAGACGTTATTTTATTTTTTGAGAACATTAATATTCCTAATCCACTTGTTATTACCTGGATATCTCTGAAAACTCAAGAAAGGATAATAAAGGCCATGGCCATCCTCTTGCATGTTTCCAGTATCTACAGTTCAGAAGCATGCATTTGGCTAGTGACTATATAACTCAGTGGCAAATAAAATCAGTTGACTAGCCTGAATATTGAAGAATTATAGGTAGCTTATTTTAGGCAAAGAAAATGTCTCTGAAACTCAGGAGCCACAATGGATCTTGCAGGCTCAGAAGAGACAGACATCAGGAATGTGTTGACCTCTACTCACATGATGTGCTTCAGATTTCGAGAGGACTAAAAGCACTTGTGACTAACTTGTCCTAATGAGTAAAGCAGTGCTGACACAATGTGACTTCTCTTCAGTCTTCTGCCACTGCAGCTTAAAAGTCCTTAACATTGTGGCATTGACTGTTTTTATCACAACTGGCAGGAAAATAACCAAGCAGTCTGGCAGAACTTCCCCAAATGTTGGCCAGGAAAGTTCTGAATCAAAACTGAGAAGCATTTTAAGCAGAGAGTCCCAGACCCCTTCTCTTTTCGGCAGCCTCCAGAAATATCCCTTTCTGTTGATGGTCAACAATAAATTTTATCTGTTGGATAGTTCAAATTACCTGCACAGCATGCGACAAATCAGACATCAAACAGTGTCTCAGTTTCTCATCACTTCCTATGCCTTGCAAAACAAAGTCTGGGACGTAAGATGAACAGTAGCCACCTAGCAAGGACCTTCCAAAATTGGCAATACTGGGCTGGACAGAGTTCACTTCAATTAATTTTGACCTGAAAAAAAGGTATAACATGGGCATGGATACTACAACTATCACTGATTTTTCTCTATTTCAGTGTGGCACTATGGCCTACAATCCATTGTATAGTTAACATATACGTAAGTTCCATTGACTTCACAGAGACCTGGTCACATACAACCATGCCATGGATTTCAGTCTTCGTAAAAGCCACCTCTCCTCGTTACAGAACCAAAGTTAAAAGAAGAGAGATCAGTAATGTTCAGTATCACAACGGCATAAAATGAGCAAATATCAAGAAACTTGAACCAATGCTGAAATTAACAACCACAAGGCTGTAATTTTTTCCCCCTCTTGGTCAAGTGCCTTTCTTTTAATAGTCTTTCCTAAATTAGCAGTATATCCCCACAATGTGTAAAAGGTAATTAGAGCTTCTTTTAAATTGCAGCCTCAGTGAAATCAGCAAGCTTACGTTGCTGCACGGCTTCAATTAGTGCTTGAAAGAAGCCCCGCTGAAATAAACAATCTTGCATCACTTGCATGAGAGAAACAGTATTTTCTCAGACCAAACTGGTAGTTATTCTCTCTCTGTGTGGACGTCAATGTCCCTGCACGCACACATTGTCTGTGTATACATAAACAATCAATCGCACACTAATCCACCCACAGAGCACCCATGTTTGCCTACTATCTCTCCAGGGTCATCATTTTGTAGTGAAGTAACACGTATCTGTAGTAATGGACAGAGAACTAATGGCTATAGGAAGTACCTACCCAGGAAAAGAGATTTCCTCTTCCTCTGCCCACTCTTCTTGCTCGGCTCCATAGTAGCTCCGACCTGCTCGAGCCGCGTCGTGTCCTGCATCTTCACTTTCACTGTCCCCAAGAGCGCTATCCGAACTCTCGTTTCTTGGAATGTCCCAATCCGCCCCGGGATCAGCTTTTTTCCCCGAGTTCTCTCTATCCCCATGGGGGACAAACACAGAGACGCTGTCTCTTTGGTCCTGCTCTGCAAAGCAGTTGTTGCAAGTTTCTTGACGAACAGATTCCATAAACTTACAAAACTCGCTGGGCAATTTCTTGCTTTTTGTACATGCCTGGGGAGGAAATTCTAATCTACTACTAGGCTCTAGAAGGTCTGCTGTCACCTTCACTGGAACATTGTCAATAGTCCTAGTTTCAAGTGAACGTTCCTCAGTAAAATACTCATCCAGCAGATTTGCACTTTCCGCACTGTAAGGTTTCCAGTTCGGGGGCTCAACCGGAAACTCTTCGGGCACATTCTGGTTTCCTTTTTGGTCCTCAAGGGCTTGCTTTGCTTCCCGGTCCTGATCCAGGGTTACACTCTCTCCAGCTTCCATCTCACTGCTGTGCCTGGCCATTTGTTCTACTACTGCTTGACTTCGAACCTCAATATCTGAATCAGGTGACATGGAATCTCCGATAAGGAAAGTCACCTTCATCTGACCTTCAGCAGTGCTGCAAGGAATGGCATCCGAAGAAATTTTATCAGGCGGCTTCTTCTCTACCGTATTTGTTGATCTTGCCACTTCCGCTGACTGATTCTCAGAATCTAAGGATGTCTCACTCCTCCACGACCCACCAGTAGGCTCCAATCTGGATTCTGCCAATACACACGTTTCTGCTGAGGTTGACCCAGTGAAGGCTTCTCTGTCTAACTTGATATTGGGACAAGAGGCCGACGCCTCTTTGCATTGGTTCCCACCAGCAGACCCTATTTGGCAGTCAACTGGTGCCTTTCGGCTTTCCCCTGAAGCATCCTCCGTCTCCACCTTTGGGGTATTCTCTAAATCTTCTCTCTCCACTCTTGAAGCACTCTCAATGCTCTGACGAGCGTTAAGGGGAGCCTTGCAATGTTTGCAGCTGCAACTAGACGTCCTCAGTTTTTCTGGCTCTTGTGAGTTCAAATTGCCCCTGTTCTTGTGCACTGTGACCAGCACATACTCAGACTCCTCTACTTCCCCTTTCTGGAGGGTGGTGGTGATAACAGTGCCAGGCATCACAATAGCTTCGTCTTCTCCATTTTCCAGAAGGTGAGTCTCTTGCAGCTCAGAGCACCGTATGAAGTAAGTGAGGAAGTACAGCAAACGTTGCACAAGATCCTGTCTTTTGCCAACCACAATCGTTTTTGCTAGTCTCACAGGTGACCCAATAGCTCCATAGAGATCTCCTATTAAAGAAGAAAGGAAACAAAGCATGTTAGCAATACAGATTTCCAAAAATATACACAATAACTTTGGAGAGGGATGGGCTTCTGTGAAGAAACGTGTACCTTACTTTACTGGGATGGATGACTATAGAAGAGAAGATTTACCTGCAAAACATTCTGTGGTCCTGTTCCATTTAACTCGACCAATGAGTTAATGCAGGGATTAACATCACAAGACTACTGAAAAGATAATGCCTGCCCCTCTGAATCTCTGCCAAGCTGGTGCATAACAAAGCACACTTTACAGCACTCTTTGTGCTAAACCTTGTTGGATTCTCTTTTAAATGGTGGCGTAATTGTAAATCACTACTGGAAATCAGTTTTAAGTCCAAGCACAGGAGTTTTTTTTCCTTGAAAAACCAGCACATATCAAAAGATACAGACAGCTACACTGATCCTCTGTTCAGATAAAAGGCCAGAAGTACACAGTATAGTACCTTACTTGTACTTAAAAATACCCAGATGTTGGCTTGTTTCATGTCTTTCCACCTTAACATAATATTGCTGTGAAAAACATGTACAGAAATAGACTGTAAGTGTTTTAACTAATGCCTTAAAATAGGATGTAATTATGATCACAAAATAAAAATACTTCAAAGTAAACTGCTTTCATTCTAAGGGATAAATGAGAAGTGGGCGCATGGAATAGATAGAAAGAACTGGAAGTCCAGGCAGACAGAAGGAACAGTACAATTGCTTAGGGGAAGGCTGGCTTTCTTATTATTTTCTTCTATCCCATACAGCACAAGAATGTTGACTTATTTATACTTTTTTTCCCTTTCCCCTCGCCCACTTCTCACCACACTACTATTCAACTGTCTTTCCTGTGACAGCCGAGAGTTTGACCAAAAGATACTTTGTTCTCTAAAGATAAAATAAATAAAATAAAAAAACATCCTGCCTGAGGTAACTTCCGACATACCTAACTGGGCCCATAATGGATTGTATGGATGAGACTTCGCCAACATGTCCACACTCTGTGAGGAATGCTTTTCTAAAAAGATCCGGATGGGTGGCTGCCCATTTGGCATGACAGTTGGGACCCAGGCCAGATGATTTGTCAAAATTGCTGTAAGAAGAGCTGGTAAAAATCTGAAAGGAAAAAAAAATTGAATAAATAAATAGCTTTTATATTTTGGACAGAACCACCAATTCCACATTCAGGCCTTTTAAAAAAATTAAAATTTATGATACCCCACATCATTCGGCACCAAATATTTCTCTCACTTTAGAAGAAAAGGAATTAGGACTACTAGACCAGAGAAGAGTGTTTCAGGAAGCTCCTCCACATTTGTCATGTATAACAACAGTTTTCCTTGTTTAGGGGGTAAACGGCTACATGTCTACAAGTGAGGATGTGTGAAACTGAGTTAACATAAAACAACGTTTACAGACAAGCCATTGCTCGCTCAGAAACCTGACAGGTACTCTGGAGATCCTGAATTGGGGCCTTTAACTAGAAATACTAGGCAATCTGAAACTCATTTTAACTCTACAGTACAATGTTGCCCCTTTTAACAAACTGAAACCCTGAAATGTTTTGCATTTCAGGCACGTGGCACTGTTTTGGACAGGAGAAAGGAAGGTAGGTTGAAGCTTCTGGAGTGTCCGAACAGTTCTTGTGAAATCTGATCATGAGTATGCCCTGCCATGGCACACTATAATAGATCTGACTTAGTTAACAGTACTAGTAACTAACTAACAGTACTGAAATAGGATGTTACAAATTAGATATTACAATTTGTAACATCCCATTTCAGTAATGTTTAGTCCTAGGTCTTTGCTGTTATTCTCAATTTAACTTTTTGTCCATACTCAATGTTAACCAGACATCTTTAAAAAAGTTTTTTTTTTAAAAAAAATCTTTTATTGAAATTCAACATTAAACAAGGTTAAGAATATAATATGGCTTTTAACTTAAAAGATGAAAAATTTCCAGAAAACTTTTGGCTCTTAATTGAACAGAATTGTTGGTCTTCACTTAAAACAGAACTGAACATAAGAACATAAGAAGAGCCATGCTGGATCAGGCCAACGGCCCATCTAGTCCAGCTTCTTGTATCTCACAGTGGTCCCACCAGATGCGTCTGGCAGCGCATGAGACTAGATATCTGTGTCCTGATACCACTCTCCTGCATCTGGCCCTTGAAGTATCCCGGTTTAAAGCCTGGAGACTACACATCTCCATCATGGTTTGTAACCTGTGATGGACTTTTCCTCCAGGAACTGTTCTTCATTCAAAATAGAATCGGAATCTATGAAGAATAAAATCAATTGAATATCATATAGTTCTTTCAAATCCATTTTGAGGTTTCATTAACGCTGCCTACCTAAACTTCTGAAGAAAAAAGAGGAGTCACAATGATTTATTTGAATGTTAATACAGTATACTACAAATTTAGATACATTAACAAATTTTAAGATGTGAGCTATGTGAAGCTGCAATCTATGCAATCTTTCCTGAGAACAGGTTGCATTCACCTCAGTAGGGGTTAGTTCCCAGAGAATATGCTACAAATTCACTAAAGAAAATCTGAATTTAACTAGCTGAAGGAAAGGAGTTACCATTCAGTACTGGGACACTTGCTTTTCAACCTCTTCATAAATGATCTAGAAGTAGGAGTAATTAGCAAGGTAGCCAAATTTGCTGACGACACTAAATTATACAGGGTAGTAAAAACTGAGAGAGATTGTGAGGAGCTCCAGAGGGATCTCTTCACACTGGGGGAGTGGGCAAGCCAGTGACTAATGAGTTTCAACATTAGAAAAGTGCAGAGTGATGCATGCTGGGGCAAAAAACCCACACCCCAATTACATTTATAAACTGATGGGGGTCAGAACTCTCTGCAACAAACCAGGAAAGGGACCTTGGTGTCCTGGTGGACATCTCAATGAAGGTGTGCCGCAGCAGTGAAAAAAGCAAACTCAATGCTAGGGATCATTAGGAAAGGTATAGAAAAAACAAGTCAGCAAGTGTCATTTTGCCTTTTTATCAATCTATGGTGAGGCCCCATCTGGAGTATTGTGTACAGTTCTGGTCACCATACCTCCAGAAGGATATTATGAAAATGGAAAAGTGCAGAGGAGGGCAACTGGATTGACTAGGGGACTGGAACACCTTCCTTAACATCTGAGGCTGCAACGGCTGGGCCTCTTCACTCTTGAAGGACAGCACCTAAGAGGCGACCTGATTGAAGTTTATAAAATCCTACACAGTGTGGACAAAATAGATAAGGAAAAGCTGTTTTCCCTATTGCTCAACACTAGAACTAGGGGGCACTCCATGAAACTTTTGGGTGCTAGATCTTAAACAAATAAGATAAAGTAGTTTTTCACCCAGAGGATCACTGGTCTGTGGAGCTCCCTGCCAAAAGAATTGGTGACAGCTGTCAGCCTTGACAGCTTTAAGAAAGGATTGAACAAGTTCATGGAGAACAAAGGTATCAATGGCTATAATTATGGATACCTGCGGACAACCTCTGGGTTGGAAAGATAGGCAGGATATCTCTCAAAGCCATTTGCAGGGAATTGTAAGCAGGTGAAGGCATCTGCTTTGGAATACCCTGAAGCAAATGGTGAGCCACTGTGTGAGACAGAATGCTGGACTGGATGGGCTGTGGCCTGTTCCAGCAAGGCTGTTCTTATGTTCATTTCTGACATACATAGCAAAGTGCTACAGATTTCACTTGTGTTTTGACCCCAGTGCTGTTACTGAGTGTACACTGTTGGGATTCTGATGTACGCTGGTTTCTCTCTTTTATGAGGCTTGTAGCTCTTTAACAAGAAAATGATGCTGTTACATTTGCGGTCCTTATAGAAATTCCATTTTTTTTTAAAAAAATAGCCTCTTTTATGCCTTTGATACCTTCAAAGGCAATTCTTCACCTATCACACCACATGGCCTTTTCAACACCCACTTCCCCATCCCTTTCAAAATGCACAGTCATCTTTTTATTTAGGAATTGAAGGCGGAAGGAAAGCATAGCTTCATCTCTCTCTATTTTTCCCCAAAAGGCCAACTATGCCTCATTTCACAGCTAATGCACTATACAACATGTAGTTTCGAAGATTACAACATTAAAAAAAACTAAAAGGAATGATTTACTGGTTCTTGGAGGCTTGTTCCATTAAGAAAGCAAAATCCTTCATAAAACCATGGCAGAGCTGGTTTTTTCCCGGCATCCCTGACATCATGGTGAGCCAAACTGGTTCTGCAATCCGTGGCATGGTATACAGATTACAAATGGTTGTTCTAAATCAAAAGTAAGAAAAGACAAAGTCACCATAGTAACAAACTTTTTGCAATCTCATATGGCTATTTGTGCTGTGGTAAGCTGACATTTAACATTAACTTGATAATTTATTAATGTGGTTTCTCAGATGAATGAGGACAACAATTATATGTAAGTCTTCTTACAAGTGAGTAATGAGTGTGTAAAAGGGACAAGGCAGTCCGATCCTGCCCTTAGCATCCAAAGAATGCACATTATTTTTAGAGGACGTTACTTCTGGCTACCATTCCAAAATATTTTGAACGTTTCAGAATGAAGGCTCTGCTGCTAGGGCCTACTATTAATAAATACCTACTCTACAGATCTCAGAGAGAGATATGCAGATATCTATGTGTCTGTCAAATTTCTTATCTTCTCATGCTGTAAGATATTGACACAAAAATTATGCTATTTTACTGATCTTAAATAAATCTTCCACAAATCAGTACTGCACTTTCACAGGTTCTTAGTACTTTCCCCTATTATTTTCATTTATTGCAAATACAGACATACACACGTACATAAGAAATTATTTAGTTCAGATCTCTTAGGGTTGTGCCATCTGCAGTGCAGGTTGTATGTGATCTCTGTTTCTATATTTTATGTATTCATAGCCTCTCATGGGAGCCTTTCCAAAAAGTTATTTAAAGCACCAAATTACTGCTATACGAGCTGAAGGACAGAGCACAGAACTGTTGTGGGTAAATACATTGTCTTTGTGGTCTGTTTTGGTGTATTTGAGTGTGGTATGTGTATGCTAGGATATGCACTCCAGAACAGGAGTAGACAGCCAGATAAATTGAAAGCTAAATCAAATGGGAGGATATTTTCAGAATGTTTTAATGGTGTGAGCAGGAGAAATGATTAGTGGCACTCATTTCAGCATCTTTAACACTAAGACAATCTTGACAAAACCTCACATCACCAATTCTTTCAGAAACTCTTGCTTTCGCAATGGCTAAGGATGCTACTAAATACTTCTCCAGCAACTTAGTATTTGAAGGGAAAATATTATTTTCTGGAAATGGATGCAGTAGCTGACAGCAGCCTTAGTTAAATGGAGTTCAACTGCCTATTCCCTTAGCAAATAAAACAAAAGAAAACCACTGTTTGAGAAGATCTATACACGAGAAGCAATAATTGAATGAGAATTCAATAAGGCAATGGGTGACCTCCAATGTCACAGAGAGTTTGCAGTTTCCTCCTTAGCACTGCTGACTCCATTACATAACCCAGAATTCAAAATTGTAGCTAGAAATAAAACTCAGAAGAAAGAAAGATTCCCTCAAGTTTAATGTTCTCTTCCCTGGACTTCCACAGTCAAGCCACAGGATGTACAAATGACAGCGAGATAATGGTCACTAAAACTTTTGAACTGAATACAAGAGCCTACATTTATCTTATGGAGATTTAGTCATCTTTCAAAGCCTGAGGTAAAACTGGAAAGCTTGGAACAAAACAAGCCTCCTGGCTTCTCTTTCAACCAGATCAACCCTCGCAGAAAGCTTGCTCAGTTCAAGCAATGTTGAGGTGTGTGTGCCTGTGTGCGTGCACACACACACACAAGGAAATGGTTTCTGTTCTGACAGTAAGATACTAAACGATTTGTTTTCGTTGAAAGGCCAGCTCGAGTCTTGTGACTCGTTATTTACTATTCTGGTAACCGTGGCTGCATCTGCAACTGATAGTGTTTCCTCTGAGAGAGATCAGATTCCACTGGCTGCCAGCCAGGAGGCATGTGACTGCAGCAGCAAAGGGAACCCTCAAAGCCAGCCGTGTAAGTAACTGCACAGAACACGAGGGCCAGGATTAACCGCTTTCAGCTTGGCCAAACGGCGGGAAGGGGGGGGGAAGAGGCTGCCTTTCATTTCTCGCCAGCATTCTCTCAGTATGCAAAATGACAACACATAACATTATTTCCCCTTCCCCACTTTTCTAAGGGCACCGTTATGTTATTGCTGGCTGTTCTTCAAGGTCTGGAACAAATCCTGCATTTTAGCAAAAAGAAACACACCAGTTCAGGGTTCTTAAAACTTCCCTTGTATCTTTATCACATCTGCAACTGAATGTACTCTGGGAAATGTAAACAACTCAGAATAGTGCTCTGGCACCAAGGGGGAGGTACTTAAATTGAAGTAATAAATATTAATAATAATATATAAATAAATGTTACTTTTAAGAGGTATCACTCCCAAAAATGTTTCTAGTAAAATGAGACCACGCTGTCTTTTTTTGCCAAAGAAAAAAAGGAAAAGAAAAGAGAAAAAAGTAGAAGAAACACATCATCAAAGAAGAGAGGAGGATTTGTATAAAATCCAGATCTGTTAGCTTGTATGTGTAGTGATTTTTCCCTTTCTATAGCCTCCTTGAGCATTTTCAGTAAGAGAGATCCATCAGTGGAAATTATCTCAATTCATCTATTGGCCTGACTGAATTGTAGCAACCTAGTACATGGGCTTAGAGAAACAGGGTGCTGGGCCAAACACCCAGCTGGCTCCATCTTTCACATAGGCATCTAGGTTGTGACCACTGCATCACCAACAATGATGGCTTTAAAGCCAGGTACGACAACGTTCAGTGTTGTATAGAGAGCATTCAACTGTGTGTGTTCACATGTACCAGCAAAGCTGATTCCCCTTGTGCGGCAGCTCTTGCGCTACCCCCAAACTTCATTCAAAGGGTTGGGCAACCCTCTGGCGATTTTGGCAGTCCATGCAGGAAAGAAAGAAGAGGAATGGGCAGACAGGTTTCATTGCTGGAACATTAATGCTCTATCTACTGCAAGCCATTGACAACTCTTTAACACATGTCACCAAATATATATTGCTGTTCATTGTTCTCTAATGCTCCAACTAGAACAGGTCTGTGGGAGAGCAGTGAAGCAAGTTTTTGTTGACATAAGGGTCTTGTCTCACAGATGGAGCTGGAATCCCCTTCCAATGAAGAACAGCTATTTTCAACGAAAGGGGATGGTGTGTTTATTTGGTTAATAATTTCTCACCTCCTAAACTACTGGGATTTATTTTCACCTCACCGGCCATATTACCACTTACTTTTATAAATGCTCAATTCATTTTGCAAGGAAGGAAAACCCTTCAATAACCTTCCTCCTCCTCCCCCCTCAGTTTTGGTTCTGCTTTGAAAAAGTTGCCAAAAAATAGAGAGTTGCCTTGCTAAGCAAGACAATGAGATCACATTGCACAATTGATTTTTTTTTAAAATATAGATCTCTGTTGGTGCAACAATGTGTTGTGTTCCAAAGCCCTATACACAAGGACTACAAAGGCTTAGCAGGCATTTTCTTCAGTTCTGTTTGCAATAATCCTTTTTTCTGCACATTTTCCTGAAATAAATGCCATGCAGATGTTAATGAAAGACAAATCAGCACTAATATACTCAGCTGGCCTTCAGGGGATTGAAGGCAACCCAAAACCTATGGAAATAAAGTTCCTTGCTTTATAGAGTACTGTACACTGCAATGCAGCAGAAACCCCCCTGGGCCTCTTGAGGTCTAACTGTTTAATATAATAATAATTCAAAATATTTTGTTTGTTTCTAGCTAACAAATATGCATGGTGGGTCCGGAATGTAACACCACAGTGATATTTATCAAACACTTCCTAGCAGAAAGTAACCTGAAGAGGAGATCTATGAGGGTGAATAGGGCTTTTTTTTAAAAAATTTCAGAATTAGGAAGGAACAAAAGCAAAATCTCAAATAACAGGTGCAAGGAGGGATACATAAAGAAGTCAAATTAGTTTTGTACACTAGGCTTTAAAATACCAGACTAGCTGTGAATTGTATTCCTAGGGGTAGTATTGCTTTTTGTTTCCATCAGTCTGTGAAATGGATTTGGGGAAGCTAATGGTTTTTCAACTGTTTTTATTGATAATTCTGCAACAATTTTCCTTCAATTCATATGTTCGCATATACTAAAAATAGATCAAGATTCTAAAACTCCTTTCTTTTAATGGCTAGTACGTCATGGTTTTTTTTAAAAAAAACCACCACAACCTTGCAAATATATGAAAACAAATAGTCTCGCAATGTATCCTCTTGTACACCTGGAAAACAGTTCCTCCCCCCCCCAAAAAAAAAATCTCAGCAAAAATGGCATCCTTCACTGCAAAGAAAGAATGCTGCAATGCTAAAATATTAATTGTGTAAACATATCTTCTGCGTCTAAGATTATTGAAAAATCTGGTTGAAGAACCCTCAGAGCCACTATCCATTATTTTCTTGAAATCAAGGGAAACGGGTGAGGTACCAGATGATTGAAGGAGGGGAAATGCTGTCCTTTTCTTCAAAAAAAAGAAAAAAAGAAAAAAAAGAAGAAACCTGGGAACTACAGCCAGCCTGACACCAATCCCAGATAAAATTTTGCAACAGATTATAAAGCGGTCACTATGCAAACACCTAGAAAACAATGCAGTAGTAACTAGAAGCCAAGATGGATTTGTCAAAAAAAAACATCTGCCATTCTCATTTTTGATCAGGTATCCTCCCTGAGTGACAGAGGGAATGCTGTTGACAAAGTATATCTTGACTTCAGCAAAGCTTTTGACAAAGTGTCAATGTTATTCTAATTAGCTGGCTAACTAGGTATGAGATGGATGGAACAACTGTCAGGTGGATACACAGCTTGCTACAGAATCTTATGCAGGGTGAAGATTAATGGGAAGAGGTAACAAGAAGGGTACCCCAGGGTTCAGTTCTGGGCCCAGTGCTCTTCAACATTTTTTTTATTAATGATGTCGTTCAGGGGATACAGGGAATGCTAATCAAATTTGTGAATGACACAAAATTGGTTGGAATAGCTAATACCCTGGAAGACAGAAACAAAATTCAAAAGGATCTAGATAGGCGTGAGCACTGGGCTGAAAACAACAGAATGAAATTTAACAGGGATAAATACAAAGTAGTGCAACGTAGGGAAAAGAAGCCAAACACACAGTTATAAGATGGGGAATACCTAGCTCAACAACACTAGGAGTGAGAAGGATCTTGGAATCATCACAGAGTACAAGCCGAATATGAGCCAACAGTGTGATATGGCCACAAAAAAGACAAATATTATTTCAGACTTCATTAACAGGTGCATAGTCTCCAGATTTCACAAGGTACTAGTTCCTCTCTATTTGGCACTGGTTAGGTCACATATTGGGGTACTATGTTCCTTCAAGAAGGATGCTGACAAATTGGAACACATTCATAAGAGGGCAACAAGGATGATTGGGGGACTGGAAACCATCCTAGGAGGAAAGGCTGAACAAACTCGGCACGTTTAGCCTTGGGGAAAAAAAAGGGAGATATGATCGCCCTTTTCAAATACTTGAAATACTGTCATGCAGGAAAGGGGCAGGATCTGTTGTTGATCAATCCAGAATACAGGACATACAACAATGTAAGGAAAAGTGTCCTGGAACTAGTTACCTAAAAAAGAATTGGTTGCTGCTCCAGCGCTGGAGGCACTCAAGAGAAATTAGGCAACCACCTGGCAGATATCCTTTGATTTATATTCCTGCATGGAGCAGGGGGTTGGACTCAATGGCCTTCTATGCCCCTTCCAACTTCACCATTCTATGATTCTGTGTTTGAAATTTCTGCATCCAAGCCCTCAAGTACTGCATCGCACAAAACTGCATTTCTGTTAACTGGAACGAAGCAACACTTTTGAGCCTCATGAGCAACGTTCCTACACTTTTGTCATGGGAACATTACATATTGTTCAACCACAGAGCCTGGGAAATAGTAACTAGTAACTCCTGGAACCCTACCCGTAAGCCTCCCACCCACTACTAACTAATATAATCCCACCCACCAGAACGGACATTTCCCTTAAAGCTTTGATTTTGTGATCTCAGTTGTGCTGCCATGGAATTGTGCCTACTCCACCATGGAATGTTAAACTAGAAATGCATTACAAAATGAGAGAGAGAGAGAGAGAGAGAGAGAGAGAGAGAGAGAGAGAGAGAGAGAGAGAGAGAGAGAGAGAGAGAGAGAGAGAGAGCAAATTATGCAATCAGAAAGTCATGCACACTTCCACGTTTTTACAGTGTGTTCAAATATTCAAGTCATTTCTCAACCACACACCATAAAACAAAGTAGTTTTTTGCCTATCTTAACATCTTTGTTCCCATTGTTCCTACTAGGAAGTGATCCTTGCTTCTCTGGATCACTCCACGGGCCAAAAGGAACACAACCATGTCCAAATTAATGATGGAACAGAAGGAAGGCAGGGACACAATCAGGGACAGAGTGAGTCCTTATATTGTTCCTTCCCCAGGGGATTTAGTAAGGCCTGTCTCCCGCCAGTTGCAGTTTTCTAAATTGACAGCTGTTTGCCTTGGCTGCACCTGCCTGAATGGCAGCAAATGCTCTACGAGAACGTACCTTCTCACCTTTAAGCCTTCCCTCCCTTTAACCCTAATGACAACAGGCAATCTATGCAGACATGTCTTGTAGCATTCATCATCTTGCACCCCCAAAACAGGAAAGCATTTATATGTCTCTAGAACTGGACTTAGTCAAGTTGGTTTTGGGGGGTTGGGGTTGGAATGGAGAATGCATCTACAAGTATTGTCCTTGGCTAGCACGTCCCTTGCTGGTCGAGAAATTCTGGCAGCTATAGTTCAAAAAGTAACTTTGAAGAGCCCCGCTGACATTAAAAATTGAACAACATATTAGCAGTCCCCACTCCCGCGCACAAACATGGCACGGGGGTTGCAAAAGGTGACCCACCTAAATACACCAAACCCATAAGACGAGGGACTTGGAAACAGCTGTCAAAAGGCAAATCTGCCATGCTACTGCATTTGGAAACAATGATTGTTCTGTGTTAAGCTTCAAAGAAGATTGTTAGGGCCTGCCTGGAGCATTTGACAAACCAGTCCCTGCTGGGATCCTGGCCCACTAAGTATCTGCTTTGGGGGGGGGGGGAAGATGGCAACTGCTGGGACTTTGGGTGAAGCTGTACAATCACTTGCATCAGATCAGGGCACTGGCCTCTATAGCCCAGCAATTCAGCTGAGTACACCAAGCAATGAAGCTTCATTCCATTCATGCTGCTTAAAAAGTCTGCATGCTTTGGACTGAGTAAGGGTCCTTCCATTAGTGCAGGTTGTGGACCCTTTCCCCCTCCAGTTGTTTTTAGATTACACTTCCTACCATCTGTTACGAACGGCTAGGGCTGGTGGAAGCTGGAATTCCGGGAACATCTCGATGGGGCCGCAGATGTTCCACCCACCCCTGTGCCGAACAGAGCCGTCTGTGCCTGATTATCCCCACATTGTGTTTTCAAGAAAATTATACAGTAATTGTGGGGATATGGGAAAGGCAGAGGGCAGGAAAATGCAGGGGAGAGGGGGAAGGACGGTGAGACCTCAAACTGGTCGTCCCCTTCTCAACACAGTGGAGTCCTTCTAAAGCCCAGGAAGAGGGACCACCAAATTTCGCCACTCTAATCATCATCTGCTGGTCTCCAGGAAGTGGAAGAAAAGTATCTGGGAAGTATCCCTTCCCTGTTCCAGCTGGAATTTGGGGAGTGGGGGAGGTGGAATCAATGATGGTACTGTTAGTTTACAAACAAAACAATGATCGGAATAAAACAGATGCCCAAATCATCCTGTTTTTCAGCTGCCATACTTCTCAAGTACTTAAATTTTACTACAAGGGAATGCTCTGGAAAAAGTCTGTCATATCACAGCATCAACTAAACTCATGAAAATGAGTGTAGCAGATTACTATATTTTTCACTCTATAAGACGCACTTCCCCCTCAAAAGGGGAAATGTTTGTGCGTCTTATAAAGCGAATACAGTAGTCCCCACTACATGTATATCACAGATTTTCATTTAGAGAGAAGTTTTCTGCTGGGAGCCTCTCCCATCTCCTGCTACAGCCGGGATGCCACAGTTCCGATCACCTCGTTTGCAAAGAGGTCTCCTTCACGGAGCCTCTGCCCTCCCATTTTGCAGCCAAGATTCCCCTGACAGGAAACCTTAGACTAAACATTTTTTCTTGTTTTCCTCCTCTAAAAACTAGGTGGGTCTTATAGAGCGAAAAATACTGTATGTTAAGGATATACCACAGATAGGGCTTTAGGGCATTGCAAACTAGGACAACTAGATATAAAGATAGTTTCTTTCCAAGTGCTATCAAATTGCTGAATAATTAATTTTTACTTCTCTTCTTCCTTTTTAAATAATAGGTTATATTGTATTGTTGTACTGTGTTTTTATTGATGACTATATGATTCTTATATTTCCTTTTATATATGGAGAGCATATTTTACCAAAACAAATTCTGGGTGTGTCCAACCACACTTGGCCAATGAAAGTATTCTGATTCTGATTCTGATATGTGAACAGGCCAGAGCCCTTCAGCGGCAGCTCCAAGTAGCCTTTTGATGTAGCTTTCTGTGTTTACCAGCTGATCAACTGTTCATGCTGGCTGGCTCCTCTTGGTGACATAAGAATAATTGAAATATCCTTAGACAATAAGTGCCACAGCTGCCTGTACATTCTCCAAGTGCAAATCTACGTAGGTCACCCACAGAAAAGCAGTTCCTCCCGTCCACTCTCTCATTAATGAAGATTCTGCTCATCTGTTACATTTGCAAGTGCAGGTCAAACAATAATAACAGCAACTATCATCTAGTAGAGAACTTCTCAGCTGAGCCAGGATTTGAATGTGATTGTGCCACACTAGCCTCTATTTAGAGCCTGAAAAATGTACCTTTTTGAACCATAACTAAGGGACTGAAGCATTTACCAATCCAGAAAAATAACTTTCCCAGCTATGCTTCTACTCAATTGGTTCTGCTACTGCCCTGCAATTAACAGCGATACTCAGTTGAGGGGTGGAGGCCGACACTGAAGGTTTATTTAAAGAGTTAGAAGTTAGACAGATGTTTCCAAAGGAAGCACTTCAGTGCTTGGCAATAACATGCAGAAGTCTGGAAACAAACTTACCTGAATTCATTCAAAGCATCCACAATCCTGTTGTATGCCAAACTCCGTTGGCTGGCATCAGCTGACCGACGACTCATTTTCATAGCCTTGAAAAAGAGCAGTTAAACAGATAACTGTGGAGCACAGCCACAGAATATGAAAAACAACACCAAGTCATGTGCTAAATGCATTCTAAGGTGCACCCGGACAAGCAAACAGGATTTTTTTTTGGTCTTCTGGTACCATGATAAACAGTGGACTCCTGCCAACTTTCCTATCAAGGTAGTTATACATGAGACACAAAAATCTGCGTTGTACTTCTTTGCCACATGTTTGCTTGCAGAAGGTTGTAAAGAGGTCCAAGGTTCACCACCCTGATTCCCTCCCCAGAGGAGCGTTAAACAATGCCTTGAATTAATCTGACTGCCCCCAGCTCCATTGTTTCAGTGGTAGTAATTGTTCCATGAGAATGGGGTAAAAAACGTCAAAGTGAAAAAAACAGTCCTCAGATAAATCACAAAACTCTGGTCTCACCTTGTTGGTCCCTTTGAAATTAGGGGCTGGGACCTGATCTACTGGGAAACTCTTCCAAAGACACAGGATGTGGTGGAGATCCTTTGAACCACCCTCATGTTGTGGACTTCAGCTTTTGGAGGCCAACCAGCATGGCCAAGGGTAAGGGATCGTGAAAACGGTTGCAAACCAGAAAGGATCAGGCAAGACAAGGGTTTCCCATACTTCTGGTATGGGAGCATGCAAAGCCTTTCCTGCAATGGGTAACATCTTGCCCAATACAGGCTCTTCAAGCCATTCTATCCAAAACTGAGGGGGACACCAAGTGCTGCCTTCCAGATGTTCTTGGATGGCTACACCCATTAGCCCTCATCACCACAGCCAGTGGTGACAAATGTTGGAAGTCACAGTCCAACAAGAGGACCGCATTTTGCCCATCCCAGGGTGCAGCAGTCTGCACAACCGTCTCCCTTGTCTTTTGCAAGGAAAAGCATCACAAGCATCAGTCAGATGTGTAATTCAGTTCTTCCAAAAACCTCCATTTTATGAATGTGGGATGTCATGCTTCCATATCCACAATTCACAAGTCCCAATATTGCTGCACCATATCGTGCCCACCTGGCCAACAGGAACAAGAATGCCTCATTTTGCATAGCCAAGAGCAGCTTGAAGGCTGACAACACAAACAGCAGCGGTCAAGATGGTCACTTTCCCCCCACTGAACGCAACGTGGTGTCACAGGATAAAATGGGAATTCTGAATACAGTAAAGGGAACAAATAGGGTATCAGTGGTAATATTTACCTGCTCTATTGCACTCTTCAGTTTGTTCATGTGGCTCTCAAAGAGAGGGAAGTGTGAAAAAAAGAACTCATTAAATTTACTGTATTCTTCCTCATCCTTTGAAAGTGAGAATATCACCCCAATGGCAATTTTCTTTTTCCTGACAATTCCTGGGCTTGGGCTGGAGCTGTCATCAGACAAATTGAAGCTTTCTTCCACTGACCTTTAAGAGAACCAAAAGGTTACATAGTGAGTAAGTTCCAAAAGACCCCCCCCCGGAAGAGATTCTTTGTACAAGGTACTAAAGAGTGACATCTGATAATGGAACTTATTCTAGGTGAATGAATATGGCATGTTAGTATTCGTGGAGATTCTTTTGATTATTGTACATTTGTGGATTGAGTCTGGACAATCAGTGGTCAATCTTTTATAATCTGACTATATTAAGACATTGATCAATGGATTGTCTAACCAATTTTCATTTTACGGAGAATATGAACATATATAGTCTCTAACCCTGGTTTGACTGATTCTGGATGCAATTTATTCCCCTTTCACTGTCCCAGTCCATCATCAGACATACATAAGACAAAGAAATTGTTTGTAAAATGGATGGTTTGAAATTGGGAGAGGGGAGAATATGCCAGAAAGGGAAATAATGCTGATTCAATTGGAAGAGATAAAACAGAGAGGAAAACTCTCAAATGGGCTAGATATATTAAAATATTTGGCTTCCCAATTTCTATCAGCTTGGGAACTCACAGTGTAAGGTGCTAGATGAGATCAGAGCAACACTTTATTTGCTAACTCCTAAACCCTAAAACATTTCCTCTGTGGATACTATATAAAGATGTTCTGGCAGGACTTTTAGAAAACACAGCAAAATGTTGGTTTCCAGGTTTCCACCCAAAACCTTACCCATACAAATTTTGCACGGGGATTTGAAAAACACACGGCCCAACAGCTCCAACTCACCACCTCGGGAAGACCCCGTTCTCCAGGCTTGTTGTCTGACTACGACGCCAGCGCCGCTGGTAACTGCTAGCACAGCTTCGGTTTAGCGAAGAGCCCGGAGAGGGAAATGGCGTAATAAGCAAGCTGCTGAGAGATGCTATGATTGAAATCAAGAAGAAGAAGAGAAAGTCAGAGGTATCCCATGGAAAAACGAAACACCACCGTATTTTTTATATAACGTGGACGGGTGAAAAATTCCATTACAATAAATAAATAATTAACGGATAGCATTACATTTGCGTCTTGCCTAATCCATAGATTACCTGATCTTGCAATCCCACTATCTCGGTCTTCATTCAGCTCCCTTCCCGGCATGTCCATTGGATTGCTGTGAACTATACAGATAAGGTCAGCAGTTAGATTTAAGAATATGAAACCTCTCCTTGGCTTCACAGTGCTCCATTTAATTATCCACACAAATCATGCTCATTGGTTGCATTCCTTTAAGGCTGAAAATTAACAGACAGTGAACACACACACACACACCATCACCAAAATATGCTGCAAAGCGGATCAAGCCAGAAAACGTGTTGCTTGTAGGAGTGCCCAAACAGCGTTTGCTGAAGCCTGCACTTCATGGCAAGGCAAAATGAAATAATGGAACCAACAGGGAATCAGCGGTGAAGCAAAAGCACTCAGTGCAAACTAGAAGCAGAAATTTGCAGCAAACAGCTGTACAGTGAGTGGTCTACGGCATATGGAATTTGGATTCGGGATTTCTATTGCTTCTTCACACTACACACAGCACTATCTGCATTTGCAGCCAGTTCTTTACTAAACACAGAGGTGAAATGCTACCATTAGGTTAGGATTTCATCCACCAGATCAAAAGCCTCTTAATCATAATTATTTTAGAAGTCATACATTTGCCAGATCCATGGGAAAAAGAAGACTCTAAATCAGCCATGAAAATAAAACTAGGTTAATAGAAAGCAAACAAAAAAGGCAATTTACTGAAACAGTGATTTTTTTAAAAAATGGAATTCATATAAAACCAGACTCATAATGACAAAGTTCCCGTGTTAGGAATTTACAAACCCCATCCAAATCAGCTCCTCAGTTTGAAATGAGGAATAAAGATTTTGGCTATTTAGAACTCCAACACATTATTTCTTGCACACCATCCCCACTGTCTAGTTTGGTGTTTCAGGTGGTGGTGGTGGTGTTTTTTTTTTTTTAAACCATATTTTATTTCCAAGGCCAGACTACAAAATCCACTCAGCTTCTCACACCAACTAAGCTACCCACACAGCACATAGCAAACCTGCAAAGAAAGAGGCGCTCCGGATCAGGCGGAGCGGACCTTGTTCAGAGAATGCCCGCCTAGGGCTGCAAAGCTGTGAAAAACCTACATGGCAAAACGTAAAATACATATGAAAGAATGAGGTTAGTAAAGCAGAACAGATTCTGGGGAAGGGGAAGAGAGGGGAGACAAAAGCCAACACAAACGCGGACCCACAAACGCAATATAACCCACAGCTTTTACACCTGGATAAAGGAATTCAAGCCATAATGCCCCTGGTGGGACACACAGTCCTTCTCAAGTTGAAATATGTTATGTAAAAAAAAACCTAGTGTTTATCTAATCTTTAGGAAGTCATCTTCTTAGCTTGCAGAATACAGTGCTTAAAAAGGAACTGTTTCAAATTACTTGCGAAGACTCTTTTGAAGGAACCTTTTACCTACAGTTTGAACATAATTCATAAAAGTCATCTGGGCAGTAAAAGTGAAGAATGACATTGGCTCACTGGATAAGCATCTAGAACTGGGGTGGAAATGCAGACTCTAAGACAGACAAAAGGAGGTGTTCTCCCTTCCCTCATTCACCATAGAACCTGCTAGAAAGGGCTGGGAATCCTTATGGACTGGGCAGCTTGAAGGGTTCTAGAAGGGAAAGCAGAAAGATGTCCTGCTCTGCCATTGTTATAGCCTCTGTGCAATGTTGAGGCTAGCTCACTGTCACTCACCCCCAGTTTGGTTCTCTCCTCACAACAGCCATGTTAATGAAGAAAGTAGGACTTACCCACACACATTGCAGCAGTGGCAACAGGGCAGGCAAGAACAGCACTTGTGGCATGTCCCATTCCTAACAATCACTTCAGGGCAGTGCTTCCCAACCATCAGTCCCCAGCTGTTCTTTGACTACAACTCCCCAGAAATCCTGGCCAACACAGCTAAGGGTGAAGGCTCTGGGAGGTGCAGTCCAATAACACCTGGAGACCAAAAGTTTGGAACCACTGCTTTAGATGGGAATAAAAACCCCACCTTCCCTTTTTTTTTCTCCAAAACACCCACTAAAACATACTTCTCCAAAGCGAATCAGTGAGGAATAAAGAAAGACTCTCTGGATGGCCGCCCAGCTCCTAAGATAGATGAACTGCACAAGGAAACTGAAAAAAAAAGCTATCTTTTTCCACCTCTCATCCTTTTTGGGGAAGGTATCCATCTGTACTGATCCTATATGCCTCACTATTTCCATACAACAGACCGAGTCTTGTAGTCAGTGTTGCATTTGTAACTCTGACTCGCGCTCACAAAAACTCGTCCTCCTATTCCCCCATCTTGAGAATTAAAACCTCAGCTACAAATTAAAGGAAAGCGGAACACATCTGTGCTTTCCCTTCCAATGGAGCAAACAGGATCTGAATCACCCACTCGTGGTGTTCAGGTTATAATCACCACCAGCAGTTAAAACAAATATCCTTGGACCTGATTTCCTTGGGATGTCCAAATCTGTCTCTCGATTTTTAACATTCAGAAGGCTCCATTGTCACAAAAGTTGGTTTCTTCTCCTTTCTGTTAATCAGCTGTCTTAAAGGGAAGGTAAGCATCAGGACTGCCTGTTTCACCAAACAGTGTGTGGGCTGGAAAACATTTGCTAGCACCAGCACTACCCCACTAAAACACACACAATAACCTTTCAAAATCAAGAGCTGGCAATGATCGATGGGTCACAAGCGTTCTTTTTATTTAATTTAGTTTCTAGAAATGTTCTGGTTACAGATTAACTTCTTTTCCGCCCCCTCTTTCCTCAATTTGGAAACATGAACTGGAAGCAAGTACAAAGGAACTGATAATAACTTTGGGGCAGGCTTATTACAGATGTTATTATTTCTTGCGCTAAAATAGTTAACATCGGCCTCACTGAAATCATAATGCAACATTCACCAGTATCTGTCACGCAGAAAGTACCAAATGATGGAAAGAGGCAACATGAGAGAAATGCTTTCTCGGCTTCTAAGTGTGCAAACGAAGGGGCCATCAACTTCATTTAAATGTGATTCTAATTAGTAATGCTTGGCGGGGGCTTGTGGGACAGGGCAGAAAGGCACTTAACCCCACCCATGGGCATGAGTTGCCCCCTCGCTCAAAGACACCTGGGGTGGACACATTTTCTAACAGGACCATTAATCAGCACATTTCGACTCATGCACATACAGTAGGACCCCCGTAACCACTTATTCATTAACCACTGATACAGCTATTCATGTTGGGAGGAGGGAAAATTAAATAAATAATTCAGGAGCCGTAAAGCAAGCTACTGTTACAAGCAGCAGCTGTAAAGCAAGCTACTGTTGCAAAACAGCAGTTTGGGGGGGTGGCATTATCTCTTACCCACAGTTCCTGTTATCCATGGGAAGGCCTGGAACCAATCTCCAGCGGATACCGAGGTCCTACTGTAGTTTGTGTGGCTGTTCTATGCTACACACAGCTATCTTGGTGGCATGTGCTACTTTTGCACATACGTTAATTTAATCAAAATATTGATTAAATACATCCTGAAACTGTACTCAGAAGGACAAGCTATTGCAATAATGCCAGACCTAGGAGAGAAACCACTTAAGAGGTAGAATGTACAGTCCCTTCAGAGCCTGGGAGAATTTCTCTTTTGGATGATGTCCTCCAGAATTCCCTAAGTAGCAAGCTCCTCCTGGTTGGCTGGATTCTCAAAGCACTCCTCCAAAAGCAACACATTTCTACATGCTGGTCTTTGAATTTGAACATGCCCCTGGTGCTTACATTAATGTCACTTTGGAACTAGTTTAAGCTTTTGACCTCAAACCAAAAAGGTTCTGGCACAATTTCTACACCTGCACATAAACCAGGATATGGAGAAGTGGAAATGGAAGAAGTTATTGGAAGCTCTCCGTGAGGACAGTTCTTAAAACAACCAGCCTATCTGGCAGGTAAGGCTGCCTCAAAACTACTTCAAGGTGATTCATTAAATCTATGATGAAATGAAGAACTGCCCTGAATACTAAATGCCCAACAGCACAACTACCAAGTTTCCACATTATTTAATTTCAGGCACATAAGAAAGTAATAAATACAACAGTGTGCCACAAGCGGAAGGAAATCACTTTATTTCCATACTCTTGATCTTTAGCTGCTTATTAAAAGCCAATCTGTTCCTGAAAGCTGAGTGTTATTGATTAAAGAAATTGCTTAAAAGGGCATTTGAGCACCTGGTTCTTTTAAGTATACAGAGCCATCTCCACTCCAGATCGGCCTTTTGCCCAGCGTTTACAAATCTCGACACACAATTCCAAATGGCAGGCCCCTAATTAGATAAACGGCAGGTTCTGAAATAATCCTGCTCAAGCAGATGGCACTGAAAGGAGAAAATGTAAATAATACTGCTTACGGGAAAAGCAACTGTTTTTGACAAGATCATTGTATTGTTCCATCTCCTGGCAAGGTGTGATTACATAAGATTAATTAGGCTGCTAGGGAAACACCTGCATGGATCAGGGCACCTAATTGCAGGGGAAAGAAGAAGAAGAAGAAGAAAAGCCAACCGTGAAAATAATCATGATTAATAAAGCTCCTTCTTCACATTCATTAAGTAATACTTAAAAAATAATCGGTAGCAACGATCTCAGGCTGAAATCTGTGAGTAAAAAGGTCCTTTCTTTCTTGTCTACAAGGCAGACTTTAATGTGGAAGAAGATTCCTGGGCCTGGAAAGGCAAACAGCTGCCAGAGGAGGCCAAGGTGTGTCGGAGGAGCCAAGAAAAACATAGTGCAAGTCCCTGGATCCAATCTTGCAACACCAGAAAGAACCACACCATTTTCAATTCCTGACAGCAACTGAACTAGCACCAAAGAATAGCGTTAAAACACTAGTAACTGTACTTCCGCTTCTATAGCACACTGCTTCATGTTTAAGTTTTTTTTGTCTTCTCTTCCCTTTAGTATAGACAGTTTGGGAGGGGGTACTCCAACAGTACCATTGCAGTAAATTTAGAAGTTCAGGTCATCATCATGAGTGCCCCACGGCACAGTGATTAAACTGCAGTACTGCAGTCGAGCTTCTGCTCAGGAACTAAGATGGATCCCAACGGATTCAGGTAGCCAACTCAGCCTTACTTCCTTCTGTGGTTGGTAAAGTGAGTACCCAGTTCACTTGGGGGGGGGAGAGCGCGCAAGTTGTTGTTTCCATAATTATGTTGTAAACTGCCCAGAGAATGTTCTAAAGGTAACACTATGGGTGGTAAAGAAGTCAAAACAACAACATAATGACAGCTGCCATAACCAGCCCCTTCCCCTTTAGCTTTAATGTTGCCTTCTAATGCTGCAAGATACCCCTCAATTCCCTGTTCTTAAACTTGAATATGTCTTAATTGTACTGGAATGTAAATTCTCCCTTATTATTGTAAGCCACCATGGGTCCTTTTCCAAGGAGAAAGGTGGGGTAAAAATACTGAAAACTAAATTAAATAAAAAGACCAGGCAGTAGGATCATATACATATCATCGACGAGAATCACATCTTTTGTAAACTTCATGGCTCTTAACTGCTCAATCAAAACTAAGCTACACTTCAAACATTTTCAACTACAGCAGGAACAGCTTGCAATAATAGACTCTTCCCAAGAAAATCCATTTTTATCTTTGCTACTGTGAGGATTCTGACTGAATTCAAAGGGCTATGAGAAGCCTGAGGAGCATGGTGGAAAATGCCAATCTCGGCTACTCTGAGATTCCTGGGGGTTCAAAACTACAAGCTGTGACTTCTCTAGCTTCATCACTAGGGGATCAAATGGCACTCGTGACATGGAATGCCTTTTACCATCTGTCAATGCAATCTATTAGCAATTCAAATAAACAAATAGATGGCAAATCTGTAATGGAAATTCATATTATTAACTTGCATAAGAGAAGTAGCTTCCCTGAGGTCAGCCTGTGAGTTCATGACTAAGGTAGAATTCGGATCTGGTTTGTCCCTTGGCGTCTTAGCTTTTACAGATCCTTTCATTAATAGCATGTATTAAGATTCAAGGTCACTAAAAGTGGCCCCTCAGTGGTGCCTAACCATTTTAATTTCAACCAATTTTACATTATGACAAAAAATTATTCATTCATAAATACAATTCTCTCAACTTAAATTGTGCATCCACTCCGTTAAGCTTATAAATCATAGCATGAACGGTCATATATATCTAATTCTGAAAATCCATATTCAGATTTTGAGGAGTTTTAAAACAGATACAAAATGGAATTATCAAGAATAGACTTTCCAGTGCAACTGATACATATTTGGAAGAGATAGATCATGTACCATGTGTACATAAAGGGGCAAGCATTTAAAAACCCTAACAATTTTTAGGCTACTGTTTCATCTGGATTTGTTAAAATAAGATTCTGATATACAGTGGACCCTTGTATAACAAACAGCTTGTATAACATAAAATCTGCACAACATAAAAAAATCTGGAGATAGGGGAAATTTGCTTAACATAATCACCTATGGGGAAAATCTGTACAACATAAAAATGGGATTACTCCATTTTCAATGCATTCCTATGGGAATTTGTATAAAGGAAACTTTGCTTAACATAATTTCATTTGGAATGAATTAATTCCTTTATACAAGGTACCACTGTATTTTAATATAGCCCTCGATATTTCACATCAACAAATTATAACACCATATTTATCTGTAAGGACATTTGCTACCATGGCTTTCACCATGGTATTTAAAGGCAAAATACCAGTATTAAAACAAATGATTTCTCAAGAATCCAACATTTCCCCCACAACTGCATTGTTTTTTATTTAACCGTAGTGACAAGGATGCTCCCATGACAGGATGTAGTGCAATTAATTCATCTAAGTGAGGCCAAACTGCACTCTCCATCTGTAACTGAAGCCCTGTCATGCTGCTTCCTGGAGAGCACCCTGCTCTCGTGATCGTACTCAGGGTGGAAGAGGGTTCAAACAGCAAAAAAACATTAATAAATTGTACTGTAGCATCCTTCATATTCTAGGGATTGAGCTAATAATGATTCAGGTTTTCTGTGCCCCCCCCCCGCCCCAGCATTACCAAATCCTGCCAGGATATAATAAGAGCCTGAGTGATCTTTCATATTTGTGGCAATGAAAACATGATTACCAGCCTTCTTGTCTAATATACACAGAGGAAAATGTGCTCCTTCCCTTCTCTCTTTCTCTCTCTTTCTGTCCTTTCTGTGTGTGAGCATGCATGTGTGGGTTAGCACTCATTATATCTGAATGGGCACACACTGAAAACTCTTAAAATGGAGTGAGCAGATATTTTATTTTATTTATTTATTTATTTATTTATTTATTTATTTATTTATTTATTTATTTTTCAAATTTATATACCGCTCCTACTTCCCGGACGGAAGTAGGAGCGGTATATAAATTTGAAAATCAATTGCATTTATCAAAGTGTGGGGAAACTTCATCCATTTTCAGCATGTTTGATTCATGTCTACCAGACATTATGCTTATAAATATCATTTGGGAACCTGAGTTGCTTCTGTCAACTTACTTCAAGCCACAAAATATTCCAGGGTCTGAAATTCAGCAACATGAGCTGTGTTTTTGTTTAGGCCACAAATTGCCTCAGTCTCTTGATTCACACTATATTTTCTTTTAAGAGGTTATCATACCGGGGTTGGTCTGCTGCCATCAGTTGCCAGAAGACATGCGGTACAACTATCTCTACAAAATCAGCCTTTATAATTACCGATGTTTCCAAGCAGTCCATTCATAATTGTGCTGTGATCTGGCTTCAGCGTATTGCTGTCCTGATTAATGAACTCGAGACTGTCCTGAAGGCTGTGCAGGTTGGGGGGAGGAATGAAAAAGAAGATTCAGTCATTTGTATTCTCACCCAGAGTTGTTTCTGACTTGGTGCTTGGCTGTGTCCTGGCTTGCCTGTTGGCCCCCTCTTAGGAGGTAGAGATGGGAACCACAAGTTTCAGAGAAAGAGCAACGAGACAGGGAATAACCTTTCCTCCAGCTGGAGCAGAAAGTGGTCTGTGGCAAAGCTGACCCTACCCCATTTCCTCATATCCCTAATTCAGAGAATCATGGGGCACCTTAAAGGCCAGCAAGTTTAACTGACATAAGCTTCCATGGGGTTGTAGCCTGCACTGATGAGTCAAAATAAGTCTAATGTGGAAGGCTGCAGTCCATGACGGCTTCGGTCAAATAAAACTCTCTCTCCCTCTCTCTCTCTGGTTTTTAATGCATCGGAAGACTCTTTTGCAATTTTGCTGCAACCAAGCATAACAGAATCCACACCAAAACCCCACAATTTTTGAAATACTCACGTGTTTAAACTTCCATAAATGCTGCTTCCAGTTCGAGCTGTAAAAACTTTGCTCAGCATAAGCTGAGGAGGGGACCTGTTAAAAGAAGACATTTCAATTGAAAATATATTATGATATCATATAACATCCTGATTTCTCTCTGAAGGATAGGCCATTTCAGCTAGACAACACTGCTTAGTCAACTGTAAGACCGAGAAGTATGGATGATGTGCTTGCACATGTATAAAAGTGGAACAGGTGATACCTTTAGGCTACTAGAAAATGAACAAAAACTTTGCTAATATTTTGGTGGCGAAACCCCCTTCCTCAGGGCAGTACCAATAGGGGGTTTCACCCCCGAAATATTAGCAACGTTTTTGTTAATTTTCTAGTAGCCTAAAGTTATTACCTATTCCACTTTTGTATTTCGTTTTTGTGATGGTTACACAGCTTCTCAACTTGTTTTGCACATGTATGAGTGACAAAAAGAGTAGTTACAGTAATACCTTGGTTTACGAGTGCCTTGATTTACAAGTGATTTGCAAGATGAGCAACCATTTTTCTAAAATTTGCCTTGATCAACAAGCCATGTCTTGCAATACATGGAGCAGGTCACATGATTGCAAGTGAGCAACGGCGGCTCTCTCCTTCCTGCTGGACAGTGGGGGATTGTCTGTAATGTTCCATCTCAGGCAAGACTCAAAAGCAGGAAGAGAGAGGATAGGTCTTCCTTGCACCAGCCATGAGTGCAGGTTAGGGTTTATTTTTCTTTATATTTTTTTATTTAATTTGTTTTCAACATTCTTTCTTATTTTTCAAACTATTTCTAGGCATGGGGTTGCTATTCAAGGGTGTATAAGGCTATAAATTGCACTTTATTATTGTCATATTAAAAACACATAATAAAATCCAGTTGTTAGTCCCAAGCAGAGCAGATTCCACAGGCAGGTATCTAAATCATGATGGGGATGTGGACTTCTAGCCAATTTCTTCTGTGAGTTTTGGCATTTTGTGCATACATATGTGGTCTATGGGGCCCCAGAACAAATCATCTTGAGTTTCCATGATTTCTTATGGGTAAATTTGCTGTGATATAACAGTGTTTTGGTTTACAAGCACATGGTTATGGATGACTTTGCTTGTTTTGGTTATTACTGGTTTTATATAATGGATGTGTTCTGTATATTTATAGGTATTTTACTACTTATGTTACCACATTGTAAACTACCCAGAGTGACCTTTGATCAGATGGGCGGTATATAAATCTAACAAACAAACAGTATGAACAGTCAGTCAGTGAGGAAGGAAGGAAGGAAGGAAGGAAGGAAGGAAGGAAGGAAGGAAGGAAGGAAGGAAGGAAGGAAGGAAGAAAAGCCTTACCGGATTTGATGGATCTTTAACGTGGAGCCCTTGTAGCTCATGGCGACTGAGCCAAACATCATCTCCCCAAGCATGTTTGCGTCTGAGGAGCACCGGGAGCCCTGCAAAATATGGCCTTAATTATTATGTTGCACCGTCAATTCCACATATTAAACATATGTTTAATATTAAACCACATTTCATAATCAAGGCTACCTGGAATGCTATCAGTAGAGACAACACATATGTATCTCTGAAGCCATCTGAATCCTTAAACCATAGTGGTTTGGATTTTACTGTTCTGCGGTTGCTCTTTATCAAGCTATTAATAACGTTTGTCCAAATATATTTTATAATGCAGGTCTCACACATCCTTGGGCATTGATCCTACATTTTGGCTTGGGTAGCACTATAAGCCTCTGGGCTATGGTTTCCATTTGGACATCCTTCTGCCCTTCACCCTAAACATCCAACAAAGCAGATGGCTTTTGAGGAATGCCCCCCTCCCCTTTAGCATTCTCCCATCCCAACACAGCTTATGGTATTTTGTTTGATAGGCAAATCTCTAACAAAATCATACACGCACCCTGTAACTAAAATAAATCTCCCATCATGTATCTTCCCTAGACCAGGCTTTCCTTACTCAGGCAACTTCCAGAAGGCTTGGGATCCAATCCCCATCATCCTTGCCACTGGCCAAGTGAACTGTGCATCATGGAGTTTATACTTTGGAACATTTGGGGACCACCCCGTTGGCGGGTGGCAGCTCAAGACACATACAGATTTGCTAAACCTGTGAAGTATTTATGCAAAGTAATACTAAATCTATGACAAACTGTCTGCACTCCATTAATTTAATATATTCAATCTGTTTTAAATCATTAATTGGCACTTCTGCATTAAAGTACCAGGGCTCAGAATTTCACACCCATTTAACACCTGGGTAATATTACTTAACACTAGTGAAATGTGTCATAGAATAACATATACTTTCCTGATTATACCGTAGGTGTGGGCATTTTCTAATACAAAAACAGAAAATACTCAGCCAGCAATGCCTCTGGTAAGGAAAACAAAAACAAAAACCCAGGGGAATTATTTTTTAACTAGGTTCTTCTGGCACTGTAACTGAAATACCCTGATTTTCAAAAAAAACCTGATATCTAGTGAAAGAAAGCAAGGAGCAGAAACTGTAATTTATATCTGTTGAAGTCAGAATGCTTCATATTTAGAGGAGCTGCACACACACACACACACACACACACACACACACACACACACACACACACACACGTACGTACGCGCGCACGCACGCACACACAATGGAATACCAACAGAACTCCCAAAGCGGTGACACCTATGGATCACATATGCCACATAACGGGATTTTAAAAACTCAAATTCCAGTCAAGGGTTCTATTTGGATCTTTTAAAATAAGATTTTGATAATACAGCTTTGTAAAGAATTTGTATTAAATGGGCCAAATGCTCAACTTACTTTTGAGGGGGGGGGGGAAATGGAAAAGCACCTATAGGAGCAAGTGTGATATGTGATTTTATTTATCCTCAATTAGATTGGATAAATAGGCCACCACCACCACCACAACGATTTCTGGCTCTCCAAATGGTTATGCTCTAGAAAAGCTGATCATGGAACACACTGGATAGTTGATTCTGAGCTTGTTCCACTTTGATGCCAAGCACTGAAGAACCAGTTAAAAAGGGTGGCCACAGGGGACCAAATTCACCAACCATGAAGCAGAGAATGAAACCTAACACAGTCACATCTGATTTCAGTAGGAAGAAACCTCCAAAATATCGAACATGTTTGGATACTTTTTGGGGGGTGGTGGGGGAGGTAGTCAGAAGATGAAACCTTGCATTAGGAAAAGTGCCATTCCCTCCAAATGGACGCTGCAAGTAGAGATGGGCACTCATCCGAAATGAATTGTGATAATTGTAGAAAACAGTGGATTGGTCAAAATACTTCACTTTCTAATTAATCAAAGCGAAGACCCTGATGAATAAAAGCAATGAATGTTTGCCCTCTTTTAATTATAGATTTGTCAAACCTTTTTTGGCCCCTCTGTCACTTTGCTTGGGGCGACTCTTTAGGGGTGCGTAACTCAGACATCCCAAACCCAAACATGCAGGGATTGTACAGGACAGTGAGGGGCAGCTTTTCTGTGATTTTGGTGTCTCTAGGCGCCAGAAGGGGCATTTCATGGGGTTTTAAAGGGAGATGAGCCAATGAATTGCATCATCGGTTTGTAAAAAAAAAAAATCACATTGACAATTTGTCAACTCTGACAAATTACATCTCTAGTTTTTAGCCTTTCCCCAGAGGAGGGGGAAAAACAAATTCAAAAAGTAAGTTGTCAGTTAAGGCAAGCAAAAATGATTTGACAAGTGTATTGCTAAACATATTACAACAATTCTACTCCACAACCATTAGAAGCAAGGAACTGGTTGCAGAAGTGGTTGAGTTATGAAACACTAGCAGAAGAATTAAAAACATCAAGATCCATTTTCCCCATGTATGATTTGAACATGTATGGTTCGTATCCATAACCAAATTAAAGTCCAAAGAACAAAGTCAAACAGAGAAGGCAGGGCTAGAATTTGGAGAAGCTACTTTTTTGGAGCATGACTCCCAGAATCCTACAAGACAGTGAGGAGACAGAATGAGCATGGTGAGTAACACCAGAAAAGGACAAGCACTGTACCTGTGGGCTGGCTGCTGTTAGAATCAGGATGCTGGGTTAGATTCAGCATGATTCTGCTTGGATTCTTGATGGTTTCTACTCCACTTTGCAGGCTCTTAATATCATTTGCCTTGCCCCTGGACAACTGGAAATGCGTATTTGCAACATACTATGTTCAAATTAACTTTTAAAATACTTGGTGTGACAGTTAAATTATTCAGTAGATGCATAGCGCCTTGTACATTGCATCAGGCATTTCCATTCCTTTACTTCCAGAGTTTATTTAATTCCTTTCCCCCAAAACACTTTTGTGATAATAGCAACAACACGTGCTTAGCCTCTTCAATGTTCCATACAGAGTCTTGGTAAGTGGGGGCTCATTCGTCAAACAATGCTAACTTCATTATGGTTTGTGAGTAAACCCTGCCACAACATGGAAGGAAAATAAGGCAACAATCTTAATTCCGCCAGTGGTAACACTGTTCCCATTGTGTAAGAGGGAGTTCAAAGGAACACATGCCTTTTCCTGTTCAAACCACAGAGCGAGACTTTTCAGTGATCAGGAATAAGTGATCAAACTAACTATCTTTTGGGGCTTATCAGTGTAATATTAAATCTCTCTCTCTCTCTCTCTGTGCGTGCGTGTGTGTGCGTGTGTGCGTGTGTGTGTGTGTGTGTGTGTGTGTGTGTGTGTGTGTGTGTGTGTGTGTGTGAGTGAGTGAGTGGGCGGGGAGGGGACTAAATGCAGCAACTAATAACTAATGGATGCCTATTAAAGCTTAGAAAGGTTATGTTACATTTGGCATATTCGCATCCTTGAAGCAGTACCCCAGAGTATTTTGTGTTGGGATCAGGCACCCTAAAACAGGGAATTACTTCACTACAAAGCATATAAAGGCTCGACTCTATTTTAGGATGGCTTAATAGAAAACACTTGTGATCCGTGCAAGGTGAGATGCCAGAAACACATTCAGTCAGATGACTGCAGTGATAGCCAAAACCAGTCCTCTTATGTAAAGTGTAACTCAAGTTCTATGAGTGTCAGTGTCGTAAACATTTCAAATTGTCAGCAAGAAAAAAAAATTATAGTTGGACGTTTTGCAAAGTGCTTCTCATGCACTTTTTTTTTGGAAAAGGAAAAATCCTATACCGCAAGACTTTGCAAATACTTAAAACAAGCATTGAAGACACTTGAACTTTACAGCAATAGCAGCATTTGGGTGTGGATTTCATGACTTCAGTCAAATTACTGCAGGTAAATTTACTCTTGAGATGAAACATTTCCCATTCAAATTCACACAAAAAAAACCTATTTCCTGTATCTCGGGCATAAAGCAATCTAAAAACTGCCTGTTCTAATTTGGCCTTGACTTATTGATTACTCTCATATCTTGCTTTGTCTCCAAATGAGTTCAAGACAGCCTATATGCTGTGTGACCCTTCCCAGGAAGAGAGATTGTAGCTGGCCCATGAAGACTCTGAGAATACCTGTTCTAAATCATTAGCATTTCTGATTCTCTCTGAATAACTCTGAAGACCTTATGAGAAATCCCCAGTATTTAGATTCCATGAAATCCAGGACCAGCCAAGCCACTTCTAGGAACCTTTCTCTTCTCTGCTCCTGATAGTTGGACATTTCCCTATTTCATCCCAGGCCCAGCCATCTGTTTTCTTGGACAACCACCAAAGAATAGCTTCCGGGCTTACTCTCAGTCACACGGCTCCAGTCATTTCCTAATAAGGCTGTGTTTTCAAACCTGAAATCCAATCTATGCTGTCAGAATGTATGACAGAAAGGGGAAGGGGGTGGGGGAGAAAGAAGGAACTCTCACCTGAAATTTTGAACATGGCTCTTTTGTTTCAGAGGAGGAAGAGGAAGAATTGATTGAGCTGTCCAAAGAGGAGGAACTGTCCCCTCCAGGTCTGAGCTGGCAGCATTTTCCAAAGACTTTCACCTGTGCATCGCTGCAGAGTTTCTGGTGGAAAAGAAAATATAGTATAACGTGATCATTGCATCCTATTCAGCAGCGCAGCACTCAGGCTAACACCTGCACCGGGCATGTAACACAAACATTTTAGCATGGGTGGGGGTGGGGGGGCAAAGAAAGAAGATCAGAAGTGAAGACCAGGGACAACCTATGTGTTATTTGGAAGACAATTAGCAGCTATGTCTATCACATCCTGCCTTCCTGCATTCAAACTTTAGAGTCAACATAAAGGCACCGATCCAGGTGAGAATTGCAACAGAGGGGAAATAATTCAAGCCCTCCTGTGCTTGACTTAAGAGCATAAGAACATAAGAAGAGCCATGCTGGATCAGGCCAAAGGCTCACCTAGTCCAGCTTCCTATATCTCACAGTGGCCCCACCAAATGCATCTGGGAGCGCACAAGAGTAGAAATCTGTCTCCTGATACCACTCTCCTGCATCTGGCCCTTGAACTACCCCGTTTTTAAGCCTGGAGATTACACATCTCCCTCATGGTTTGTAACCTGTGATGGACTTCTCCTCCAGGAATCTGTCCAATCCCCTTTTGAAGGCATCCAGGTCAGATGCCATCAACATATCCTGTGGCAGGGAGTTCCACAGACTAACAACACGCTAGGTAAAAACTATTTTCTTTTGTCTGTTCTCATTCTCCCCTAGTCCCCTAGTTCTAGTATTTTGTGAGAGGTAGAAGAGCATCCCTCTATCCACTTTACTCATGCCCTGCATTATTTTGTACATCTCAATCATATCCCCCCTCAGGCGCCTTTTTCCAGACTAAGGAGCCTCAAATGTTTTGGCCTTTCCTTGACTTCCAGATTTTTTTGTTTTGTTTTTGCATTTTAAAGGGTCACTGCTATGCGATATATCTTTAATGCAGGATTTCTGGCCTTAAAAATCCAGGAGGCCTACCACTGGCTAATAGTAAATGATGTTGGGTGTTGCAGTGTGACAGTATTGGGAAGGCTGCAAGTTGCCCACTCTGGTTCTAGAGATGTAAAGAAGCAATAGGGTTCCAAACTTTTTATTTTCAGCTGAGACATTCAAGGATGGTGGGCAGACCAGTTCAGATGATGAACACCTAAATAACATCTAATACACTATGCCATCAAACTGAGTTTGTGAATATTTCTGGAGCAGAGAACCACGTATTTTGACCAAATGTGTGTGTGTGTGTGTGTGTGTGTGTTTTTTTTTTTTACAACATTCTTTTTTACTTAGGGAGGGACAAACTGAGCACTGTTGGGACCACAAAGGATGCATGACTGGGGGATAGAGAGGCAGGTACAACTCCTGGATGATTTATTTTGAAAATCAAAACACAATATATCTGGAATACTGTAGAAGAATGAAGGATCCTTTACTCTGAGAAGGTCTGGTTTCCCCTTCATGTTATCCCTTCAGAATAAATGTTTGATTCTTTAAAGGCTCCTTGTACAAGAGGGAAACAAAGGAAACTAAATTGCTTTTGAGGACCCTGAGAAGATAACATAGAGATGGGATTTTCATACTTTTTTAAACGACAGTACCTGGAGATCTGCTGGAATTGCTCCAGCCAGAACTGTGGGGGCTTGAGCTCCCCTTCCCTCTCAAAAGCCTCTCAGATGTTTGCCATAACTTAGGCCGTTACTTCACGAGCCGCTCGCTTCGCGGCTAGCCTTCTTTTCTGGGCAAATCGATCGTTTCAGTCCGCACGCGCCTCCTTTTCGGCTGCAATGCCACCCCAACCACGCCCCCTTTACCGTGCTTCAAGCGGGGCGAGTGGTTCCCCTGGCTGCTGCCGGGAATCTTTTCGCTTCGCATCTTGCTTCGCTCCCAACGTCACGTGTGGTCTCGGTTTTTGGCTTTTATTTCAAGTTTTTTAAAAAAATATTCAAACAGGGATATCAATGCATCGCTATATCGTTTCATCGCTTTGCGCTGTTACTTCCTCGCTCGAGTAGGGGCGGCGGCGGCGGTGGCGGCGGCGGCGGGAGCAGGAGGAGCCGCTGCCGCCTCGCCCGGCCAGAGCAGGGCACCCGGGGCAGGCAGCGTGCAAGCGGCGGAGGGCGGGCGGCTGTGCCATGCGGGGCTCCCCCCAAGTATCGGCGGCGGCGGCGGGGGGGCTGCCAATGATGCCAGGAAACAGTTGAAATCAGTAGAGCCGTTGCAACTGACAGTCCAGCATCAGTGCATCGATACGCCGTCGGTAGGATTTTTTTAAAAGGACGGATGGGAAATAACGAACGTTGAAAAGTGGCATGCGAATGCGAAGGGAGCACGTGAGGTTGTGCTCGAATCGGTCCTAAAACTGCAGCTCGTGAGTACTGAGAAACAGGGGCGGGAGCGAAGCGAGAACACGTGACCGCCACGTGACCGTCTCCGAATTCAAATCGAAGGCAATATCGCTGCGGAGCGCCGCGCCTCGTGAAGTAAGGGCCTTAGAGCCAAATTGGGGAGGGGGGAATCCTCTGAGTTCTGAGGCAGAGGAATTGGCTGGTAAGTGCTAAGATCTAGAGGCTGCAAAGCATTAGGACAGGCATGTCCAAACTTCAAATGTTCTGGACCACAACTCCCACAGTCCTTTGCCACTGGCAATCTAAGCTTAGAATTCTGGGAGTGGTGGTCCAAAACATCAGGAGGGCCAAAGTTTGGACATGCCTGCATTAGGGTATTGTAGTTTCTTGTATGCAGCATTTGGGGCAAGGAGGCTACAGTACTGTACCATTATGCTACGCAACACCCACTGAGCTCACCTTCACTATGTCTCTGAACTCAGAAATGGGAGGCATTTTTCTTTCATTGATGCCTCAGCTCTAAATTAGATTTAATACCAGAAAGGCATTAGGTGGGTGGGGTTTAAAAACCCCATTCCATCAAACTTCTGGGTACTTTCATTCAAAGAGTTTAGAAATCCTATCCCTAAAGAGGCATTCATCCCAATATAACTAATACTCCTCTCTTTAATGATTTATTTCTCCAATTATTTCTAGCCAAGGTTCATTGTTCAGCAGGAGTAAAATGAAGAGTATTACAGTTTTAAACAAGTCAAGCCAATTCCTCTGGCTCTCTGCCACATACCGGGTAGCCACTTCGTCTGCACCTCTGATCTGCCTTGTCTGCTGGTCAATGCCAGGTTGGTCCACAACACGACCCCTATCATCCACGACTTGATTGTAGATGAGCGGGCCGACCTGGCCTTCCTTACCGAGACTTGGGTGGGTGCAGAGGGGGCAGTTTCCCTCTCCCAGCTGTGGTCCTCCTGGGTTTCGTGTCCAGCACCTTGGCAGTTGGGGGGGGGGGGGGAGGCCATTGTGCACAGGGAATCCATTTATGTCAGCGGCACTGGTGTGTCCGGACTTAGAATGCCTGCACCTATCGGTGGGACAGTGGGATAGGTTTGGCATAGTGCTCCTGTACCGTGCTCCACACGACCCTGCACTGTCCCTCCCAGAGCTCTCCAGGTTCATCTCGGCGGCACTGTTGAGCCCCCCCCCGCCTGTTGGTGGTTGGTGATTTCAACGTGCAAGCTGGGACTGGACTGTCTGGAGCGGCTCTGGATTTCATGGAGTCCATGACCTCTATGAACCTATCCCAACATGTCATTGGTCTCAACCATAGGGCTGGGCATACCCTGGACCCGGTATTTTCCTCCATATTCGCGGACTATAATCTGAGGGTTGGGAATTTGGATTCCCTACCCATGTCATAGTCAGATCATAATTTGCTAACTTTTCCCCTGGCAATTGCTGCCCCTTCCCGTGGGGAGCCTGGCCCTTCCATCTGGGGCTGTCCCCGTAGGCTTCTGGACCCTTGACGGTTTTCAGAGGCCCTTGGGGGCTTTCCGGATGGACTGGCTGATGACCCGATTGGTTGACAGGTGGTACGTAGCTACCACCGCAGCTGTGAACCATCCGCTGCCGAGCACGCTCCTTGCTGTAGTTTACAGCGGAGTTGCATGCAATGAAGCAAGAAAGGAGGAGGCTAGAGAGCAGATGGAGGAAGGATCGGACAGAAGTTAATCGGGCTGCAGTGTGTGTGTGATGACCAGATGTTATGTGTGAGTGATCAGGAATGCTAAACAATCATTTACCTCCCTGATAATTGGTGTGGCCTCAAACCGCCAGGCGGAGTTGTTTCGGGTGGTTCGAGATCTCACCAATCCTGGTGTGCCTGGGCTTCATCCTAGTGATTTCACTAGTGAGTCTTTCACAGCCTTTAAACCGTCTAAAATAGAGGCCATCCGTGCTGATCTGGTCTCCAGTTGCACTGATCTGTCCCCAACTATGGCCAGCGTTGCGCCCCCTTGGTCTCCTCGTTTTGTTGAGTTTGGGCCTCTGACACCAGCGGTGGCCTCCAGGGCATTGGTTCGCTGCAGGCCGGTGACTTCCCCTTCCGACCCTTGCCCTTCTTGGCCTATAAAGAGCGCTGGAAGGAGCATGCCAGAGTGGGCTGCTACCATCGCCACTGCCTCCTTCAGGGATGGGATTTTTCCCAGCCAGCTGAAGGAGATGGTCGTTAAACCGATCCTTAAGAAACCTGGCTTGGCTTCGGGCAATATGGGTAATTATTGCCCGATTGTCAATCTTCTCTTCATGGGCGAGGTAGAGATCATATCCTGGATCCCTTCCAGTCCAGATTTAGCCCGTGTCACGGGACAGAGATCAACTTGGTCACTTTGCAGGATGACCTCTTGAGGGGGGCCAACAGGGGCTGTGCTTCCTTGTTGGTCCTTCACGATTTGTCAGTGGCCTTTGATACTGTCGACCACTGTATCCTCGTGGGCAGGCTCTCTGAGGTGGGGATCAGGGGTTTAGCCTTGTGCTGGCTCTGCTCCTTCCTTGGGGGCCGTGTCCAGCAAGTAAGCCAGTGGGGAATTGTCGTCCCCCTGGCCGCTCTCTTGTGGGGTGCCTCAGGGGTTGGCAATCCCCCTCATGCTCTTTAACATTTATATGAGGCCACTGTCTGAGGTCATCCGGAGTTAAGGGGTTTGCTGTCATCAGTACACTGATGACACGCAGCTCTATATCTCCTTTTCTACCTCTGCAATGGGGGTTTCCAGACCCTTGATTGTTGCCTGAATGCTGTGCTGGAATGGACCAAGTCTAACAGGTTCAAACTCAACTCCGAGAAGACCGAGGTTATGTTCTTGGGGGGGGGGGTTACAGTGGTCCTCCTCCCAGTATGGGTGGGTCCGTCCTCCAGCTGGTTGAAAGAGCGAGGAATCTGGGCATTGTCTTGGACCCAGCATTGTCCCTAGAGTCCCAGTTGGCTGCCGTGTCCAAGGTCAGCCTTTTATCAACTTAGGCTTATCAAAATACATATTTTAAACCCTGGAGAACTGGGGGAAGAGGGATGAGCAACTTAAGTGTACTGCATACAAGCAGATTTTCTTTTATAAATCATCTATGTGGATTCCCCCCATTCCTAAAAAGTTGTTTCCACTGCAGGTCGCCCATCAGAATAATAGATGGGAGACCTGAGAGGTACGTCTGTACCCGTCAGCATCCATGGATAGGGAACATGGATCTTTCTAAATATGTGATTTCCCCACCTTGTGTTCCAAGTATTAAAACTCCTAGAAGCCTTTACCATTAGTTGTGCTGGCCAAGATTTCTGAGAATGGTAGTTCAAGAACATTTGGTAACCCAAGGATGGGAACCATAGCCCTCAAAGTTGTGAGACTGTAACTTTTATCACCCCAAAGCAGCACAGCACCTAGTAAGAGAAGGTGAAAACTGCCATTCAATAACATATGGAGGGCTAACAAATTGCTTCTCCCTGACCATAAAGTGGCCACACAAAGCCAGCTGTAACTCTCTTTTTTCCCCATTCTTTTATGGCTGCAACACAAGAATGGCCTCCTTCTCCTAAGAACAACCTCCCATTATGAGAGGCCGATCATTAGAGGAACAATGCTAAACTCTTGCACTGTTCAAAGTGCAAATGGGTTGATTTAAAAAAACAACAACAACAACAACTTTGAGGAACATAAAGGCTGAAAACATGTGAATGGCTAATCATATGATTTCAGTAGGAGCCCCGTGAATCAGAATTGCATTTTTATCTCTGACAAACAACAGCGTCTTGGGCTATGCTCACACAGCATCATGTGATAAAACCACACTACATCCAGAGGGTTACAGCATCTTTTCACAGGCAAGTCACACTGCAGCTTCTAGCTGATGTTGAAAGCTTGTCCCATCCTAGGCCAGTAAGCACATTTAAGGGTTTGGGATTTTTTTTTCTTTTTTAGAAAAAGAATCTCTGCTATTATAAAGTTTATTCTCTGGACAAGCTTCCCAGCCCTAGCACAGCTAGCTAGCTCTATGAAGAAACTAAAGATAAGTAAATTTCTGGGTTTTTTCTTGTTTTTTTTTCTGCCTTGGGGATTCTGGGAGCGATCGTCCAAAAGCAAAGTGATTCTAGGAGTCCCAGAAGCACACACCTGCACACCGCTGGCACAAACCATTTTCAAAACTTCCTGCAGGGGAGTTTTCTTTGAAGCCCCCACAGGACACTGGGTATTAAAAGGAAAGGTTTCCTGATGGAAATACCAGGGAAGATTTAGAAGAGGCACCCGTTTTAGCCTGTGCAAGCATGTCAGACAAGATCCACCAAAGAAACAAAGCAAAAGACACAAAAGCATGTAGAACCTTCAAAGCCATTATAGATTTAATGTGAAGCTTTTCGTGGACAAGCCCACTTCGTCAGACATACAGGGGGATGAAATACAGGATGAAATCCCTTTAGCCTTTACAGTGGAATGCAAGGCGCTCAAGAATCTCATGGCTATGTAGAAGTCAAATGGTCATCATCTTCTGGATGCCATCTGTCAGCAGCTTGCAAGGCAGCAAATTACCCACCTAAGGCAGCAGCCAGACAAAACTTAAGACGTGCAATTTTTAGAACCAGGCAGATGTTCAAGAACAACCTGCTGGACACCAGGATTAAGTATCTGAGGTGTCCCCTTCTCCTCTGTTGAGGGTCTTGGACTTGAATGTCAGTGAAATCCAAGATGGAGGACGCGCCAGATATTATGCAACAAAAAGGAACCAGCTATCTTGAGTTCCAAGCGAAGCTTATCTAGCCCTGTTATCAAAATCATGAAAGAGGCCACTTAAGATGCAAGTATGCCATTTGAAAAACAGGGTGAGGTAATGGATAAACTGTCCGACTAGGAGTCACAGGAGTTGGATTCAAACCCCTGTACAGTCCTTTAACATCTCACATACCTTGAAAACTCGACTAGATTCACTACAAATCAGAAATTATCTAACAACCCTGATGATCCACAGGTAGTTTTAATTTATTCCATGGCCATTATTGTATTAGTGACATAAATTACAAAAGTAGGCCCAATCAACTGTACTGTTTTGAAACTGACTTCCATTTTCTTGCTCTTGATTCTCCATGGCTGGAATATAATGCTTCTATTTATTTCATTACAAAAAATCTGGAGCTACACATTCAGGTAGCACTAACATAACATGAAGCACTACGCTGAACACAGTCACTTTTATCTGTTGTTTTTCTGTTTACAGAAGAAATTACATGAATGAGAAAAATGACATTCTCAGACCAACTATAACTACAATGGAAGCTGTTTAAAGATTACTTCAGAGTCAACGAGAAATTCAGTGGGTTGGAACAGTCTCAGTTCAATCCAGTTCACTGCGAGCACAGAGGCTATGCGTGAGGGAAACTCCACTGAGAATAACAGAGGCCTGCTTCCCCCGCCCCTCATGGTGCACGCATACGGACATTGCCCTATATTCTTTCACTGCCCTATATTCCTTGACAGGCGAGCTGTTGATGAACAGTCTCCCAAGAAAGGTTCTACAGGCCCACAAATGCTTATTTTATGCCAGTTTTATTGAGATCAAAAGGCAAGAGTTTGAATTCCTATCAAAACTGGCACTATATATAGTTATAATGTGTGTTAATGCTTGACAGGATGCCTTATGAATGTTTCTGATATGCATAATTCATAGGCTAGGCCAGGAATGGGCTGCCTTCAGTTTTGACTAGTTTGCTTTAAAAAATAAATAACACATAGACCTTCTTAAATCCCGGTGTCCTGATGGTGTATTTTCAATTTAAGAAGCCAACTCTGAGGCTTATGATCTCCTGATAATTTGTCGAAGACAAATGATCTGCATCAAATGATCCAGAGGATGTCTGGAACTGCTCATCAGAATGCCTCAGTGAAGCTACATCTCTTCTTTCAATTCACTGCATTCTGCTGAAGATTTTGACTAAACCCTGTAGTATTCATACTCTGGTATAACATAGCTCCCATTAAGCACACAAAACTAAGTTACAGAAGTGGTGCTTTTGTGTTCCAACATTATTTTTCTCTTTACAAAAGCAAACTAACAAGGGCCACTAGTGGCCAAAAATATCCCCAATGATCTCCACCGGACACCCAGCAATAACTCAGGAGTAACAAATAAATGTAACATGTTGTTATACTTAGAAGTAATGGTGTAAACAAATTGCACATAATATGTAGTGGCGCCCTCATCATATCCAAAAAATCATGTCTCACAAGTAATGTTACTACTAAGAACACAGAGGCCAGAATCCTACTGAGGATTTATATAATTTTCATAATGCAAGAGCAAGTGTTGGTGTTAAACTGCCATTCGTTAAGATGGTGCAGGCGGTGCCCCAGGTCATTCTGTGATCAAAAGCATTCCAAAGGGTGAAATCAGCACCCTTGTTAATGAGCAGCAAATTGCCTTCAAAACGTGCACAATTCCTCCTGCCAAATCAGACCACCTGGTTCAGCATTCTTTGGAAGAACACCATGGATTAGCAAATACTAGGCAGCCCACTGGGAATGGTCTATTGGTCCATTATGTAACTCCCCACCCCAACTAGGACTATCACTAGCACCTTAAGGAAATACTGCAGATCCATGGACAACCATGCCTGCGCTGGCCTCACACATTACAGAAGATACTGCTTCTCTAGAAGCCAAGTACTTTGAACAGCTTATATTTAGTTGTCATGGCTCCAGCCTACTGATTCATGGTAATTGTGGTTTGGGTGAGGGTTTGCTTCTATTCCATTACACTATAGCGCTAAGACTGGTGAACTGCCTCTGGAATTCTTCAGACATTTAATAAGTATCCCACATGGCTCAACTGACATGGTACTTTTCCATTTAGCAGAACTGCAGGCAGAATATAAAAAGGTAAAGGTTCCCCCCGCACATGCATGCTTGTCATTTCCAAATCTAGGGGCAGTGCTCATCTCCGTATTTAAACCAAAGAGCCAGTGTTGTGCAAGTCCGTGGCCATGTGGCCGGCATGGCTGCAAGGAAACACTGTTTTATCTTCCCGTTTTTTTTACGGCGGTACCTGTTTATCTACTTGCATTTACATGCTTCCGAACTACTGGTTTGGCAGGAGCTGGGGTTATCAGCAGGAGCTCGCTCTGCTGCAGGGCACCCGGGATTCAAACTGCCGAGCTGCCGACTTTGCAGCCAACAGTTTTCAGAGCCTTAGTCGACTGAGCCAAATCACAACCCACCTCCCCAGCTCAGATGTGGTTTCTCATGATATATTGTGTCCCACTTACCAAAAAATTTCTGTCGACTAGGGGAAAGGACATAACCCTGTTAGTGAGGGGGATGTCATATGCCCTAAGAACTAGCTGATTCTCCAGTCTCCGTGATGAACAGCTTTGTTCATCTCCAAACCTTGCATACCCCCAAGCTAACAAAGCAAATCTTATATCTGAGAAAGCTATAAATCATCCTGGGATATGTAGGGGTCAAAAAAGCAAACAGGATTGAATGCAATTAACAGATGCTCTTTTCACAGCAAGAAAACATTTTTTCCCACACAGTGCTTTACTGCAAAGGGCAAAAGTACAGAGGGACGCAAGCAGCACTTCATCTCTGCATTCACAAGAGCGATTTGCCACTTGGCCAGGAGGCCCAATCTGAATATTTTTGCTTTCCAGAAAGAAACACTGTTTATCTTTTTTAGAATTTGTGACCTGGTATTAGATGTAATAATAATCCAGGGTTTCAGGCTTATCATTCAGATTTATTTATTTATTTATTTATTTATTTATTTATTTATTTATTTATTTATTTATTTATTTTTTAAAATAGCTTTAGACATAGCTGTCAAGTTTTTCCCGGTGCTGGGACGGGAGGAGAGAGGTGTAATGCGCATGTGCATGCCAGCCCCCGTGCACATGCAAACAAAAACAAATGCATGCATGCACACACACACCGCTCACTTTGCCCCACCCCACCCCACCGCGCTGCAGCCACACCACCTCGTCCCCCCTCTACCCAGACCCAGCCAAAACCAGGGCACCACATTCCCTGCTTGGCGGCTAACTGCTATGTCAGCAAAAAGCATCCCTGTCAAACGCCACCGCCCAGGACATTTCTGGGGAAATAAAGTGTTCCGGGAAGACGGCGGGAAAAAGGCTGTAAAACTGTAGTGTCCTTGCCAAAATGGGACACTTGACAGCTATGGCTTTAACACACATTTCACCTTTTAAAAGGGACCTTTCAGCTTACATCACTGAAATGCGATATTTGAAGTTGCAAACACTAAGTATACAAATCCTAGAAAGAGTCCAATACCACACTACAACATAGTAAACAAAAACACCACCAAAGACACATTCAAAGCTGTAAGGCAAAACAATCCATTTAACAATTCCACTCATATAACTAGTCACTTGGGGAAAGTTTGCCTGAAGCTTTTCATTTGCATATGGAACAACAGCAAAGATGGAGCTAACTTAGCCTAGCCTCCTATGCAAGGGCAGCTCCAAAGTCTGAGTGGCAATGGAGAAGGCTGTCTCCTGTGTCCCCATCATATGCACCCTTGAAGTTGGTGGACCAATGAAAAGTTTCAGGAAAGTTCAACGGGTCCAAAATGCAGCAGCCAGATTGCTAACTGGGGTGGGGTAGAGAGATCACATGACACCCCTATTAAAGCAGCTCCACTGGCTACCAATCAGCTATCGGGCACAATTCAAGGTGGTGACCTTGACCTACAAAGCACTGTACGGCCTGGGTCCCAGCTACCTCAAAGATCGAATCTTACAGTATGAACCGAGTTGGGTGTTAAGGTCATCAGGAGAGGCCTTTCTCTCCATCCCACCACCCTCACAGGTATGTCTTGAGAGCACACATGAAAGGGCCTTCTCGGCTGCTGCGCCCAGACTCTGGAACTCCCTACCACTAGAGGCAAGGACTGACCAATCTCTGATGTCTTTCTGGGAACAGGCAAAGACCTTTCTCTTCAGGCAAGCTTTCTCTGAATTCTGGACTGTCTATTATGTGTCCAGGGAGGCAATGGAAAACAGGAGGGCCTGGTGTGCTCTGGTCTATGGGGTCACAAAGAGTCGGACATGACTGAACGACTGAACAACAACAAAAACATAGACTTTGTGCTTATAACCACTTATAACCGTGTGTCATTGTACTTACACTATGTTTTCAATGTAAGTTTCCATCACTCATAACTTTTACATGGAATTTTACTCTTTTTAACTGCTCGCGTTCTCTTGTAGCTTTAATATAATGTTGTCTTTTAATGCTGAAAGATGTCCCTCAATTCCCTGTTCTCAATACTTGAACATGCCTTCATTGTACTGGACTGTATCTTATCCCTCATTACTGTAAGCCACCTTGGGTCCTTTTCCAAGGAGAAAGGCGGGGTCAAAAATACTCTAAAATAAAATAAAATAAATAAACAAACAGAAAGGCATCTCCTGCTGATCTTAACATTCCAGCAGGCTCATAAAGGGAAATGCAGTCCTTGAGACAGCTTGGACCCAAGCTGTTTGGGGCTTTGTAGGCGTGACCGGAAGCGGACTGCTTGCCAGTGAAGCTGTTAGAGGGGTTTATGTGACCACTGTGACCAGGCCCAGTAAGCAATCTGGCTGCTGCATTAGCAACATGTGCAAGCATGTGGCTTGGTCACTTCCCGATACAAGCAGGAACAGTTAGAGAAACCACACATCTTCTGGTCTTAATTTGTTTACTGTCCCACATGAGCCAGTAACATTTCCCTTCAAATATCAAGAGCAATAAACCAGCAACCAAATGTATCCGATGATTTTGGTTTATCAAGGAAGGGACAATCAGAAACCCTGACTCACACAGTTATCTATAAACAAACAAGGGGCAAAAGATCTATGGTTCATTTAGCTGCTTCCACTCACAGAAGAACCTAGATGGGAAAAGGTGAAGCCAATTCACTGGCTTGTCTACAGTATCATGGCAAACAGCTGACTTTGGTACAAAACTTAATATGTGACAATGTCTACTTCAAGCCCAAAGGCCTTGCATCATGAGAAAGAATTTAAGTAATATGATGGAATATGAGGCAGTAGAATGTATATCACTAAACACGTTTATGTTCATCTTCCACTAAAGTTACTGCTCTTGAAAAGTTAGGAGGGGGAAAAACGTGTTGATCTTTGGTCTGTCAGCAAAAGGGAGAAATGGTAAACTCAACTTGTTTCCAGTGTACAAAATAAGATGGAAAGGAAGGTACTGTACTGAACAATTCAAGGCAAAGATGTTAGAACAAGAGAGAGGCAAATAATAGCCTGTAACCACACAAATATTTTAACAAGCACTTGTATTCTTCTGTCCATTAGTTTTGCCTTCACTGAGCTGCCATGGTACTCTCCAATTTTTAACAATATTCACTGTTTATTTGCCTAAATACAAAGTATCCGGTTAAAGCACAACTGAGTCCCCGAATGTTGTTTATTAGCTGAGTAACTTTGCCTTTAAAGGGTTAAATCTTTTAAATCATTCAATGTACTTTAATCACCATTGTAAGTTAGTTGTTCTTACTGTATATGTTTTCACTGTAATTTTATTTTTTAAAACACTATGAGCCACCTCACCAAGAGAAAGGCATAAACGGGACAAATAACAATGCAGTCAAACAGCCACAGGGATGGTTCCTAAGAACACAGGAAAAGACGAATCCTGTGACAGAAGATATGAAGTACTAAAAAGTTTGTTATAACAAAAGGGGACTAGGACAGCTATTAAGAAGTATATACAGTATTAAGGGTCTACAGCTCCACCGTGCCACCTCTTTTTCAATTTATCAAAATCAACACCTCTTTGATAGGTGACTGACTCCCAATGCAGATAATTTATTGTGGAAACCTCTACCTGTGAATTCAGTTTGGTCATACAGTATATTAACAATAATACAGTAAAGGTTCAGTTAATATCGACTCACCGAGATTGATGCGTCTTCATTTCTTCTCTTAGCACTGGAGTCAAATAAAACATTTCTTCCTCGTCTTTCACAGTCCTGGTATACAATTAGTCGGATCTGACTTGGATCAAACTCCGGCAAAGGCCAGCTGTAATAGGTGGGTGGGAGGGAAAGAGATAGATAGATACATAAGAAAATGGGTTTCCTATCACCATAGTTTTCATAACTGATGTAATAAAGACTAATGCTGCATGGACAACCTAACAAAAATTTTAATTTGAGCTGGAGACAACATGAAGAGAGAAAATTTTCTTTCCCATGTTACACATTGATCTTTATAAGTGTGTTACTCCACAGGTAACACAAATAATTATTAAAACAATTTCTTATCATTTAAATCTCACCCTTTCCAGCACACAATGCAAAATATGATTACAATGTTTGTCCCAAAAGCACACACGCTGAAATTGCTTTTTATGAAGGAAAAGATACACACCAGCTGAGAACAATTAAACATTTTAGAGAGGAAATGCTTTTAGCTTGTCTGGGTGTTTTTTTTTTAAATGGTTAATACCGTCTCATAAATAATTGACTGTGATCATGGGAAGATCATGACTAATCAGTTCCTGTTTCATAGACTTCGGATGAACACAGAATTTGTCCTCCTCTAAGACCCACTGAAAAGAAAAGCACACCCTCTTCCTGAGGTAGTGATATTTCAGACCTAAGATTGTGGCCCTAAAAAGAAAAAAAGAATTAAGAGGACTTTTTGAAAAGGTCTTCACTGATTCAGGGGAGATGCAATAATGTCAATTGTGAAGTGGGAGGTGGTGACACAGATGGAGAGGGATGTATGAGGGGGCAGAGACAAGGCCATATGAGACACATGGCTGTACCCTAAACAGAGGGTCCCTGGCTTCTGAAAAAAAAATGGGTGGGAGAAAGGGGTTGCTGTTTCGGCGGCTTCTTCACTTTGCACCCTGCTTGGTCTGTAGCAAATTATGCCAGAGGCTCACAGAAACAGCTCAATCCCCAGGTACTCACACTTTAGAGCAGACCCATGGCCAAAATCCTATTACTGTATTTATTCACAAGTGCAACATTTTGAAGTGGATTGCCTCAAATGAAGAAATAATCATAACTCGTATATGGAATCAACTCATAACATCTACAATGGGTTTTTAAAGTGGGGCAATTCACCCCCTAAAGTTACACTATTTACCTTACACTAGAGTAAAAAAAAGATGAAGAGAATTTTGTCCTGAAAAATAAATAGGTCTTAATGTAGGAACATAGTAAATTTTCTCATGTTCAGACAGACCACTGGTCCACATAGCTCAAGGCTATCAATTAGGACTGGAAACTCCTTTCCAGGCTGTCAGGCAGGATCCCTACCTCAAGATCCCCAGTATTTCCTAATGGTTTCCCAATCAAGTACAAACTAAGTCCGATCCTGCTTGTCTTCCAAAATCAGACAAGGCTGGATGTTAAAGAAAAGAGAAATAGCGGGAACAAAAAAAATGTGTGCTTCCTTAGAGACTTACTCATGCAAAGGCCATGAAATACAAATAACACTCCCATACAGCCAAATTCCTAGTTACCTTAAATATTTTGATGCCACTCCAAATATGCCATTGATTTCCTTCCCTCCATATGGTTAGTAACTCAAGAACTGCCCAATAGCATTTTTCAGTAAATCTTGTCATTCACCGAATTCCTCACAGTATGCCCCCTCACACACAGCTTTGCCTGCCCTGACTTTATCGCTCACAGATATACATGTATGCTTGCATGTGCGCGCGCGCACACACACACACTTGCATATATGCTCTCCATTTGCTATTATTTTGACTTTTGACTCTGAAAGCTGCCTGGCCATAAAAAGCAGAAAGGTTTCCAGAGCTTCAACAACATCTGCTTCTAAAAAGCTCTGAGAGCAGATTACCTGCTAAGACTAGAACTCCATATTTTAAAAAAACTGGTTACATTCAATAGCTTGCTCGATCAAGGTAAAATGAACTTGTCCACCCACTCATCTGTGTACATGATATTTACACCACCTTGAAAAGGATACAGGGGTGTGCTATAAATTTATTTTACAATCGCCCCTGCTAGCTATTTATAAGTCTTATCAGTGTTACATAACATGGCTCAGGTCTCCTAAGAGCAATTTTTGGCAGCTCCAAAGAATCTCAGTAATCCAAAGAAACGTTAGAGGACAAACCGGGGTGGGTGGGTAGGAGTTGAGTAATTCAGTAAAACCCAGACAACCTGGATTCCCACACATATCCATCCATCCCTTAGCCACCAACATGCCCTGGCAGGGATGATGGGGTACAAAATGAACTCTTAATGTGATGGGTGCTGAACATGAAACCACACCTTTTATTAACCATTTAGACCAGGGGTGTCCAAACTTTTTGCAAGGAGGGCCAGATCTGGTGAGATGAAAATGTGTGGGGGCTGACCATTCAGCTGCATTTGGCCCCCGGGCCGGACTTTGGACAAGTGTCTATAACATGCAAGGAGGCGGGGAGGATGCTGCAGCAATGGAGCCGAGGGCAGGTAGGCTGGGCAGGTGGCTGGGGGGGGGGGGCGGACAGAGGCAAGGGAGGGCAGGCAAATCATAACACTGCAAGCTAACGGCTCCATCTGGTATGGGAAGGGGCCAGCTGGCGGGGATGTGTGGGGAAAAGAAGCCATGGGCCACTCAGAATTTGAAAACGGGCTGCATTTGGCCCCCGGGCCTGACTTTGGACATGCCTGATTTAGACACTTGTTCCATCCTTCTGAAGACAGTAAAATGAGTACCCAGCTTGCTGAGGGGGGGGATGTGTAGCCTGCATACTATAATTAAAACTGCCCAGAGACTACTTGAAGTGGTATGGGGCGGTATATATAAGCAGAACACTTTTTTGCTAAAGATTATCAAGAAATTAGGATATCCACAAAATGTATGAACTGTGACAAACTTGTGGTTTCCCTTTTTCAAAGAACTGATGCTGTGAATCTATGACAATCTTAAAAGTGCCCAACATCCCACACTGCTTATGGGACTAAAACTGAAATTGCTACACCTGGAGGATTTTTGCTGCAACGCCCCCCAAGCAACAGCCATTTTAAAAAAACTATTTTTAATCTTTGAAAAGCCCCTTGTGCCTCCTCAGGGTATAGAGAGTTTTCTATGTTTTGAGGGGCCCCAGAAAGCCCCAGAGTCCCTTAATCCAACCCCAAATTTATACAATGTAAAAAACAGCCATTAGAAGATTGAAGGAGATAGATAGATAGATAGATAGATAGATAGATAGATAGATAGATAGATAGATAGATAGATAGATAGATAGATAGATAGATAGATATAGATGCTAAAACTGGTATACATTTGCAACTCTGCCGCTCTCCCCAAGCCCTCTGCCGCTTTCCCCAAGGCAGCCGAGCGCTTCCCATGCACTCCCCAAGCTGGCTGGGTGCTGCCTCCCCCATCCCCCCATGCCCACTGGGTGCCCTGGTAGTGGGCAAAGCCGTGTGCCACTGCCACCACCGCCCCCCATCCCTCCAGTCCCCACCTCTCCTGCTTCGCTGCCACAGGGAGTCCCTGTGGTGGGCGAAACCGCACGATGGCCCTACCACCTCCCCCCATCCCCCGGCCCCCACCTCTCCTGCTTCGTTGCCACTGGGTGCCCCGGTGGTGGGTAAAGCCGCGTGCCATTGCCACCACCTCCCCCATCCCCCCCCGGTCCCCCCTCCTGCTTCACTGCCACCGGCTGCCCCAGTGGTGGGCAAAGCCGCGCACCAACACTGCTGCCTCCCCCAATCCCTCCGGTCCCTTTTCCTGCTTTGCTGCCACCGCCACCACCTCCTCCTTCCCTATCCACCACTACTCGAGTACTGACTCCAGTATAAGCTGAGGTCCTTTTATTCAGCCAAAAATAAGGGCTGAAAAACTTGGCTTATACTCAAGTACATAAGGCACACAAACAGAGAGAGAGAGAGAGAGAGAGAGAGAGAGAGAGAGAGAGAGAGAGAGAGAGGTACCTCTACCTATGAACAGCTCTACTTACAAGCAATTCAACTTAAGAGCAGAAAACTGTTGGCGTTTCAACTGCTGCCTTACAAATTTTAGATGCGGTCCGCTCTACTTACAATTTTTCCTGATTTTTTATTTTTAAGATACGGATGCTCTACTTACAAGTTGTTCGACTTATGAGCATAAATTTGGAATGGATTAAACTCGTAAGTAGAGATACCACTGTAGATAAGCTAATTTTTTTTCCCATTTAACCAAATGTCACTGTAATAATTTCGAAAATAATATGTTACAAATATATACCAGTTTTAACATGAAAAGCCATAGCAAAATAAAAACAGAACTCAAAATAAGTGTTTTTTTTTAAAATTGTTTTCAAGAATCAGAGTGAATACTGTAGTTTCCCATTCGTTTTTCCCCTGAGGTCACCCACCACAACAACCCCAGGGCAGGCCTTCTCCCTGCGTCCATTGTGTATATATAAGGTGGAGAACAGATATAATAGTGCAGGACAGAGATGGTTAATTTTAAAAGTGTATACACTGTGTATCTCTAGGCACTGCAAACTATATCTGGTCATGTAGAATGCATTAGAGCAACACAGCTCTAAAATACATCCACTCATGAACCCCATTCGCCCAAACAGACCATAAGCATCTCATGTCTTTCCAGATGGCGATGTTGCACCTCCTACAGCCAATGAAGTACAGTGATTCCCCCGCCTGTCACTGGGGTTAGGGACCTGACCCGACCGCGATAACTGAAAATCCGCAATATGCGGGTGCAGGTCAGGTCGGGTGTGGGGGCCCTAACTGGGGGCTCTTGTACTTACCCCCAGCCTGGTGCTGCCCCGAATGGGACTGCGAGGACCTTCCCAGGCCTTCTGGAGGCCCCTGGGAAGGCCCCCGCAGGCCCATTCGGGGCAGCGTCAGTCCTGGGATAAGTATGGGAGGCCAGAAACAACCTTTGCCCCTTACCCAAAGGGAGCTTTTTTCATATAATATGATCCTGCAATATAGCGGGACCGCAGTACATGAACCGCGATAGGGTGGGGGACTACTGTATATCCTCTGGACTACTGTGAAGTTGAAGATGTAAGCCACTTCTGTCCCTGACCTTATAGAAGATGCTTAGGCATGAGTAGGTTGTATCCTCATCACAGCTATTCAAAGTGCAAAGTGTTCCGAACACAAAGTATGCTATTGCTAATCTATGTTGCAAAAGTCTTCAGGAGGACCAGCATCTCCCCCAAGACACAGTGTTCTTCTGTATTTCAATTACATTTAGATCACATTTCCTTATATGATCCTTATATGAGCTGTTTGTATGAATGAACAGCTCCTGCCGCACAGCCCTTTCTAACGGCTGCTCAACCTCTCTTCTATTATGACTCCTACTTGCATACAAACCAAAGAAATGCAAAGCTTCAAGCTATCTCATGCACCCAGAAGCCTCTAATTCTGTCCTCAATAGAGATAAGGCATAAGACGGTTTCCGTCATCCATTATGCCTCTCATCACTGAGGCTCCTGATGGATCAGAATCTGAAAGCACTCATTGTACAATATCTGGAAATGCAAACAATAAGAACATTATGCAAAATGGCACCTTGTGCTAAAACTCTCTGTCTGGTGCTGTTTTTAAAAATGAGGGTCCCTTTTTAGCTCACATAATCAGTTAATTAGGACTTAATATTAACAGTAATTCTACATTAGGAAGATCCTAATGACTTGCCCACGTGTGTCCATTTGCTTTTTGAGAAAGTAGTGGCCGTTTGCTTCAAATGATTGAGACTATATAAGCTGCATTCCCAATGTACCAATGAAAACTTTGACTCCTTCACCTTTTCTATACCCAGCAGTGTCATGGTCATTTGCTCTATACCCACCTTAATGCTTAATTGTAGCCCATCACTGGCACATTTAAGTTAATTATTTAACTGCAATATTGTACGTTCATTGGACATCATCTTTCAGACATTAATTCCCTTTCTAGATAAACTTTTCTGTTTGTGGACATTATTAAATGGAACATATAAAATTTCTTTTAATTTTCAACCTGTAGCGCCATCATTTAGAAAAGGCTCCATCTGCAGCACTGGAGTACCCCTTAGTTACCATTAATCCAAATGTTCCTGACAATAATCCTGTTATTTTCCTGTGACAGAAAACAGAGCCCAGAACTGAAATACTTTCTCAATCAAGTACCGTAATTTAGGGATTGGCACGAAAGGGAAAAATAATGTTTCATTTCGTGCTCACCCATTTTGTGTCATTTTGTTTCTTACAATTTTAAAAAAAATCATACAAAACAAAATGCAACGAAACGAAACGGCTCCCCTGGGTCCTAGAGGCACCAGATTTGGTGCCCGGGACTCCGGGAGCCATTTTTAAAGGGCTCCTGCTGAGCTGATATAGGCTGGACCCCTTTAAACCTAGCCAAGTCAGCACCTGGGGAACCCCCTGGTACTGAATGGGCCAGGTTTAAAGGGGCCCAGACATCGACAGCTCAGCAGGAGCCCTCTGAAAATGGTCAAGAGGGCAGTTCCGGCGACTGCACTGCCTTCCCATTGACAGCTTGGCAGGAGCCTTCAGAAAATGGTGCAGAGGGCAGTGCGATTGCCGGTACTAGAGGGTCCCCCTGATGCCAACTGGGCCAGGGTTAAAGGGGTCCAGCCATTGACAGCTCCGCAGAAGCCTGAAAACGATGGAATGAAACAGTTCATTTCAATGCAAAAAATGACTGTTTCATTTCATCTATACCAAATGCTGCTTCCTCATTTCGTTTCGTTACGTAACGAAACGACAAAACAGCATTTTGTTTTTCATTTCCTGCCCATCCCTACTGCAATTCTATGCAGAATTCCCCACTTTATCTATTTATTTATATATTTATTGGCTGCACTTTTATGCCACCTTTCTCCCAGCAACGGGACTCAAGATGTCTCAGAAATCATGAAAAGAAACAAGAATTAAAACAATATACAAGAAGTATGAACAATTATCAAACATGGACATATTAAAATTACCATATAAAATAGACTTAAAGGTATAAAAACATTTAAAAACACATTCATGTTTAATATCCCAACAGGGTTATTAGCTACAGTATGTTAAAATTAGACATTAAACACTAAAGGACTGTTGGAACAAAAATGCTTTCTAATGAAAAGAGAAGGGGGGCAGTCTAGCCTCATGATGGAACTCAATCTATAATCCTGGTGCAACCACCAATAAGTCCATATCAGATGGACTTGTAAAGGTGGCAAGGCGAAGAGAAGGCTCCCTCTAATTCAGGCATGTCCAAAGTTAGGCCCGGGGGCCAAATGCAGCCCATTTTCAAAATCTGAGCGGCCTGCAACCTCTTCTCCTCACTGGCTCATCCTGTCACGCATCCCCACCAGCTGGCCTCCCCCCCGTACAGGATGGACACGTCAGCTTAAAGTTTTATGGTTTCCCTGCCCTCCTTGCCTCCATCTGTCCCCCCAGCCCCCTGCCAAGCCTGTTGCTGCAGCATCCTCCCCACCTCCCTGCATGTCCTAGAGGCTTGTCCAAAGTCCAGCCCAGGGGCCAAATCAGCTGAATGGTCGGCCCCCACACATTTTCACCTCACCAAATCTGACCCTTCTTGCAATAAGTTTGGACACCCCTGCTCTAACTGATCTTAAGACCCAAGAGGGTTATATTTTTTTCCTTTAAAAGACGACTCCTACTTTTCCAACTCAAAATTACAGTTTTGCAACCACAGGTTATCGCCTCAGCTTAGTTCCCTGTATAAGACGGCCTTCAATTTTCAGTCTAACAATTTTAGACAAAAATATAGTTTTATACACGGAAAAAGACTGTAATTTTGTTATTATGTGGCCTAGAGATGCATCCATTTTTGGTGACCCTAACAGGGAAATATCAGATAATCCAGACGCAAGCTGTATAGAGATTTATAGATCATAACCAGCACTTTGAACTGGGCTGAGAAATTGACCAGCAACCAGTGAAGGTGCAGTAACAAGGGAGTTTGATGCTCCCTGTAACCAACAGTCTAGTTGCAGCATTTTGAATCAGCTCAACTTTCTGAACTATCTTCAAAGGCAGTCTCACACAGAGTACACTGAAGTAATCCAAATGGGCTGTCACTAAAGCACATACCACTGGAACCGAATTGGACATTTCAAGAAACAAATGTAAGTACTGGTGCACTGGTTTTAACTGTGCAAATACACATGCCTGGCCATTGCCAAAACCTGATCTTCCAGGCTTGAAAATGAGTTGAGAGGTACTCCCAGATTGCAATCCCAGCTTTCAGAGTGAGTTTAACCCAAACTAGTAGCAGCCTGAATCTCTGCTCCCAGATCTCCCTTCCAATCAACCAGGAGCACCTCTGTCTTGTATGGATTAAACATTCATTTGTTTGCCCATATCCAGGCATCACCTATATCAGACACGGATGGGGAGAGCCTCCTTGGAGTTAAGATGGAAAAGAGAAAGAGTGGAACATCATAAGACTACTTACTGCCAACACCAATTGCAGACAATCTCTCCCCATTGTTTCATGTAAATACAAAGGCACCTTGTATAAAGGAATTAATTCGTTCCAAATGAAATTATGTTAAACAAATTTTCCTTTATACAAATTTCCATAGGAGTAAATTGGAAATGGAGTAATCTCATTTTTATGTTGCACAGATTCGCCCCATAGGTGATTATGTTAAGCAAAATTCCCCTATCTCCGCAATTTTTTATGTTGTACAGATTTTATGTTATACAAACTGTTTGTTATACAAGGGTCCACTGTATTAAATAGCATGGGGAAGAAACAGACCTTTGTAGGGCACAAAGGCCAAAAACCAAGGCCTCAAACAAGAGTCCTCCAGCACCACCTTCTAATTTTGCTCTTCCAGGAAAAGAGTGGAGCCGTAATGAAACAGTGCCTCCAAGTCCCATCCCAGAAAGGCAGTTCTGAAGGGTACCATGGTTGATGGCACAGAGAGGCACTGAAAGGTTCAACAGAATCAAAAGGGACACCCTCCGTCTGTCTAGTTCCTGGTGTGTTATCCAGGAAGGCAACCAAAACTGTGACCGTCCCGTAACTGACTGAAGCCAAGCAGAAATGAATCCAGACAAAAAAAAAGCAAAGCAAAGTGTTCTGCTTATATACCGCCCCATACCACTACAAGTGGTCTCTGGGCGATTTACAATTTTTAATTACAGTGTGCAGGCTACACATTGCCCCCCCCAGCAAGCTGGGTACTCATTTTACCGACCTCGGAAGGATGGAAGGCTGAGTGAACCTTGAGCCTGCTACCGGGGATTGAACCCAGGTCGTGAGCACAGTTTTACCTGCAGTACAGGCATTTAACCACTGCGCCACGAGGCGTGTTTCGTCCAGGAGTCCCTGGACCAGAAAAGCCACCACCTGCCCAGTAAACAGCTCATGTGATATGCTGGAGAATTCAATGTTAACCTCTGATGTTATCTTTAAAAATTTTCACGTGAAGTCTCAATTCTTAGTATACTTAGATTTCATATGTCATATATAAAAAGAGAGGCATAAAATAGCAAGTTAACATTGTCATCGTGAGTGACAAATACTGACTCTCATAAGATTATTGCCACCAAATTATTATTTCTAACAACATATTAACTCAGGTTATGAAAATGCCTGATGATGAATTGCTTTAAACTATTTTAAGGACATCGATGCAAACGGTATTTATAGTTTATGCCATCTTATCTGTTCTGCATACCTATCATGTTAGCACCTTTTTAGAACAGGGATAGGAATAAGCAGCCTGGAATATGTTCCTGGTCCATTTCTTCTGCTGTTCTTTGCTCTTTCTGACAATGACAGCTATGAAATGTATCAACAGGAAACAGACACACTATCAAACAGTGATCTATAGTATGGGAAATACACAATCCTCCTGTTCACTAGCAAACAGTGCTTAGAGAACCTTCTGTTTTGAACTAACATGCTAGCTAAGGAATTCTGGAAGTGGCAAGATAGATTAGATTTAATTCTCATCAGTTTAAATCACTATTTAAATTGCAAGTCAGTAAGTATTCTATTTAAACTCTGATTTTTTAAAAAAATTATTAAAATTAAAATCTCGGGGTTTTTTTTAAAAAAGAATGCTCACTGACTAGTTTTAAATCAAATCCACCCTGGGAAGTGACAGTGTAAGGAAGTACCTTTTCCACGTTAGGGTGCTAATTGTCTGTCCATTTACTAAGACCCAGTTCTGGGATAAAGATAGATTAAAAGTGAATGTATAGACAATTAAATGAAATGTAGCACTGTGATTGTCCCAAGGCATGTCAAATAGTTCACAGCATATAAAGCATGCAGTCAGAAAAGGGAGAATAGCAGGGTTATTGTGTAGGTTAGAATTAGGAACACAGTCAAACATTATAATTATCACAACATCATGGGTGGTGGATTAATACAATGTGGTTTTTTTGTGATAATACTTAGTGGTATTTTGAGTCATCTTAATATAATGGAAACAGGGGCAGATTATTGCTCAGAAGACCTGGGTTCTAATTACTGTCAGCTATGGAAACTCACCAAGTAGCTGGCAATGGAAAAGCACTGGTTGAAGATGTCTAACACTGTACCTTGGGATCCTATTAGGGCTGCCATGAATCAGAAATGACTTGGAGGTATAAATCAACATCATCATCATCATCATCAATAACAATGACTTATATGTATAGCATGGAATGTAGACTACAAAATCCTTGCTTGAAAGGTGTGGCTGCCTCCTTCCTTCTTTTTTTGAGCATTTTTTCCTCCAAACTGAAAAACCTACCTCTTCAGCAGGGCTTTTGGGAAACCAAACCGGCCATTAAGATAAGGGAAGGGCTTTTAAAATCTGATTTAAAATGTTACATAACTTTGAAAATATTTGTATACTACAGCTGCAAATTTTAAGGAATATGCTTTTAAATAATTGACAATTTTTAAACTGAGCACAAAAATTAACTAACACAAATAACGCAAATAGGGATTGAGACAGGAGATAAATCCTGTTGCTTAGCATAAGCCAAACCATAACGTTCAATCTGTTCTTCCCTGGTAAACCTAGCGCATCTCCTGCAATTCTTGGGATGTATCTGTGAGCTTCTGAGGATTGTGGTGGGGTACGTTGTTCACCAGGGAGGTAAGTTCACCAGGGAGGAACAGACTGAAAGTTACGGTATGGTATATGCTACAAACAGGATTTCAGCCAACAACCCAGAGGCCATAGCAGGTCAAACAGATGACTACAGCATTGGCTGCTAATCAGTGAAACTTACCTGTAGATTAGTGGTGTCCAAACTTCAGCCCTCCAGATGTTTTGGACCACAACTCCCACAGCCCTTTGTCATTGACAATACAGGCTTGGAATTCTGGGTGGTGTGTTCCAAAACATCTGGAGTGCCGAAGGTTTGGAAGTAGATTCTGCTGTCGATGGTGAAATGCTAGTAGGTGGAGGGATTACCCCTCTGGAAGATGAGACTGCAATAAACATTGAGAGTGGTCACCAAGTGACTGATGAAAGAATCTATTAATTAAATCAATGGGATTTATGTTGTCTAAATTGTGTGCAGGATTTTGGCATCAGTAATGAAATTATAATTGCTACCAGGGATTAACGTTACACTTTACATATAGTCACTGTGTTGTTGTGTGGCTTTTTTACAATAACAGCCTGCAAGTCACAAGCTGCTCGCTTATCACCACATGTGCCAATTCACCAGAGATAGGCAAGTTGCTTTTTTACACTGCTCCCAGAATCCCACAGCCAGCATGGCCATAGCATTTTATAGTCCAGCAAAGAAATTACCATTCCACTTCTGCATTCCTGTTCTTCTGTCAAATGTGACTTTGAGACGCGTTTACCAAGATAATTGAATATTCAGACCATTTCCTTTCTCTGTGGTACAATGTTAAAACACCAAGATGGCCTGGATTGTAAAAAAAGGATAATCTTACCACTGAAGATCCCAAATGCCAATCATTCCTCTAGTAGTATCATCAAGTAACTTGTCAACTTAAGTTTTATTTTTAAGAATATATTCATCAGTCAGTCTGGCTATTTCTATATGATGAGTTATAATGAACATAATTATTTATACTCAAAAACCATCTTCAAGAATGTTTTAAGGCACTTTAGAAGCGTTCTGCCAGGAATTTTGCCATTCATTTATCAGTTTTTTAAAAAGCGATGTGAAGTCTTAGAAAAGCAACAAGTAGCACAAATAAAACAAGTTACTTTTTCAACACTATGACAAGTAACAGTAATCGGTTAACCTTGCAAATGCTGTAATGGATAATGGAAATAAATTATATATAAAACACACGTTCTATCTAAACTCGCGTCTATATTCAACTTTACTTTTTGAAGTCGTTCCATAATCGTATGATTGAATGAAATGATTTTTACTGGGTAACTCTTTTGTAGTAAGACAGGCCATATAAAGAGTGCACAAGCATTCCTGCACACAGAATGCAACAAAACCAACCACTGACTATTAGCCTTGATCCTATGCATGTTTACAGAGAAGTCCTAATGAATTCAGTAGGGCTTGTTCTCTGTTAAGTAGGGACTAAACCAGTGGTAGCCAAACTTTGGCCCTCAAGATGTTTTGGACGACAACTCCCAGAATTCCAAGCCTGTGCTGCCAATGACAAAGGAATGTGGGAGTTGTGGTCTAAAACATCTGGAGGGCTTAAATTTGTCCACCACTGGATTAAACTGAAGCTTGAATCTACTTCTAGGTTAACCTCCTGTATCTCCTCCACTGGAAACATGCACCGCAATAGAAGAGATGTTGGTCTTCCGTATGGAAAACCATACTTTTCAAGCCCTCGGATGTGAAGCCTGCCCAGTGGGCCCTGAGCCACATCCTCTCTCTCACTCTCTCTTCTCTCTCTCTCTCTCTCTCTCTCTCTCTCTCTCTCTCTCTCTCTCTCTCTCTCTCTCTCTGTGCTTGGACTACCTTGAAGCTAAGGCAAAAATAAAAGAGAGGCACGTTATGTCCAACTGATCCATCAATAAATGGCATACAAGTATCATAATATGACAATTATATTGACCTATGAGTTATTAATGTAAATCTTCATGGGGGGGCAAGGGGGGTAGGTAGGTAGACTAACCTGGGAGGGGACCATCAGAGTCCAGTAATAAGGGGACATGAAGCACAGAGCGAGCAAGCTGGGAGGAAGACAGAAACTGGGGCACCACTGCAGATTTTAAGGGAGAAGGGAATTCACAGGTATGCAATAAACACTTGCACCGGTACATATTTCAATATCACATTGCAAATGCACACTACTACAGTCTTCCCCCCTTGCATGTATCGCGGCCACTGTAACCCAAGAGCATTTCTATGATCATTTTCTGCATTTGAACTTCCATCTTACCATGGTTTCTTGAGGAAACCATGTGCTCTGAAGCAAGGATCACCACTCCAACATCACACACACACACACACACACACACACACACACACACACACACACACACACACACACACACACACACACACACAAACAAACAATACCAGGATTCAAATCAGGGACAACAGAACGCTTCAACCCTTGACTTGATTCTATTAATTCACAGGACAAAATTTAGAGTTCAGTTTGTAAATATGTTCTTACCACAATCCCAACTTTTTTTTTTAAAAAAAAGTGTCACCTTCCGTTTTCTAACTTAGCCCCCCGTCACTTGCACAGCACAATGGCGAAGAGTGATGTGAGGCCAGGAGCTTCTTCCAGTCACAGAGGCGTTGATCTACAGAGATTCTGAAAGGGCCCCCCTATAGAAATGGGCGAGAGGGACCTAAAGAACAGCAGCACCAGAAGGAAGCTCAGCATTTACCGCTGGCAAGAAGAAAACAAAGAGGATTCAAGCTGGCTGTGTGTGTATTAAATTGAGTCACGGTTTTATTGGTTCATGACATATAAGAACATAAGAACATAAGAAGAGCCATGCTGGATCAGGCCAAAGGCCCATCTAGTCCAGCTTCCTGTATCTCACAGCGGCCCCACCAGATGCGTTTGGGAGCGCATGAGACTAGATATCTGTCTCCTGATACCACTCCCCTGCATCTGGCCCTTGAAGTACCCTGGTTTCTCCATCATGGTTTGTAACCTGTGATGGACTTTTCCTCCAGGAATCTGTCCAATCCCCTTTTGAAGGCATCCAGGCCAGATGCCATCACCACATCCTGTGGCAGGGAGTTCCATAGACTTACAACGCGCTGGGTGAAAAAATATTTTCTTTTGTCAATTCTTACTCTCCCAGCCGTCAATTTGAGTGTATGTCCCCTAGTTCTGGTATTTTGGGAGAGAGAGAAGAGCTTCCCTCTATCCACTTTACTCATACCCTGCATTATTTTGTATGTCTCAATCATATCCCCCCTTAAGCGCCTTTTTTCCAGACTAAAGAGGCCCAAATATTTTAGCCTTTTTTCATAAGGGAGGTGCCCCAGCCCAGTAATCATTTTAGTCGCTCTCTTCTGCACCTTTTCCAGTTCCACTATGTCTTTCTTGAGATGCGGTGACCAGAATTGTACACGATACTCCAGGTGGGGCCTTACTATTGTTTTGTATAATGGCATTATAATGTTGGCTGTTTTATTTTCAATCCCCTTTTTGATCATCCCTAGCATGGAATTGGCCTTCTTCACTGCTGCCACACATTGGGGAGACACCTTCATGGAGCTGTCCACCAACACATCAAGATCTCTTTCCTGATCCGTCACGGATAACTCAGAGCCCATGAGTCGAAAGATGAAGTTTTGATTTTTTGCCCCAATATGCATTACTTATCCATTTCTCAGCCCATTCCCCCAGTTTGGAGAGATCCTTCTGGAGCTCTTCACAATCCTCTCTGGTTTTCACCACACGGAAAAGTTTTGTGTCATCTGCAAACTTGGCCACCTCACTGTTTATCCCTGTCTCCAGGTCATTTATGAACAGATTGAAAAGCACCGACATATATTAATGACATGTATTGGATGGTCACTGGAGATCAGTGTCTATGTACGGGAAGTAAAAGATCCCAGGCGCTGGTCTGGCTGTTCAACCACAAGTGCTCCTTGAGTCCCATGGTTTCAGCCTGAGCCATCTGAGTGTGATAAGACCTGAATAGGCCAAGAGATAGTCCCAACCCCTCCTGATTATATTAGCTGCCTTTGGCTTTATGATAGGTTTGGACTTCCTAATCAGTAGTGCCTCCTCCAGTCTCTGGCCCGTTATTCACTCCTTAAACCTATGAGGCTGACCTAAGCCTGGAAGCTGATGTGAACTACAGTACAGACAAGAGAAAGAGAATCAGTGGCACCGTTCCAAGCCTGGCTACTAGAGTTCAGCTGCCCTCTGTAAAGATCCTTCCAAAGGTCAGCTTGGTGTACAAAGGGCTTGAAAATCTTACATAAGGGCAGAAGTAATAGCAGGGAAGCACATACGTCAAAGCATGCCACATGCATGCTGAAGTCTGAATACAGTAACTCTTCTTCAGACAAATGTTAAATATAGCATGAGCCGCTGTAGGTAGCAGCCTACTTCTTCAGACGCAAATGTGGAATCTGATCTGACTCACTCACTCGTTTAGCAATAAGTTGTGGAGCTGACAGCACAGGTTTTGGACAAACAACCTTGAACTGCTTCACAGCAGAGAGGAACTGTACGCTATACTAGACTCAGCTGTCACACAGAAAGAAGGTATCATTCTACAATTAAGAGAAGCAATAAAGCCAAATGATGCCGTCCCTTGGGCTCCCATCTGCCTTAATTTGAGGCTATTTTCTGGGACGGCTATTTTCAACTGAAACTATCTAGAATTTGTCTTCCGTTTTATTTTGCCTCCTCTTAGTTTTGGGTCTCTTTTTATCCATTTGGTTTGAAGCCAGATCCCTACGGAGAGTTGTTGTTTCGGATTTGTTTGCTAGCTTGCTTCCTTGCATGTATCTACTGAGAGATCTGCCCAAGCCCCCCTCCTGCTAAGCTCTACACTTAAAATCTGTGTATTCAGATGGTACCACTCTCCTTTCTTCCCCCATGTTTAAAAAGAACACAATAGCCCTAGGTTGGATTTTAATATATTAATGCTTTGCCCATCCAGGTACTAGAATTCTAACCCTAACTTGTCCAGTATGATCTCACCCAGGCAAAACACTTTTCAAGTCTAATTAATTTCAGTAGGGAAGTTAGCCATGAGGTTAAATGCATCCTGTTGAAATTAATAGGGTTTTAAGATGCTTAACCTTAAGATGAAGGTTGGGGTTTTCAAAGCACATTATTTTGTAAAAAGCACCTGTCCAATTTGTAGGAGCTTTATTATACACAAAAACTTTCACTAGTAGATTATTTTAGGAAACAATCAATATTATCCAGCAGCTTCACAAAACTAGTCAACTGAGCATACCATCACTAGCATTTCAGGCACCTTTACATAATCTTTCCGTACAGCAATAATGTCTTATAAATACCTGGAGGATATTAAGGTAGTAGTTTTTACATTAAGTTGCCCACTAATAAGCCCTACTGAACTCTATAGGGCAGTGGTGGAGAACCTTTTCAAGACCGAGTGCCCAAACTGCGATTCAAAACCCTCTAATTTTGCGCAAAATGCCAATACAGCCATTTAACCTGAATACAGGTGGCTGCGAAGGGGTGATGCCGCGTGCCCACAGAAAGGGCTCCGAGTGCCACCTTCGGCACCGGTGCCAGAGGTTCGCCAACACTGCTATAGGGCTTACACATTAGTAGAGAAGCATAGGAGTAAGCTGTCAATAAACGTCATTTGAAATAGTACATGCTTTTTAAAAAAAGGTATTTCTCTAATCTTATACAGGACTCCTGTATTTGTACAAAGTTCACTAAGCTGGGGGTGGGGTGAGGGAACTGCCCAGATCCTAACGTTTCTGCCGTACCTGGGAAGCATCTTTGTCCCATAAGGCGAGCTCCGCTTTCCAGATTCTCTCTAGCGTCCTGTAAAGAAGACCGGCTGCCAGCCCAGGTTAATAATAGAAATGAACCACATTTATTCAGAACCACAAGACTGTCAGGTGACAGACGGAGAGGTCCGAATTTAACTGAAACAAAAGACGTTCCATGCTGTAGCACAAAAAGGAGGGAGTGAGGGGGGCGGGGGGGAGCCCAAAGATGAGGAAACGAGCACCAACAGAAGACCCAGGATCGCCAGAAAACAATGAAAAGAGAAGGAGGGAAATCCTTAGAGAAAAGCAGCAGGTCCCTGAAGGGCCACCCGGGGTATCACCCAATGATCCATGCACAGAGACTGTTCAGCCGTTTCATAACCAAAAGCCTGCCTTCCCATTCTGTCACTTCGTCCAGGATTCCGGCAGAAGCAAACACTGCTCTCCAATCACAGCCCACGGTTGTTCCTTTGTCTCCTCGTGTGTTACAGCGAAGCATGGGGTGGTGGGGGGGTTGGGGGTAGGGGGATCAGTCTAATTCATCCCCAGGCTAATAAGTGTCCCCTTGGCAGCCAACGCAGACAGTGCATGCCAGTCTAATCTAGCCTGCTCCTTTAACGAAACCGATCTGCGTGGAGCCTCATGACCCGAGTCCTCCCAGCAGCGACGACGGCTGCAATCCTGCACCTCCATGGTCCACGCTGGTCAGGATCTCAGACAAATCAGAGGGCAAGAGGGATAAAAAAGCAGCAGCCCTCCCGTCCTCCGGAGACCTCCCGCCTCTCCTCTTCGACATTCCTGGGAGCTGCTGGATGCCTCTGTTCAACCCTTGCTGACAAGCCCAGCTGGAGGAGTGAAAAAAGCAAGCCCTAATAGCCATCATGTGACCCTGAGCTGTCAGTGTCTGCCACCTGGATCTGCAAGCCAGCTCGCCAGCCAATCCCAGCTCTGCCTCGCATACATATGCATGCCGATTTCGCCACGAAAATAAGGCCATTAACCGTTTAACCGTGCGGGGCTCTCGTCTGGGTGTCTGATTTGTGACTGAACACCAGGAGGACAATGTGGCTGCTCCTTATTGCACGGCTCTGGCACAGAGCAATGCAGAACGCCGGCTAAGTTTCTATTTCAACCAAGAAAAAAGATATTATTTGATCTTTTCCCTCTTTTTCACCCTCCCTCCTTCCACAGCCTGAACCTTCTATAGGAACAAAAGAAGCAGTGTTTTGCTGGGCAAAGGCTCATTAATATTACAAGTGAAACCCCAGAAATGGCAGACAGTTGGGTGACAATGTACAGCTTAAGATCCACTTTGGGCTACTTCCCTAGCTGTAAACAAGGTTTCATAACTGCTGGTGGGGAGGGGGGGAGACATCAACATGGAGGAAAGGCAGTTCTAAGAATTTTATTAGACAAGTAAAAGCAGATCTTCTCCTATTTGATCCAAATTTGCAGAATGTCAGATGATGACAACAAGCAACCACAACTGGGATGCAACAGTGCAGTAATGTCCATCGTTCTACCATTTCTTAAAGTGTGATGCTCATCTGCCTAACAGATCCACTGCCGCTTATATGCTACTGTGCACGTTATTTGGGGTGGTTATTGGAAGCCTGCTAAATGGCAAGGGATTTCCCTCCCCGTAACTAGATTTCAGAAAACTTCAACAAGAAGCCTTTCATAATTTTGCACATCCTATGAACCTGATTCTTACGAAGCACACAAATACCTATTGAATTCCCTGGAAATCTGCCCTGTATAAACTCAGCGTCACTACATCAATCTCAATGTCCTAGACTTTTAGGATTCTACTTAACCCTTAAAGTATGCCTACTGGCCTGCAAAAAGATCTCTTGGCCATTCTTATGCTGCATATTATAATGTTAAGGTCAGTTTGGGCACAAGAACGGGGGGGGGGGGAGGATTCCGGACCTCAGAGCAGCTCTCCTCAGCCTGTGTGCCAATGCGGATTTTTTTTTAAAAAAAAGGATATAAATGCTATCACTGTTACTGGCATATCTAGTAAATGCATGGAAGAATTCTGCTTTTTTTTTAAAAGGGGGGGAAGCTCTGTAGTCCTTGTACAAAAGCTGAAGACAAGTGTGATGGTGTCTTTGTTAGGTCGCTAAAATAGTAACTACAGTGGTACCTTGTATAAAGGAATTAATTCGTTCCAAATGAAATTCTGTTAAGCAATTTTCCTTTATACAAATTTCCCATAGGACTGCATTGAAAAGGGAGCAATCCCTAATCGCAACCATTTTTATGTTGTACAGATTCACCCCATAGGCTAGTCTGTTAAGCAAATTTCCCCTATATCCGTAATTTTTTATGTTGTACAGATTGTATGTTATACAAACCCTTTGTTATACGAGGGTCAACTGTATTTGCTAGACGGGTGGTAGAAAAGTCCAATAAATAAATAAAATACTATACAAGCAGAACCCAGCTTTTGACTTCCATATACATTTTCATTAGGAACCTCTATGTTTCTTCTGCACCACCTGTAGATCTGTAATGCCCAGCCTAATAAAGACTTCCCTAGTTGAAAGTTAGTTTCTCCTTGTGATATTTTAGGGGTCCGATAAAAGTATTATTACCACTGTTTTTAGGTTCTGTTTTAACCAAAATGGTGCAAAAGTTAGGCTTTGTATATCAACAAACACATATGCATAAATATATAAAATGCTTTCAGGATTCATCTCATTCTTCTATTTCTATTCTACAAAGAGCCATAAATCATCAGAATGGAGATTTAGGGGACTGGGATAGTTAGTGTATCTGTCAATGGACACAATCCTGCCACAGTTTTTTTAGAAAAACAGTCGCACTGTAATTAATGGCACATTCAGCTAGGTGAGGTTAATAAGGAAAATAAACACAGCCCATCTGAAATATAGCTGCTCTCAAAAGATTACTGATGTCAAAAGTGACCTTTTCTCCCTTGGGCAATGTAATGGTGAGAAGTTAGTGAGCCCAGTCTATTATGTAAATGTTTATTTACAGGGCTATGTTTCCATATTACCTCAGTCCAACATGCATCCACATAAAAGAGCTCTTGAAAAAAAGGTTCCAACTGCTGAACAGTAAATTATGCGAATGGATTTCCAATGATGCTCTAAAAAAAAGACCAACCTCATAAATGTAACAAGAGTAACCAACATTATAAAATATTAAAATATGAACTGAACTTGACAATTTAATCTGTTCACCCCAGTTTACACACACTGTTCTGCTTTGTTTTATTTCCATTTGAAGTTAAACTTCAATTACTTTTAAAGACAGAATATAACACAAGATTACACCTTTAAGCCCTGTGAATGCCTTTTAAAAAAATTACAGACAAAAATACAGTGGACTCTCGTATAACATAACAAACAGTTTGTATAACATAAAATCTGTACAACATAAAAAATTCCGGAGATAGGGGAAATTTGCTTAACAGAATTGTCTATGGGGCGAATCCATACAGCATAAAATGGTTGCGATTAGGGATTATTCTGTTTTCAATGGATACCAATGGGAAATTTGTATAAAGGAAAAATTGCTTAACAGAATTTCATTTGGAACGAATTAAATCCTTTACACAAGGTACCAATGTAAAAGAAAAACAAAACAAAACAAAAGATGACAATATGTGGTACCCCTGCCAATGCAGTGATATGCATTTACAACTGAGTACTGTATATTCTTTTGTGAGCAGGTGAATTAGCATATCTGGAAGAGGTCTACCTCTCCATTCTGCTGACATTGAGAGCTACAGGATAGACCAGAAAAGGTGGGAGGATGAGGATGTCAAGGAGAGAAAAAAAGCCACCAAGGAATTTTCCCACCAAGGAAAGAATAAAAAAGGAACTAGAGGAGGAACTTAGCTGGCAGCGAAGAGGAAGAGTGCGAGAGCAAAGACTGGGCAGATGCTTTGGAGCAGACCCAGACTCCACAACAGATGTGGGATATGAAGCCTTCAGGGGTAGGGTCCTCCTCCTCTAGGGTCCCATCATTCCTTGTTCCCTGCTGAAGAGGTGAACAATAGAGGGATCTCCAGAATCTGAGGAGGCTCAGTCCAAACTCAACGTTATACCGGAGAGCAAGAGGAAAGACTCTGCAACCTGTGGCAGAAGAACCGAGTCCAGCCCGGCTATGTTGCTTATAATGGGACTGGCAACTTAAGTGCCTATGACAACTGGCTAAGGATACATGTTCTGAAGGGAAGCGGGGGATATGTACCTTTCCCTTAAAAGGTCTATATGGTGTATGAGGTAAGTTAAAAACTAGTGAAGAAAAATATTACCGAAAAATGGTGCAATACTAGGCCACCCCTGTTTGTTTTTATATTTATAGTATTGTTTTGTATCCAGATTCTAATTGCAATCTAGTATAAATAGATGCCAAACAAGTCTACATAATACCAACTGGTACTGCAAGACAACAGGGCATTTTCCCTCTAGCTGAACAGTTATTTTATTGTCAGTCCCAGCTAGTCAGGGAATTGAATAATCTTTTCCCCAGAGCTATTAAAATGGAAGTGTGAATAGTCTAGTGTGTACATTTCATGAAAAGATTTTGGGGACGGAAAATACTAGCACAAAATTGCTCTTAACTCTTCTGCTGAGGTTGCCAGATGACAGAGAAATGGAAGGGGCTGACTCTCCAGGCAGTCGTAGCTGGGTATCACCATATGTTGCCCATCAGCCTCAGAGTTTAAAACAGGCACTAGAAATTACAAGATGTTGGCTGAGGGATTTTTAGATGTTTTAGTCTCAAAAAGTAAGTTTTCTAAGTCCTTCATAGAGCGCAGTGTCAAATAAGACTAAAGATTACATTCTGAAGGGACATAAGTAGAATCACAACAAAGAGAGATTCCAATTTAAGATTTTGGATGCTATGGTTCACAAAACGTAACTTTTAAGAGCCTCATGGCGCAGTGGTTAAATGCCTGTACTGCAGGTAAAACTGTGCTCACGACCTGGGTTCAATCCCTGGTAGCAGGCTCAAGGTTCACTCAGCCTTCCCTCCTTCCGAGGTCGGTAAAATCAGTACCCAGCTTGCTGGGGGGGGGGGCAATGTGTAGCCTGTACACTGTAATTAAAAATTGTAAACCGCCCAGAGACTACTTGTAGTGGTATGGGGCGGTATATAAGCAGAACTCTTTGCTTTGCTTTGCTTTGCTTTTTTACTAAGCTCTGCTGAGTGTAGAATACGATTAATGATGATATTCTGAAGAAATATTCACAGAAGCATACCAAAGGAAGATTCAGGCACAAGCTCCTGACTTCTAGAGAGCTACAGAGGTCAGCTCATCCAGCTCTCAGTTAGCCCAAGCATTATTCATACACTGCCAAAATCTTGTTCCTTGAAGTATTAAATCACACTAGAGTAGGTCCATCAGAATGGAGGATGCTCAATTGAATCAATGGAATTACAGAGCAGTTGACTCACCAAATCCCTACTGATTCAACAGGCCTACTCTAATTGTGACTTATTTTAGCAATGAGCTAAACCTGGATTGTGGCTATTATATAAATAATCGTAGTTTTAACTGAGTGAAATATCAATTGTTATTCAAAAATATTGCTTTCTGAGCACTCAGATCCAAAAGCAAAGCAAAGCATAGTTTTCTGCTTATATACCGCCCCATACCACTTCAAGTATTCTCTAGGCAGTTTACAGTTTAATTACAGTATGCCGGCTACTAAAAGCTATTACTGTCCTATGACAAGGAAACATCAGACAACCACCTATTCTGCCATTCTTTCCCATGCTGTCCGACTGCCCCAGAACATAAGATTTCCCCTCTGTCTCCTTCACGCAGTATCTGAGATCATACTATGGGTATGCCCTTTTTGTGCATAAGCACTTGCGTACAGCTCCATAGGCATTGTCTGCAAAAGTTCATTTGTGTCTCTACAAAAATGAGAGTGTGTATGACCCAAAGAGTCAGTCACAACTGTAAAGGCACAACACACACACACACATGACCCAAATGTGCATGAAGAGATATGAAAGCAAGCCCATGCCTGTGCCTGCAGAAAAATCATGAGAGTGCTTCAGTGGAAAAAAACACACACGAATCTAGCAAAGACTAGGCACGCACAGCTCGTACACACAATGAGGGATACGTCTTGGGCACGGAGTCTGCTGAAAACCAACGCATGGTTCTCAAAGAAAAAGACATGTCCTTCCCCCTCTTTCTAGGAATTTATCATGGGTGACCAAGATGCTGTGAATACAGTGGACCCTTGTATAACAAACAGCTTGTATAACATAAAATCTGTACAATATAAAAAATTCTGGAGAGAGGGGAAATTTGCTTAACATAATCGCCTATGGGGAAAATCCGTACAACATAAAAATGGGATTACTCCATTTTCAATGCATTCCTATGGGAATTTGTATAAAGGAAAATTTGCTTAACATAATTTCATTGGGAACGAATTAATTCCTTTATACAAGGTACAGCTGTACTCTTTCCACATAATGTTTATTTCATACTGACCCCTTATGGCTCCTTGAAGGTAAGTGAAGACAAAGATGTACTTCCAAGGCACAGCCTGGGAGAGTTGTTTGTCTTCCTTTTGCACTACTACAACTGCTGCCAATTGCAATACAAAAAGAGAGATGAATTTTATCCAGTTCTGTTCCAGGCCAAGTGTGTGCCATGCAACTGTCCTGTCTGGCTCATGGAATTTTTACACAGGGTCCCGAAGAAATTGTTTTTAGTTACCCTCCTGTATTTTCCCAGCCATTCCTCTTGCCCTGCCCCCCAAACCGCTTTTTAAATACTCTACAAAAATCCTAGAAAGACCAAAGAGCTGCAAGTGTCTCTTTTGCTGGCAGCACTAACAGTTTTCAGTCTAGGAACACTCAACATATGGCAGCCGTAGCAGTAGAAACCCTTGGCAGGGCCAAACAACAAACTACCCTGAATGGTCCATACGATGCTTTAAAATTAGCACAGTTACTGCCTTTCAAAAGGTTTTAACAGGGATAGTAAACTGTTCTGTTTAGTTCTGTTTAGTCTCTCTCCCTCCCTCTCCCTCTCCCTCCCCCCCCCTCTCTCTCTCTCGTAATAGGAACGAAGTGTTAGAACTTTCACATGGTCCCCCAGAGTTATATAGCATTTAAAAGCTCATCATTCCAAGGTGAGTCTGCCTACAGGACATTTAGCTGACAATATGGGCTGTTGCAAGGACAGGCTGGTTCACTTTTCAAAATACGGACAATGTCTTTACAGGAGCAAACTAACCATTGGTCCTATCTGCGCCCGCCATAGCGTCTTCTACTTTTTGGTATGGTCTGATCACTTTCTTTTGGTCAGTTTCCAGCCTGTGTGATTGCTGGAAATAGACTGAAAGAGAGCCTTCCCTTTACTGGTCCATACTGCGAAGTAGCTTAATAAGACAGCCACTTCAGGATATTGACAAATTAATCACATACTTGGTTCTCTAGAAGTGAAAAGAAAACTAAGTGTGTGTGTGTGTATTAGGACAGTGAATATTGGCGCCATCACTTTTTTTTTTTAAAAATTGGCGCCATCATGGGAATTTTTAAAGGAAAATTTGCTTAACATAATTTCATTGGGAACGAAAAAAAAAGGTACAGCTTGTATTTTTTTTTTAAAAAAAGTGAAAGACAAACGGAAAGCTTCCTCCCAGGACCTTTTGTTGTTTTTCTTTCAAAGCTCCAGCAGAGAATCTGCCCAATTCAGCTGCAGGCAGGCCCTCCACCAGACCTTAAAGAAAAAAGAAAGCAAAAACTTCCAAGAGGATGCTTTCTGTTTGGTTTTAAAAAAAAAAAACTGATGCAGCCAATATCCACTGGCCTGATACACGCTGAATTTCTTTTCATGTCCACAGCCTCTCAATCTATCTGAGGAAGTTATTACCGTATTTTTCGTCTATAAGACACTCCCATGTGTAAGACAATCCCCACTTTTCTAACTCAAAATTACAGTTTACATGTGGTTCTCTACTCAGCTTACGTCTGTGTAATCCTGGAGGAGAAGTCCATCACAGGTTACAAACCATGATGGAGATGTATCATCTCCAGGCTTAAAACTGGGGTACTTCAAGGACCAGGTGCAGGGGAGTGGTATCAGGAGACAGATATCTAGTCTCATGCGCTCCCAGGCGCATCTGGTGGGGCCACTGTGAGATACAGAAAGCTGGACTAGATGGCCTGATCCAGCATGGCTCTTCTTATGTACAATAAAACATTCAATTTTTAGTCTAATAATTTTAGACAAAAATAGAGTCTTATACATTGGACCCTTGTATAACAAACAGCTTGTATAACATAAAATCTGTACAACATAAAAATCTGTACATAGGGAAAATTTGCTTAACATAATCGCCTATGGGGAGAATCTGTACAACATAAAAATAGGATTACTCCATTTTCAATACATTCCTATGGAAATTTGTATAAGGGAAAATTTGCTTAACATAATTTCATTTGGAACGAATTAATTCCTTTATACAAGGTACTACTGTACATAGAAAAATACTGTAATTTGCCAATATCCTGAAGTGGGTTTAAGTCACTTACAGTATATTAGCAAAGGTTATACTGTAAAACAAATAGGGCCGCTTGAGGAATGCATGTCCTTTGGTTGGTAGAACTGCACCCAATGGCATAAATGGCTTATCTAAGGCCCATATTTAGCCCAGTCGAGCCACCTCCTTTCACACCATGAGCACCTTTGAGCCCTCTCTTTGAATGAGGGTGGCATAAGGGCCTGGTAGAGCTGATCAAGTGTTCCCAAAAACACCTATATAGGACCTGATCCTCCAGCTGTAGAATCTTCATTGCATTTTTGAAATGTTTTAATACACAACTTTATGAAACCATACAGGCCTGGCAGCCTGGCAGGTAGCAGGAGTTGTCTGAAGTGAGGACACAACCTGTATAGAGAAAGAGATAATGTATACACCCAGCAGCAAATGCTTTTAGGGGGAATTGCCTTGCCTTTGAAAAGTGATATGAGGAAAGGAAATCAGCAAGCTCTCTTGGCGGCTGTAATCCACTCTGTAGCCATATAATTGATTAAAGCGACTGCACTTACGACTGAGTGCTAATTGAGAATTAAATCAATCTCTAGACAAGTATTTGTCAATCAGATTTTGAAAAAAAAGACTATTACAGAGTATGAGTAAGTTGACACGATTAGAAACATAATATTTATTTATTTATTTATAAACTTATATCCCGCCCATCTTCCCGGTGGGAACTCTGGGCGGCTAACAATGTTAAAAACATATAAAATAAGTTTTAAAAAAAAAAGAAACCGGAGGACAAGATGGCGGCAACGGAGGACAAGATGGCGGCAAATAGAATAGGGGAGAGGAAGTAAGGAAGGAGGAGGGGGGAAAAAAAACTAGCTAGTAAGGTCACCAAAAGCCTCTTTAAAGAGGAAGGTCTTCAGAGCTTTCTTAAAGGCAGGCAGGGACTCCAGCAGGCGCAGCTCACTGGGGAGATGATTCCAGAGAGAAGGCCCCACCACAGAGAAGGCGCGGTCTCGCATACGCGTTTTCTGCGCCTCTCTGGGTGTGGCCACTCTCAGTGAGCGCGCCTGCGAGGATCTCGTGGGTCTGGATCCGGATGCCCTCTGGGAGATACGCTCCGCCAGATACTCTGGTCCCAAGCCGTGGAGGGCCTTGAAAATCAAGACCAAGACCTTGAACCTGATCCGGAAGGCATCGGGGAGCCAATGCAAGCGGACCAGGACTGGGGTGATGTGCTCGTATCTACGGGCACCCACTACCAGCCTGGCCGCCGCATTTTGCACCCGCTGCAACCTCCGGACCATGGCCAAAGGCAACCCCACGTAGAGGGCATTGCAATAGTCGATCCTCGAGACCACTCATTCTTATGACACTCATTCTTAATTTTGCCCAGACCCAGTAGAACATCCAATCTCACTTGATTTTGGAAGCTAAGCAGGGTTGGCCCTGGTTAGTACTTGGATGGGAGACCACTGGGGAATACCAGGTGCTGTAGGCGCCTGGAGTAGGGACTGGCAAGCCACACCAGTATTTCTGCCAAGAAAACTCCATGGACATGGGGGTCACGAAGAGTCGGTCACGACTGTAACGACACAACACACACACATACAGTAGGCAAGAAGCAATGCAGCAACAATAACAAGAACTATACTAATAATCATGACAACAATATCTGACTAAAATATATGGCTTAAAACATGCAATTTTCCTACCAGACATTCAAATGTTTAAAATACTTGATTAGTCACTCTTTTAAATGACTAGTGACTGAATTAAAGAGTGGCATCCTATGCTCATTTCTCTAGACGTCTCACTGATTTCAGAGTAGGCATTGTTTAGGGTTGTGCTATCAATGAACGAATTGAAATAATTTTACCTATTACCAAGTTTCAGGACTATAAACATGTGTTCTGAAGAATACAAAATAAATATCACCACCACCTATTTTAAGCTATGGAATAATGTTTTAAAATTTATGCTGTATTGCTAACAGAAGCAAATGTTATATTTTATGAATAGATTTGGGTTTGGGAACATGAAATATAGAATATGTTCTGCCTTAATACAAGAAACATAATGGCTGCAGAAACTGAACAGTGAAAAACAGCAGCAACGTCAACATCTAAAAGCATTTTCTTCCAAAAACTCAAAATCAGTTATCACTGGAAACAAATGTTTTCTTATTAATTATAGAACTAGAAAGGGAAATGCTTGTCAAATCTATGCTAGACAGTCCTTTAAATCCCTGTTCCACTAATTAATTGGAGTGGAATTTTTATTTGTAACAAGCACCTAAAACTAGAAAACTAAAAATGGGTCTGGAAAGCTTAAGTGTTCCAAACCTAATTCTGAATAAACACATCTCACATCCATGCTACGACCACTTTACTGAGCAAGGGCTGAGATGGGTATACAAGTAAAGTAAACAAATGGAAGGAGAGCTGCTTAAAAGCTCAACATGGCATGTTAACATCCTCCACTCACTGTTATGTTAACTCAATTTGTTTAGTTAAAAAACCCAATTTGTCAAATCTGAGTGGCAGGAGCTCTCTTAGATTTCTACTTTCCTGTGGTATCTGCAAAGTACTGCAAAGCTAGATGGGCAGTATACAATCCAAACCAAACCAAATGAAAAGATAAATAAATAAAACAAATGAAATATAAAATAAAATAATATCTGGATATGCCAGGGAGTGAACCACTCAAAGCATGCTCTCTGTCACTATGTTATGCTTCTTCTACTACCCATAACTAATATTCACCTTGTTCAGACATTCTCTCATAGAGAATGGAAGCATAACGGCTTTAGCTCCTTCATTCAACTCCTCAGTTATTAACCAAAACTCCTGGGAGGACTTTTGATTTCTTGGTTGAATTCCCCAAAATTATGGCTGAGGCAATTCCTGGGGACTTCTGGGGGCTGAAACATGCATTGTTGCCTGTTCTTCACATTCTTGTGTAGTGGAACCAGGCTTTGGGGGGGTTAAAGCCTTAGCACTTTCTGAACTTTCTTGCGCTTAGTGACTGAGGTGGCACAGATCCTATCCACTACCATCCTATCTCAAGGACAATTCCTCCCTTCATGAGTCAGCCTGGTTGTCAGCAGACTTTCAAGAGTGGTAGGAGAGGGCCTTTTCCACTGTTGCTCCCATAGGAGGCCAGGCTAGCGCCATCGCTACTGTCCTTCCACAAGGAGACAGACATTTATTTCCCTTCAGACAAAGTTTCCTTTAAATATTGTCTTTTAATGATGTAACCCACCTTGGGCCCATTTTTAAGGAAAAGGTGGGATTTTAAAATAAATAAATAAAATAAATATGCCTCTTGATTCCTGATTTCCTCCGAATTTAACTACAGCTCATAGTAGCTGAGAGAGAAATGAACTTCCCAAGGAATTATAATTATATAACAGTTCACTAAGAGTACAGAAGAACTGCTTCTCAGTTACAGGCGGTTCTGAATGCTGAATTTCTGAATTTCTGAATTATTCTCAGGTGTGTGTGTGTGTGTGTGTGTGTGTGTGTGTGTGTGTGTGTGTGTGTGTGTGTGTGTGTGTGTTGGGGAAAGCTGACTATGGAGACTTGTGCAATCAGCACCTGCTCTTCCAAATTTACTGCTATCCCACTGTTTCCAAATGTGTTGTTGGGTGTAACAGAGAAAGTATGGTGTGAACCAAACTAATGTTCATCATCTGCATGTTAAAATGGAAGCATGGGCGGCCTCCAGTGAAAAAGGCAGCTGCCTTTTACTCTCCAATTTTCAATTACAAATTATGTTGTGCAGATCCTGTGATATGATCTCAAGGGTGTGGACAAAAGCTGGAGGCAAAACTAGCATCATTCAGCTCCTAAGTACTGACGCTGCCAGGAATGTACAGGGAGATAACTTAATCTAACTGAAGCCATTGGACCATCTCCTTTGGCACTCCTGACACTGACCAACAACATCTCTTTAGGCTTTCAGGCAGGATTCTTTCCCACTCTGCCAGGAGCATCTGGGATCCATTGGCCATCAAAGCATGGGCAAAGTCCATCAAGCTCAGTCTTTCAAAGCCTTCAAAATGCATCCCACAGATCTCCTAACCCAACATTGGTATAAATTACAGAACCCCATTGGTAGGGGAAACTGGGCAGGATTATGTCTGACATTTTTCCCCATGGGTATATTCCCCACTACCAAGAGGACTGGCAAACCACTCCAGTATTCCTGCCAAGAAAACTCCATGGACATGGAGTCACGAAGAGTCAGTCACAACTGTAATGACACAACACACACACCAAGGGCCATGTTCAGGTCCAGTATACCTCCATGGCTCTAAGTCTCTGACCAGGTAGCAAAACTCAACACCACTATTGCTCTGTACTCCTAGACTACCCAGCACTGGAGCAGGATTTTAAAAAAACATAGGTTAAATTTTATGACCAGAGACTACCATAGCAACCACCTTTCCAAATGGCTATAAATTCTACTTAGCAAGCTTTCAGATGACTACATTTATCTTATATGGTATAGGGACATGCTGGTGAGAAAGAGGGGTGGGTGGAACCCCAAGCAGGAAGTACAATTTTCCTCTACCTCCACTGCAACACTTTGGGCTGTTGCAGTGAAAGCCTTGGATACATTTGCCTCTCACATTTTAATTCCAGCCAGACGGGACTCGCACAACAAGTACCACTAAATTCAATGGAAGAGGCTCTTATAGTACATTGATGAAAATATATTAACTCTACTAATGAAGTACAGCTAATGACTGTACGCATTTTTGGTGCAATTTAGCCACCTGAGTCATTGGCTTGGAAGAAAAGCAAGATATCGTATCAAATCAAATAATTTTAAATTAATATGTTACTGCACAGCACGGTTCTGCATCAATAGGCACACTGGAGCAGAAAGTATCATGAGAACACAACAACGTTGTGTGTATGACCTGTGCATGTGTATCCTTCTTAAGGATCCTCGTGGCGCAGTGGTTAAATGCCTGTACTGCAAGTAAAACTGTGCTCACGACCTGGGGTTCAATCCCAGGTAGCAGGCTCAAGGTTGACTCAGCCTTCCATGCTTCGGAGGTTGGTAAAATGAGTACGCAGCTTGCTGGGGGGTAGGGGCAATGTGCAGCCTGCATACTGTAATTAATAACTGTAAACCGCCAAGAGACTACTTGAAGTGGTATGGGGCGGTATATAAGCAAAACACTCTTTTTGCTTTGCTTTCCAAGGAAAATGCCAGCTTCAGTAGCACTCTTAGGCTAAATACCTAGTCATTGACATTAAGTACAGACTGCAGTCCCAGTCCCAGTCTGCCCTTTTGGTTGACCAACAGAAAATACACATGCACACAGGCACGTCTTCCTCTTGCTGAGCCCACCTGCCTCCCTGCCTCATGGTGCAGTGGTTAGATGCCTGTACTGCAGGTAAAACTGTGCTCATGTGGGGTTCAATCCATGGTTGACTGAGTCTTCCATCCTTCCGAGGTCGGTAAAATGAGTACCCAGCTTGCTGGGGGGGGGGCAATGTGTAGCCTGCATACTGTAATTAAAACTGTAAACCGCCCAGAGACTACTTGGAGTGGTATGGGGCGGTATATAAGCAGAACACTTTGCTTTTGCTTTGCTTTAAGAGTCCAACGTCTTTTGAGCAAACAGGGATATGCATTAATAGCATCTAAGGGCTGTCGCAGTTGGGACCACTTTCGTTTATTCTTTATGGAAACAACCTGGAATCAACCCTAGGTTGGAGCCAGTGAACCATATTAATTTGTGGGAGCCAATTATCTCAGTACAATACTTCATGCAGATTTGATTTGCCATCAATTCCCATTCTTCCCTGACTTCTTAAACACCTACCTATCCCTTTACTGCTTTCAATTATTTTTTGTTGTTATTTGATCGATTACAGTGACCCCCCCCCGCCATTTCGCGGTTCAGGTATTGCGGTCCCACTACATTGCGGGACTGCAGTACCTGCACCGTGGGGGGGGGCAGGGGGGGCAGCCGGGTTGCTCCGTGCTGCCACCCCGTACCTCCAAGAAGCCTCCGGGGTGCATGGGAAGGGCGACGGGGGGATCCAGTCGCTCCACGCCGCCCTGCCACGCACCCCCGAGAAGCTTCCGGGGTGCATGGGCGGGCGGCGGCGGGTGATCCGGTCGCTCCGCGTGGCCTTCCCACACACCCCATGAGAAGCCTTGGGGCCGCGCGCGTGGGGGGCGTCAGGCAATCCGGTCGCTCCGTGCGGTCTTCCCACGCACCCCCGAGAAGCCTCGGGGCCACGCCGGCGGCGGGGGGAGGTAAGATCCCACTGCCGCCGCCGGCGCGCCACGCAATCGCCCCCACCTCCTCCCCCACTCCAGTCGCTTCCGCATATCGCGGAATTTTCGAGCATCGCAGGTGGGGTGGGTCCCTAACCCCCGCGATCGGCGGGGGGTTACTGTACTTGGTTATTTCTGTTTTTATTTTAGTTTATTGTTGTTGGTTATAATTGGTTAGACTTTGGTTATAATTGTAGTTATTTGGTTATAATTTGTTTCATTATGTTGTTTGTATTTTCGTTATTTAACTCTTGTTATTGTTATGTTTATGTTGTAAACTGCCCAGAATAGCCCTAGGGCTAGTTGAGCAGTATAAAAGTCACATAAATAAATAAACTTGACTTACAGTGGCATTAGTAAAGTTTTCAAGGTAATTAAGGAATGGCTTTACCAGTGCCATACCTGCCCCCCAATGAGTTTCCATGGATGAAAAGGGATTTGAATTCAGATCTCATGAGTCCTAATCCAACATTCTACCCACTACAACACACTGTTTCTCTTTACTAGATGTTCAGCAGAGACCCAACTATTACACCAGGAAAGGCTTTGCAAGTACTTTTATGAGGTGCTAAAGTGTTAGGCCAGTATCAAAAAGTCCCTGTATTTTTGGCACTTTTAGATTAAATTTTGGTGCAAATAACAATAGAACATGCTGTGTTAGGGTTAAAAGGCAGTATTTGGCTGGCGCCTGGGTTTTCATGCACAAGGGTGGAGCAAGATAAAAGCCAAGTGCTCAAAGATTCACAACAATCTACACACAGAGAGCCCTGTTTGCTCTGTCCTTCACGTGACTAAATTCATCAGGTGTTGATTCATTCAGTCATGAGACAGAAATGACACTTGAGCAAACAACAATGTGAGGTCTAACCTCAAAAGAACAGCCGTGCCTGTTCTGCCAGTTCCCTGTATTAGCAAAAACAGGGAAATGCAATTCACCAAAGGGAAAAAGCAAACCATTCTTTACAATTATCCATGGGTTTCAAAAGTCACTTTCATTACTGAACACTTTTAAGCAAGTCCCTGACACAGAGGCCAAGACACTTTGGGCCTGAAAGAATTGTTTTCGTTTTATTCTTGGCTTGCTTTGTTAATTCATTTTGTTTAAAACAAATTTCAGTCGCTTTGGCTGCATTCCGGTGCACTTGACTGAAAGCAAGGCCCAGGAAAGACTGTGGGACGTACTCCTGTGAAGATTTGCACTGTTTGTCTAAAACAGTGGTTCTCAACCTGTGGGTCCCCAGATGTTCCTGGACTGCAACTCCCAAAAACCCCTTCTAGCACAGCGAGTGGTGGAGGCATCTGGGAGTTGAAGTCCAAGAACATCTGGGGACCCACAGGTTGAGAACCACTGGTCTAAAAATACCTTTTATTTTTCATTTCTCTCCAGAAAGAATGTTCACACAAGGCTGAAAAAGGTATATGCATCACAAAAATATGAATGTCAGTTTCTTCTCCGTCACGTGCCATGTCCTCATAGAACGTTGGCAACCCTAGCATGATCTAGTTTCTATCTAAAGTTATTCTAAATAGAGCAGCTGTGCCCACTGCAGACCATTGGCTTAACTTAAGCCAGAATGTTCTTCTACACCGAGAGCCATGCTTCCCATCTATTTTTCCTTGAAGGATAGCCTGCAGCAGATGGTATTTGTTATCAGACATTACATGACCAAATTTTGCTTCTCTTTACGGTATTGAAAATGCCTAGCTTTTTATTCATATGCTGTAACACTTTTTATACATATTCTGTAACATTCTGGCTATCCAAGGTATAGCATCTTCAGAATTCATCTGTACATCCACATCTCAAATGCTTCCAGCCTCTGATATAATGTGTCTGTAAAGGGTTCAAGGGTCCAACATCATAGAGATTGTCAGTTTAGATTTTGGTACTTTAATGCATTTTTTAAAAATGCATTCTGCCACCCTCTCTCTCTCTCTCTCTCTCTCTCTCTCTCTCTCTCTCTCTCTCTCTCTCTCAGAGGACAAAATACATAATACAGAAGGAGACTACCTTTCTTCCCACTTTTAATTCACAGGATGCAAAAATTAATTTCGGCTGGGGGAAAATAACCAAAGGTGCTTTATTTGAATACAGTGGAACCTTGACTTACATGCTGCTTGACTTACAGCATATTTGACTTACAGCAAGAAAGGGCCTGTTTGACTTAAGTTGCAGGCTTTGACTTACAGCGCGGAGCCCTGGCGCAAGGCACCAGAACCTGGTGGCAGCCACGACCCAGCATCGCAACTGCTGTCTCCAAACTGCTCCTGCCTTCTTCCGGCAGTGGTGGCTTCGGTGAGGCCAGCTACAAGCACCTGGAGCTGGTCCTCAGCCTCACCGAAGCCGCCGCTGCTGCCGGAGGAGAAGAAGGGCTGGGAGCTCGGGGCTGGCCTCGCTGCGTTAGACAGTTGGCTCAGTCTTATAAAAATCTGGCTGCAGAAGTCTGGTCCACAATGGAAGCATTTTAGCTGGGGAGCTGTACAGTTGTGGGACTCTAATGGTAAGCATAGAGTTTTAAATTCAGTAAAACTTAAATGTTAGACATTGTTGCTATGAACATTAAAAAGTGGAAGCGTATAACTTGTGGACTATAATTCCACTGCCTCCTCCTCTCTTTGAAGAGACATTTCATTTACATCCCTGGAAGGAATCTCCTATCCCAGTCAAATTTGTGTTAAATTGCTGTTTTCGGGGGGCTTTTTCATCGTCTGGAACGGATTTAATCCACTTTCCCATTACTTTCTATGGGAAAAGTTCATTTGACTTAAGTCATGTTTGACTTATGTCTAGACCTCCGGAACGGATTAATGACATAAGTCAAGGTTCCACTGTATTTTCATTCTATCACAGACATCTTCTTCTTCTTCTTCTTCTTCTTCTTCTTCTTCTTCTTCTTCTTCTTCTTCTACTACTACTACTACTACTACTACTACTACTACTACTACTACTACTACTACAAGTAGTTGGGATGAAACATCCTGGAATATTTTACTCAGAATTACAGATACTGTATATAAATGGCTCCCCATTATTATTCCTGTCAGGGAAGAATTAAGTTTACCAAAAACGAAAGGTAGATGGGGGGAAAAAACACTTTTGAGGACTACAATTCCCGGAATGACCTTGCCAGAATTACTGCCACAGGTGTGACACCACAAAAGTTCAATTTTACCAAGGTCTGTCCAACAGCACACATGCCTGGTTTTTGTCTCTTTATCTGTAACAAAATGTAACAAAATAGACATTTGAAGAATATACAGTACAGTACCTGATTTTCCTTGACTTCACTGATACAGAGGGGAGATATGCACCAGGGGATAACAAGGCCAGGGAGTAACAGTGCTTTGGGATTCTTATCCTAGCAGCTGGCTCTTCTAACTTACAATTCAAAGCTAAACTACAGTCACACTCAATTGTACTTCTCCTTCTCACAGTCCCAGCACTAATCACCACATGCTTCTTATGGACGTTTGTGTTTCCTTGTAGTCCCTGGCCGCCTCAAAATGTAGATTTAAAAATGGTGGTGGTTGTTTCACCCTGAAGAGCTGAGTCTGCACAACTGTGCTATCTGCCATTTTAGTGGTTTTATATTCCTTAATGATGCTTGCATGGTAAAAACGCAAAGACTCAGCATTCCAAGAAGAAGGGGACAAACATTATCTACACCAGGAATAGACGGCGCAGATCCCACTGCAGTTTGCCTGGACAGATGGGATTGGGGATTCAGTTCATGATGTAGGTGTCTAATGCTGTTTTATGCTACTGAATCGCCATTAAGAACGACTCTGTTGGTAAGAAGAACAATACTTTATACCAGGGGTCCTCAAAGTTTTCAAACAGCGGGCCGGTCCACCATGCCCCAGGCACCACTGGGGGCCGGACCACAGTGGGGGGGGGGAGCGGGTGACCTTGCCGTAGCCCTCCCACTCTAAATGCCCCACTAGCCAGCATGCTGATCATCTGGGCAGTAGTTGGGGGAGTATGAGAAGCGACATAGCCCACTGCTTTGATCTGCCTCAGCAACAGAAGCAGATACGGAGGCTGGCTTGCTCGCAAAGCAGGGGTAGGTGGGGGGTTGCAATTGGTCCCGGGGGCCGGATTCAGGACCTTGGGGGGGCGCATCCGGCCCCCGGGGCCTTAGGTTGAGGACCCCTGCTTTATACGATCTTTGGAAGGCTTAGAATAGGGATAGGGAACATAAGGTGAGTCTGGAGTGCAACTCCCACCATTCTTCAGTATTATCCACACTACCTAGAAGTCATGGAAGATGCAGTTGAACATCCCAAGCAAAACTCTGAAAAGTCATCCTTTTGGATTGCAACTGTTCAAATCACTCACTCAACATTGTAACTGCCCATATTAGCTGGGCCTTCTGGGAACTATAGCCTGTGTTCCCAGTAGATTTTGGAAATTGTAATTTTTAAAAAGTAATTTTATCCAGCTCTGGTCCGAACCTCCTAGACTTATTACCCAGCAGAGCTAAAGATTAAGGCTGCTATGCTCATTTAGAAGCTCAGAATCACCCCTTTTCTTTTTTTTTCACCATCTGGACTGCACACATTTGAAACTCATCCAAAACATTTATACAATTCTCTTTTAAGCTTTCTAAACTGTGATTGAAATGTAAAATTTCTGGAAATTTTGAAGCCATGGGTGTATGGGAGGGGATAGCTTTGGGAAAAAATGGAAAAAGTGTGTGTGTGGGGGGGGGGGGGGGGGAGAAGAGTATTTTTCCTGATTTTTTCCCAAAGTTTCTTAAAAATTTTGCTTCTTTAACTCAGACATGTGTAAAATACTGTTTAATGTCCACAGAACTAAACATTTAAAAGTAAAAGCATAAATCTAAAAACAAAGCCACACTGATATTCTTTAAAACAAATACTCAAGTATTAAAAGACAAGCCATGAAGCAACAGCTGAGCACCTAGCTGAAAGATAATTAATCACCTTCATTAATTAAGTTGTGTAGATAGAATCATATTCAACATTTGGATTAAATTGTAGCCTTGTGTCTCCACGAAACCTGATTTCTACATTGACTTTCATGGAGACACAAGGGTATGATTTAATCAAAATGTAATTTAAATATTGTTAGAAATGTCAGAAATCCTTTGCAAGTTTACGTTACCAACAGTTTTAATTCTTCTAAGAGAAATGAGAGAAAATGATGCCATTTGACGGTATATACCACTAGGGCTCCAAACTTTAACTGAAATGGAGGGGGGGGACCCAAGCTAAGAAATATTCATTTCTCCAGCTGTGTGATTCTAGGAATTGTTGTCTAATAAGAGCAGCCTTTACGAGCCTGTCAAAAATACAGTAACTAATTGTATTTGCATAATCACAAGTGGGAATTGCCACAAAACACTGCCCTATGGAGCAGTCCTGTTCAGGGTTCCATCTAACCAGCCAGCCATTATCTGTTCCAAGAGACTCCATCCAATTCCTCTCTTCCAAACAAACACTCATTCAGCTATGGCCAATAAGCATATTTCGTCCTCACTTGACTGTCTAGATTTTTTCCTCTCCTTGATTTTTTTAAAGCTTTTTGTACTTTTGCAGAGCTTGAGATATCCTGAGACAACTCACATCACTTTCGTTTCGACCGCATCACTCCCATCCTGGCCCGCCTCCACTGCTTGCCCGTTGCCTCCCGAATAAGGTTCAAGGTGTTGGTTTTGGCTTACAAAACCCTCCATGGCTTGACCCCTGTCTATCTGGCAGAGCGGCTTCACCGACAATCAGATCGGGCCCGACCCACCCGGTCATCATTGGCCCTCTCGCTTCAGACGGTCCACCCGAGAGAGGCCCGTAAAACGAGTACTCGCGGGCGGGCCTTCTTGGTGGTGGTGCTGAGGCTGGCTCCATCGCTGGCATCCTTTAGGAAAGGTCTGAAGACCCTCCTCTTTAGGGATGCCTTCGAAAATGACTAGAGTTTTTCTTCTTCTTCTTCTACTTGACCCATACGTTGTATATTTGTCCCTACCGCTGCCATAGTATTTGCCTTTTTGCCTTTGGTGATTTTATGTGAACCGCCCTGAGTTCCCGCTCGGGAAGTAGGAGCGGTATATAAGTGTGATAAATAAATAAATAAATAAATAAATAAATAGTTGTTGCCACTTGCTGTAAGGCCACTGGGATCTATACAGGGCTAGGAAGACCTTTACACAGGGATGTCAGAAAAATGATGAGCACAACAGTATTTCACTTCTAAATTATATAGATTAATCAGTTTATTTTTCACTTCTCAGAGACTTATGAAGGCCCTCAGAAAACACCCCCTAGGCCCCTGCTACCACAAAATACTTGGCAATAAAGGTCTGAATTTTGAGAAGTATCAAGATCTATGAAATGATATCCTTATTTTTATTACTTGTGGTAAATAAATGTCAGACTGTTTCACATTACACTGCTAAGTCTGAAGAAGTAAGCTGTGCATATCAACATTTTATTTGTTTGTTTGTTTGTTTTCTTATTTATTTACAAAAAAGAGTCACCCCACTACCAAGTAGTCTCTGGGTGGCATAAAACAATAGATTAAAATTATAAAACGACATAGTTATTAAAATCCATCAAAAGCAAAGAACAATTTAAAACAATCAATATACCTATAATAAAATCTTGCTGCTTATGAGCCCAGCTAAAAACTGTGACATTTATTTGGTAAATCTCAATAATAAAAAACTGTCATGCCATTTCAACCTAATATGTCAAAAATGTGCAACCTTCAGATCACACTTACCAAGGCACTTAATCAGCTACACTTCCCACCACCCTTTTCCAGAACAATTGCTATTTTTAGAATTTAAACAACAAACAGTTATTACACATAGAACATAAGCTTCCTAATACCTTTTGTTATCAACATAACAATCTGTTCAAAGCACTATCACCTCAGGCCAATACTTTTGGCTACCTCAAAAGTCTAGCATGGCTGTGGTCACTTCTCAAGTGCAGGAGGCCTTTTCTGGCTCACTTTGTCCCCTAAGCAGCAAAATAAACCATTTCTAAATGGCTCTAGAAGAAGCAATCAGCAAAAATTAGGGTGTTTGGACAGAAATAACTCACTCTCATCATAGCTCAGGGATATTAGCGGGGGGGGGGGGCGGTCCTGGACTTTGGAAGGGAGACACAAACAGTAAGGGAGAAGCTGGCAAAACCGTGCTCCTGAAGCTGAAGGCATGGCAGCAAGGAAGCATTAATTACAAAGGAAATGTTTCAAACTCCAACTCTCTTCCACCTCAGTCAGCACATCCAAGAATCAAGCACTGTAATGCAAAACACTGAGGGGTGATCAGCTCAGGAAAGTTTGTCTTAATGGAAACCAAAGGGACAGGGGAACTCGGGCACTAAGTATTTCAACTGCCACTGGACCATTCAACATTTTTTTAAGCTTTTATAAAATTTTTTTTATTTTCAACATGATTTTTTACAAAAGAGCCCAGCAGTGGCTAACTACACAAATGTCGTTCCCCAGTCCTGAGATGATACAGACATGTTCAACAGTTAAGTCCTTCTGAAGGGAAAAAGAGTGCTGTCAGGTCACAATTCAGAAGTCGGCTTTCTCTAGGGTAAATTCCAGCTTTGGAAACACCCTCCCACAGGTATTTTCCAGGAGTCAATATTGGGTTGTATAACAGGAGGCACAATGGTTGATACAAACTCTTGGGTTCCATAGCCAAGTATTCCAACAGCTTGTAAGTACCTCTTAAAGGCCCACCACTTAAGCCAGGTCTTTCCAAATTGACTATGACATGTTGTTTGATATTCTCTTTAAAACCTCTGATTACAAATGTTTTGACTGATTGTTTCAAGTTCTGCATTCTAATGTCTGCATTTTAATGTCCTTTTTTGTTGCTCATTGCTTCAAGGTGTGCAGGTAAGGAATTATGTTTTTAGAGCAGTATAGAAACTAGGCATGGAATCTAACAGATATGGAAAGAAGCAAGTAAATTCATTGTAAACCTGGAACTTGTTTGTATAAATAAATGCATTACATTATGACTGAAACTTAATAGTTGCAGTTCGACTGTTTGTGGACTCAATAGTAATGTTATAGTCACTTTTAGAGTTGTAGGGATGTAGCTTCACTATATATGACCGAAGAGGATTACCACACAATCTGAGTGCTGACACCATGTACCTGATGCTCTATTGTGAGGAAGAAGTGGACATGACAAGAGGCAAGTGGCTGAGATGAGAATAAATGAGCAGAGTCAAAGACTTAAGAATATCATAAGGCATAAAATTGTAATAAATGCATTAATGTGAATATCTGCATACCCTTTTCAAACATCAAGCATGTTTAACAGTGGCTCACTTCATATAATCATTCAATTTTCAACTCAATGTAGAACAAGAATTTTCCCTCTAGTAATGAATGCTGTGATGATTTAGCAGACATAATTGAAACTACATGTAAATTAACCTTTCACATATACAGTTATAGGTGCAAAACACTGTGCGGCAGAAGGTGCAAGGGAGAAGGGAAGGCTATCTGCCTTCTCTTCCACTATGGAAAATGAATTGGCAGCCAGTTGAATAAACTAAGCCTCTCTCACACTGGTGCTAGGCCAAGAAACAGAAAATCATTGCTTCTCCCACTGCAGTCAGACTGTGCAAGTCTTCAGCTTTGTACAGAACTGTGTTGCATACATCTCTCTCTCATTTTCATCTGCTTCTCACATACTTTTCCCGGGGATGCAGAAAAAGGACACACACATACTGAAGATAACCACACACAGTACACATTTAAACAAATGTTTCATGTTTCAGATGTAGGATTCGGCACATTCCAGAGGCAAACCTCTGTTCCACTGCCGTCTGATTCAAGAGCTGGCTCTTCAGCAGCAAGGAAGGACGGCACCACAAGTGCAGACATTAAAAGGCAGATGCCAGAGTGAACCACGTGAAGCTTAACTAAGAACTCCCCAGCTGTTTCTTTGGCTTTAGGAAAGAGACACTGCTGTTATGTGTGTGCACAAAGCCTTTTTGCAAGGCTTGTGTCAAACACACACACACACACACACACACACACACACACACACACACATGACAAAAACCTCATAAGTGTGCACATCGCTCAGTCACATGCCTTTGAACGAACCCTGGTGATGGCTGCTGAGGTGCTGGGTGTCCCAGTTCCTAACCACAGCCCAGGGGTTGGGGACCCATGATGTCAAGAATCTGCCTTAACAGCTGAGTTACTGTCTGAAGTTTTTCCAAAGATTATATGAAAAAAACTTTGCCGGTCCAGTTCAAGATCCGGTAGGAGGACTTTTAAGGTGAAGAGACACTCATTCTCTGAAAGTAACAGCTTGACACCACACCTACAGTGGTAACTTGTATAAAGGAATTCATTTGTTCCAAATGAAATTCTGTTAAGCAAATTTTCCTTTATACAATTTTCCCATAGGAATGCATTGAAAACAAAGTAATCCCTAATCGCGACCATTTTTATGTTGTACAGATTCGCCCCATAGATGATTCTGTTAAGCAAATATCCCCTATCTCCGGAATTTTTTATGTTGTACAGATTTTATGTTATACAAACCATTTGTTATATGAGGGTCCACTGTATATGAATTCTTATGTATCTGATCACTGCTGGCTTGCTATAACAGTACTTCTGAAACAAGCCATTGTCACTTGGTCTATCTGGACATGAATTTTACCATCATGAAAGAAATACACAAGACATGTCTGAAGAAGTGGATTCTGACCCACAAAGGCATACCCATACATATGTTAAAACACTCCAATATTCAGCCTTATTTTCCTTTTTTCCCCTTTTCCATTTCCCAAAATGATAACAAAACTACCCTCACATTTCCATCGTGCTTCTCAGGTATACCCCTGACCTGTAATGCTGATGTAGTACTGCTGTTAAAAGGAAGGTAAGGAGAATTATATTAACTGCTATCACTAAGTTCTTTGAAGAGAATCTCAGTCTGAATAGCAGACAGCAAGTGTGGAAGATTTTTCATGGAAACAGAGAGAAAAAAGGCATATGAGAATTGGTAACTCAAAAGAACATCTACTCTTGTTTTTAGAAGTCAGTGACACAAAATCACAAGGGGATAGTCCCTTCTGAATGGAATCTTTCTGTTTCAATAGAGGCTGAATGGTTATGCTTCACACATGCCTCAATGCAAATTTAGGACATGATCCAGTGTTCAGAGTTTCAAAATGGCGCAGCACATAGGTTGCTCTGACGGAATGGGAACAACAGGAGGCATGTCTTCCCAGGAGTGCCTTGTGACCAAAGCAGAAGGTGCATGTGTGCACACATACCCTGAAAGATTGTTTTTAAATGCCTCCCTGCTCAGTTTGTGAACCAGCCCATGCATCTTCCTCTGCCACAACAAAAAAACAACCCTGTAGTGGGGTTTCCATTGAGGTAAGCATGGGCCCACCTTCCTGAATACTAATACCTGTTAGGAAAGAAGCCACAGAGTAGAAATCTGTCATGTGGTCAAGAGTGCTTCCTACCACCTACAGCAGTGATGGCAAACCTTTTAGAGACCGAGTGCCCAAACTGCAATTCAAAACCCTCTTTTTTTTTTTGGCAAAGTGCTAATAAAGTAATTTAACCTGTATACAGGTGGCTGTGAAGGGGCGATGTCGGGTGCCCACAGAAAGGGCTCCGAGTGCCACCTTTGGCACCCATGCCATAGGTTTGCCATCACTGACCTACAGTATGTAGCACAAGAGAGGCAATGATGCAGCCTCATTGCACCATACTGCATCAAATAAATCGCCCTGGTTTCAGTAAGAAAGATTTAAGCACAAGTGCAATTCTCAGCTCAACTGGACACAGAGCTATGCTCTTTGGAAGGGCTTGCACCACATTTCCAGAAAAAAAATTATTAAACAAATCAGTAATAGACTAAGTGCTGTAGGTTAAGTCATTGAAACTGCAGCGCATTAATTTCAAAGGCTGGTATAGGAAATGGTACGCTCACCATTAAGAAGCGCACTTCAGATACTAACAATGCCGTCAAATCCATAGTTACACAGAACAAATCCCGTTGACCCCAAGGAGCCCCACTCTCAGGTGCACATGATCACAGCAAGCAGTGAAAAAATGACAGTCTAGATCCAGAGAAATACTAGTGTGTTAAAATCACCTGATCCCTATGCAGAAAACATCTTGGGAACACATCCAAAATGATGATGGTTCCTTCCTGTTGTTTACTGACAAAACTGTATGTTCTTCCCAACTTAACACTGATCCCAACCAGTTAGATAAATGGAAATGATACATGTACATTGTTTCCCACCACAGTAAGATCTGCATCAAATGCAATCCTAATCAAAAGGGTGCATGCTATCCCTTGTAGGTAAGCACAAATCCCTTCCTTGGTTTATTCACAAGCATGTGATGATGCATGCACTGCTACGATGCAGCAACAGGACATCTTGTGTAATTATGATAGCATCCTATCCGTTATTCCACCCTCTGACAAATCCACCCAGAAGCAGCTTTTTTTCAAGCAGCAGCAGGAAGAATGAAATCCAAACAAAAGTATTAAAAATAGATGCTTAGACATCAAGTCATCCAGATGCTTAGATTCCCCACTTCATACATGGAGGAAATGGCTTGCAACATGGAACAAATACTGTATGTGCTTTCTGCAGCTTTGTCTTTAAAAAAAGCAACAAGGCACAGCAAAAGTTGCTTGGGACGGAATCATTCCCATTACTAAGGGAGGACAGCAAAGGAGGTATCTCACGGTAGCTATTCCCAGAACTGTCTGGTGTTATTTCCTTTAATTCCAGAATTTGAATTACCAGCAGCCTGTGGTCTGGGATGAGAGCTTGTTTCTCCCCACCACCTGAGGGTGAGCCACCCTCCCCGACAGGACAACCTTCACATTTTGGTCATATGCATTCTTTCTAGATTAGAGAATTTTTCATAAGGCAAACCTGGAAAATATTCCACAAATGCAAATCTCAAGGAAAACAAGAAGCATGCATACATAGTTTTAAGAATCCTCAAAGGACTTCACAGTAAGTATGGTGAAGGTATAAGGTTGAATCCAGCACTGAGGACCCACAATTGGCATTACTCCCCTAGAACCATAGCTCCTCTCTCCACCACAAGAACTACAGGTACTTTATATCTCTTAAGAAAGATCAGATCTATCTTTCTCCTCCAGTGATGAACACCTTCAGATCCCATATTTCCAAACAGTCTTCAAGCAGTGCTTGGTTCATTGTTACAATTATAAACTCAAACACACACACACACACACACACACACACACACACACACACACACACACAGAGAGAGAGAGAGAGAGAGAGAGAGAGAGAGAGAGAGAGAGAGAGAGAGAGAGAGAGAGAGAGAGAGAGATTTAATCTAACCTTACAACCAACAATCAACCCTTTATTGATGTAAACTTCCTGATAAATATCTGCTGGTATCCCAACATCTTAGCGACAGATGCACACTTACTGCAAAAAATAATAATAATCCATCTATTTCCTTCATCTCTCTTAAGTTGCATCTTTTCTTGACTGCAATGGGGTTTGTATTCCTCAAAGTAGATATCTGGCATTTACTGGCATTTAACATTTCTATAATTTCCCAGATAGTGGTTTATTTAAAAATATATGCATCAAAAACTTGGGTTTTAATACATCAACCACATTTTAAATTAGAGCGTTCATGTAAAAATCTTATTCAAAACAAATAAGAAGCAGAACCTAGTCAGAATCCTCAAATAAGCATACTAAGGATTGCGAGCTGAAGCGCTTCATCTTCCACATCAGTTGGATTACACTCTTCCTGTTAGAACAGTACAACAATGGAAGCCATTAGTTACCTCAAGAGGTGGTGAGTTACAGGCAGGTGTCCAAGAGAAACTTGAGACAATCATATGGCAGATATCCTTTGATTTGTAATCCTGCATGGAACAGTGGGTTGGACTCAATGGCCCTGAAGACCCCTTCCAACTTCACTATTATTTTATTTTAATTCAGGTAAGATCCATTTACCAGTATCCACAAGTGCCTCAAAACCAGATGAGGGAGATTTATTTTCTCAGTGGCTCCCACCATTCTATCTTTTGTTGATATGTGCTGGGTTCTGAAAGTTGTAGTATTTAAAACTCTTCCTATCTATGTTTAAAATGTAACATTGTCAATTTTCTGTTGGGTTCTAAAAAGAAAATGGAGCCAAGTTAAAAAGTGTCCTTTGGGGCTTACACACTGTGCCTTTGGGGGAGGCCAAGAAACCAAAACACATACTTCTGCTGATAACAGCACTCAACTTTCTTCCCCACCTTCAAAACTGGGCAGTGTACAGCTGTACTGCTGAAAGGAAAATCCCACAAAGCCATAAACCAAGGAAAACAAGCAAAAAAAAAAAAAAAGCTCAGGAGAGGAGCCACCTGACTCCTGGGCAAGGGCACTGAGAACATCCAACTGAATTTGGCAAATACTGAAATGGTGTCTGCATGAGGAATGGTTAAATTGAGGCCTCCTCTCACAAGTCCCATTATGACTCTCAGTGACGTGTAAAAGAGGAAGAAAGCCGATCTGCCTTTAAGGCTCTTTTTCTGTCTCTCAAGAGAGAAAGAGAGAGAAAAATAAACTTTACGCTGAAGAGGGGGGGGGGGTGAAGGTCTTCCCGTGGAGACAGAATGCTCTGGAGGCAGCCAGAACATGTCAGATGTCGCCATCCAACCTAAGCAAACCACACAGGCAGCTGCAGGACAAGGAAGCGATAACACAAATGACACGGGATCGAGACCAGCTCCTGCGAAAGAACCAACTCATGATCGCGGTGATGAACGCTTACCCGGAGGCTGTTTGTCCAGCCACAGCAAAGATCAGAAGTATGAAATGAGATTGGTTTCTTTTTCTTTTCTGGGAGCAATGAGAAACATTAAACACATTGTTTTGGGAACAACCATTAATTTATTTTCAAAAATGCTGGCAGCATTTCTGTTTTCTTTGCTTGCAGTGGTATAAAATTGATTAAGGGGTCATGCATTTTACATCTGCTTACAGCTATAGGTCTGCAGGAAATGCATCTTAATGGGACAAGTGCTGAAGTTCAGTAAGAGGCCTGCAGTCAGCCATTTCTCTACTTTTATGCATTTGAAGGAAAAATGTAGTGGAGAGTAGTAGAAAGAAGGCAGTCAGAGGGCTAATAATAATAATAATAATAATAATAATAATAATAATAATAATAATAATAATAATAATAATAATAATAATAATAATAATAATAATAATAATAATAATAATCCTGTATAAACTGTAGAAACATGCAGTGCCACCCAAACTCACTCTGGCTACAGTGGTTCGGGAATGGGCAGAAGCCTCTTGTGCTGGCACAACGGCCTTACCCTGGCTGATCTCCGATCTTCCGGCACAACTGGATCTGCCAGCCCAGCAGCTGTGCTGGCTGAGATCAGCTAGCAGAAGCGCCAAAAATGGGGCAGAAAAAGGTAGAAGCAATGTCAGCTCCAAACTCCTATTCCACAGCTCAGCCTTGCTTTTGGCACAAGGTCAGCTCTGGGTAGTTCCTAAAGAATTTCCAACACTTCTTTCTAGGTAGGTAGGGATTTGGATTCAGCACAGCTTCAGTAGGCTTAGAGCCAGCTCAACTAGCCTAGAGCCATTTTGGCTAGTTAGAATTGTGCCCTGACATATACAAGGTCTACAAGGCAAATAACTCTCTAAACTAGTACAGCAGGACTCCAGTATCCGCTGGGGATTGGTTCTAGGCCTTCCCATGGATAATGAAAACCGCGGATAAGAGAGAACGCCAACACCCCCCCCCAAAAAAAAACCCTGCTGTTTTGTGACAGTAGTTGCTTCATGGCTGCTGTTTTACAACAGTAGCTTGCTTTACAGCTGCTGCTTGTCACAGTAGCATGCTTTATGGCTGCTGTTTTACAATAGTAGTTTGCTTTACAGCTGCTGTTTTTGACAGTAGCTTGCTTTGCATCTGCTGAATTACAGTGGTACCTTGTATAAAGGAATTAATTCATTCCATATGAAATTATGTTAAGCAAATTTTCCTTTATACAAATTCCCATAGGAATGCATTGAAAACGGAGTAATCCCATTTTTATGTCGTACGGATTCTCCCCATAGGCGATTATGTTAAGCAAATTTCCCCTATCTCTCGAATTTTTATGTTGTACAGATTTTATGTTATACAAGCTGTTTGTTATACAAGGGTCCACTGTATGTATTTATTTTTTCCTCTGCCAACCGTGGATAACTGAATGAGTGGATAATGGATCAGTGGATATGGGGGGTCCTACTGTATACAAATCCCAGGAGGAGGAAAGGGAATGTGATACTTGGCTCAGGATTTCCTCTCTCTTAGCCCTAATTCATTCACCGTAGGTATGGCAATACTTTCTCCAGACTTTCTCTAATCTACTTCAGGTTATGTTGTGACCATCATTCTCATTGTCTCTAACACCCAAACAACTGAAATGCATGGCATGCTTGCGGCAGGAATAAGAAAACATCAGCTTTGGGAGTGTTAAATAAAACCCCAGGGGTTGACCTACCGAAACATGGTTTCCCATTGAAATGAATGGGAAACCGATTAATCCATTCCAGAGGTCTAAAAAAGGCAAAAAAGCTGTCCCCCCCCCAGACCTTTATAAAGTGCACTTTAAAGGCATGCAGTGCTGGAACAAAACCCCCCAGCCCCCAGCCCCCGCAGTGCAATACAAACATGGAGAAAAGAAAGCAGCAAGACCACCCCAGCTACTTATTTTCCCACAAAAAATTATATATTTATTATATATTTATTTGCTTTTATCTGTAGCCCATCTTGCTCCTGTTCTATGCCGTTGTTATATATTGTTTACTAGTTATAGTGTTTTTATTTATATACTTGTGCTTATCTGTTATACTGTATTTTACTGTTTATGGTTTGATTTCTGTTCAGTTTGTAAACCACCCAGAGGAGCCATGTAGCTAGATGGAGCGGTATATACGTTTAATAAATAAGTAAATAAAAATACAAGGGGGGATGCAAACAGACACAAACACAAGCAGAAAGACTACTCCAGCATGTTCCCACCAAGATGCGAAGAAAAGCAATGCAGGGATTAATAAAAGCTAGCTCCCTACCTTTCCAAGTTTGAAAAATTAGCAATCAATGTCCAGAATGGCTCCAAAACACCATTAAGAAACGCTCTAACTCCTCCCACCCCTCCACATACAGGGGGTGCAATGCATCCTGGGTACACTTTTTTTGCAACGCATTTTAAAACATTTGTTATCCGAGGCAGCCCATAGGGAACATTTGTTAGCCAAGGTATGACTGTGTGTGTGTGTGTGCATATATATATCTACGAAAACATTATATATATATATATATATATATATATATATATATATATACAGGAATGTCAACATGAATAGAAGTCAGTCTTCTGCTCGCACTCCCTTCTTCACATTTTCATCACCTCTTACCAAGGTTCCTTCTAAGGCAGTGTTGGCGAACCTATAGCACGGGTACCAAAGGTGGCACTTGGAGCCCTTTCTGTGGGCACCTGACATCGTCCCTTCACAGCCATCTGTATTCAGGTTAAATTGCTGTATTGGCACTTTGCGAAAAATTCGTGGGTTTTGTTCTGGTCGCAATGGCACCTGGGAGGGGAGAGGTGCCCATATGTGCATGGAACACAGCCCCATGCAGTGGGGAAGAAAAGTTGAGGGTGGATTAACTCTGATATATTGGGTAAAACAGCGGTGAACATCACTCTCCGTGGAGGCTCTCCCACATAAGTCCGGACCTGCAAAATTACGGTTGCCAGTCTTGTCAAGATCTTCCCCCATCCCCACACTGACAAGAGCTCTTTCTAAACATTCATCATCTTCCACATGTAGAAAATTGTGAGGCAACAGGTGGGGTTAATGTGCTTACCTCTATCTGTGGTGAATTTGCCCTAATATAAATGTCCTGAATTGTGCTGTCCTTTCAAAGATAGACAAATGTATTATACAAAAGACATACACAGAAACCATATACAGAACACAGTGCATATTAAATGATTTCATAGCTTTGACATGTGACCCACCTAAGCCTTCCACTTAAAGAGGGGTGTTGCTGCTGTTGTATTCCATCATGTCACCCTCTGCCTCACGGAGAAGATGCCTGATGTAAACATACCTTAACTTTCCCATTAAAATCACTAGGGCAAAAACCAGAAGCAAAATAATATTAATTTTGTATTGTTGTATGCATGTCTTAAACTGACTACAGATTTTGATATAGATTTTTCAAAAAAAAAAAACCAATCACAGTACTGATAATTTCTTTTGTTAAAAGTCCTGTAAACCAAACCAAACCAAGACTACTGCCATTTTATTAGTAAGTGCAAGTGTTTTTTTACTTCTTGCCAACCCCCCCAAATTTATTTATTTATTTTATTTATTTGTTAATCTTATACCCCGCCCATCTTCCCAGAAGGGAATTGGACTTATGCTATGTGATTGTGCCCTCAATGGTGAAACTTCATAGAATCATAGAGTTGGAAGAGACCTCAAGGGCCATCTAGTCCAACCCCCTGCCATGCAGGAACCCCCATCACAATATTTCCAACAGATGGCCATCCAGCCTCTGCTTAAAAACCTCCAAAGAAGGAGACTCAACCACCCTCTGCGGCAGCATATTCCACTGCTGAATAGCTCTGTCATGAAGTTCTTCCTAATGTTCAAATGGAATCTCTTTTCCTGTAGTTTGAAACCATTGTCCCGAGTCCTAGTCTCTGAAGCCATGGAAAACAAACCTGTTCCCTCTTCAATATGACATCCTTTCAAATATTTAAACATAGCTATCATATCCCCTCTCAGTCTTCTTTTAGAGAGGCTAAACATTCCCAGTTCCCTAAGCCGTTCCTCATAAGCCATTTCCTCCAGACCCTCAACCATCCTGGTAGCCCTCCTCTGCACCCGCTCGAGGTTGTCAACATCCTTTTTAAATTCAGGCGCACAGAACTTGACTTCAAACAGCTGAGTGAATTCAACTGGATTACTCAGAGCCAAGTAAAGATGAAGGAAGGGGATAGTATTGATGGAGAACATCTTAAAAGGATATCTGCAAAACTGCCTGTTGAGTACATAGCCTCAAACCCGTTGTTGTTCACAAATGCCTCAAAGACACAACATCTATGATCATTAGCTCCTTAAAGGAAAAGTAGTTTAACTGTTAAGAGCTGTTACTTGATTAATAAACCTGTCTTTCACTATAATTTTAATAGAATCCACAGAAAAAGAACATATTTCAAAATAATATTCAGTGAATTAAAACTAGTTGAGCTCTACTGTACTAGTTTTATATGGTCAGAAGGGCGGGGGAGGAAGCTACACTAGATCTTTCTGTACGTTCTCCTTCTGTCTTCTTGCAAATAACACAATGAAGTTGTGGGAAAGCCACAATTTCCACCATTCTATTCCTGTTGGAACATGGGTTTGCCATAACTCCACTTAGCCTGTAAACGTCCCATGCAGATCAGAAAATCTCTGAGTTCAGAAAGAAAGGGCACGGCCACATAACAAAGCAGCAAACACACACACTTTCAAGACTGAGGTGATAGATAAACCTCTGCATCAGACACAAAGCACCTATTTACTTGCTTTGCAGAGTGAGGGCATTTGGGATGTCACTGTAGGGTTCTACAATGACATCCTCAGTGCCATCACTCTCCAAAGCACCTTAGAGACTGTCTTTTCAAGAGTGCACTATGTTACTGTCTATTTAGTAAATATGAGTTTATGTGCTTGGTACATAGTGGTGTACAGAGAGACTGATGGGAATTAAAGAAACATATGTCTGAATACCTTTTTAAAAGCACAACCATTGCAAAAAGGGCATTTATCAAATGTTTTCAACATTTCAGATAAGACTGTATAGTAAAAGCTAATTTGCAGGAGACATCAAACCAGAACAGGTCTTGGGCCATGGTTTCCTGCACAAAACACAGAAAGACTACGTTTTGTACTGATCATAATTTAGTTAAAATGGCAAACTATGGCATTTGGTTAAAACAGCAAACTATGGCATGCCACCAAACTGGAATTCAAGGGCAAAACTGCAGCACTTGGATTTGAAACCTCAGCACAATGTCTACATGGTCTTATGATACAGAATCATGCCAGTTCAGGTTTACATGCAATGAACTACTTCCGTAATGAGCAATGAGCCAGCTACAAACTTATGCCACAATTGCAGAAAGGCAGGCAAAGATTTGGCAGGGAGACACCTTTCTGCTTTGAAAATGATTGTTACCCAGGTTCTTAAAGACAGTGTAAATAATTAAACACCAATTTAGTATCTTAAGCACTGCAGCAAACACAGAAAAATCTAGGAATACTGTATCAGAACTGCCTTGCTGGATGACAGCAAAGTCTTTCCAGCTCTAAATCTGTTTTCAATATTAAGCAACCAGATACTAATACAGAACAACTATCTTCTATCATGTAATAGTCTTCTATCTATACGAAGCAGTCTGGATTCCTAAGACAGAAAGTTCAATTCTCATTTGATGGCAATACACCTAACCACTAAAAACATGGACCCTGCCACACACGTCAAGTGGGGTTGTAACTAAATGGGACTAAACCCCTTTGTTACTCTCAAGTAAAGTAAATCCACTGAATCCACGCTAGACAGATTCAAGTCTTGACTTCATGAGCAGAATCTATTCAGTAGCTTTACTCTTATTAAAACCAGCTGAGCCCAAGGACTCTAGAACACAGCCGAGAGCCATTATGGGACTCAGGTTTCCAATAGGGTAAGAGTTTGAACCCTGGCCTGTAAAATATAAAAGACTCTTTCTTAACTTAAACAGAAGTGTCCACTTGGAAAATTCAGTAATTTTACAATATGTAGTACACGACTCACACCTGAAACCAGTTTTCGCTGGTTTCTCTGTATCAGTTTAATCAGATAGGTTAGTAAGAAATTCCCAAATTAATATTCTAACAAAGCTACATTCTGGAAACAGGCAGCAAAATGCACTGTGATCACAAATGTTTTTATTTAATTAAATTTTATGCTAATTAATATGTAGATGAGGATGAATCAACTCAATGCTAACTTATAGTGACTAGTTTCAGGGTTTTCAACGGTAGACTACCATTCCCTTCTTCTTGGCGGGGGGGGGGATACTGGCACTAGGCAGTTTGCCCAAGGACACACAGGCTGGCTCTTTCTCCCTGGAGGCACAGTAGGGTATCAAATGCCCAACCTCCCATTCTGCAGCCAGATTCCTAAATAACTAAGCAATTCAGCCAGTCTTGGCATTTTATGGAAGCACATTAAAAAGGAATTCCTTGAATGCATCCTAGTTACTTTCTCACCTACCTGTAAAAACAGATAACATCACACTGCAGATAGGTTTTCAAGGACTGAGTTAAACAGCACGGTCTACTTAGCTGTTTATCAAAATGTGTGTGTGTTGCGTCGTTACAGTCGTGACCGACTCTTCGTGACCCCATGTCCATGGAGTTTTCTTGGCAGGAATACTGGAGTGGTTTGCCAGTTCCTACTCCAGGAGCCTACAGCACCTGGTATCCCCTGGTGGTCTCCCATCCAAGTACTAACCAGGGCCAACCTAAGTGGTAACAAAAACACTAAAAATTTTAAACTCTCTCCAAGCGTGAACTACTCATTGCCAATCCACAGGGGTTGCTTTACAGCACCATTCTATGCTCGTGTAAGATTGTCTTATAAGTTGTGGTTGCCCAAAAAATCAACTGGGCATAGCCAAACCGATCACTGGGGTACAAACTGGAAATGAACGAGAAACAAAAAGGTCACCACTTCTTGTTGCACTTTATCTGCATGTAATTCACAGATGCTGCATATACTTTTCAGAAATATACAAGATGATTTTGGTCATGAAGACTAGCTCTTAATGAAATGTTATTCTGAAACTGTTTCTGCTGCATGCAGAAAACTAACATCGTAATCTTACTACATCAAATTGGATGCTCTTTAAAAAGAAAGAGAAATAACCGCTAGGATTCTCAAACATGAGAAAGGGTCAGGGGTATTCAAATAATATGATGACAGTTTTCATACTTTACTTAACTTTTGCAACATGCCAAACTTGTATCTCCCTCCAGCCTACAGACAGGGCCAGGAATCTGGGCGTGGTCCTGGACTCGGCCCTCTCCGTGGAAGCCCAGGTGATGGCCGTCTCCAGGGCCACTTTTTTCCACCTCCGCAGGATCGCCCAGATCCATCAGTACCTTGACGAGTCCTCCCTTAGGACAGTTGTGCAGGCCCTGGTGATCTCTAGGATCGACTATTGCAATGCCCTCTACGTGGGGTTGCCCTTGACCCTGGTCCGGAGGTTACAGCGGGTGCAAAATGCGGTGGCCAGGCTGGTGGTGGGTGCTCGTAGATATGAGCACATCACCCCAGTCCTGGTCCGCCTGCATTGGCTTCCCGTTGTCTTCCGGATCAGGTTCAAGGTCCTGGTTTTGATTTTCAAAGCCCTCCACAGCTTGGGACCAGGATACCTGGCGGAGCGTATCTCCCAGAGGGCATCCGGACCCAGACCCACGAGATCGTCGCAGGCGCGCTCATTGAGAGTGGCCACACCCAGAGAGGCGCAGAAAACGCTCACGCGAAACCGCACCTTCTCTGTGGTGGGGCCCTCGCTCTGGAACCATCTTCCTTCTGAGCTGTGCCTGCTGGAGTCCCTGCCCGCCTTTAAGAGGGCTTTGAAGACCTTCCTCTTCAAAGAGGCTTATGGTGACCTTATCAGTTAGTTTTTTTTTGTTTGTTTTTTTTTCGACCTTATCTTTTGCCGCCATCTTGCCCTCCGTTGCCTTTCTTTGGAGGCTGCTACTCATTTTATGCTTTTTATCGATGTTAGCCGCCCAGAGTTCCCGTTCAGGAAGATGGTGCGGGATATAAGTTTTTAAATAAATAAATAAATAAATAAATAAACTTAAAACCACTCCATAAAATAATAATTGTACTAAGAGAAGAACAGGTGTATCACTAGCTAACACCAATTAATGCACAGTGCCAACAGTAATAATATGGCTGTGGTCTAAATTACACAAAGCTGATAAATGGTTGCACACATAACCTTGGGGCAATGTATTTTATGCTATTTTATGTTTAAACTGAATGCAATACATGATGGGGGGATCAAGTAACATTTTTGCATAAGCAAAACTTTTTGCAATGTGAGGTCAGCAGCAATACTCAGCAGTCTCCTCGAGACTGGAATATCATCAAATGAATGCAGACAAAGTGAAACTTCACTTATACAAAAGTCAAAGTTTGCAAGTAATCTCTAATCTAGCTGCAGCGGATTCTGGCTGACACACAGAGGTCAATAATAAACAGTTCTACTCTTCTATGGAAATTATAAAACTTTTGTGGTGGAACCCAGCCAAGCCCCATATTGTGGCCTATCAGAAACAGGCTTCAATAAGTTCAGCTAAACAGGCACACAACTGTCACCTGAGATGCAACCATCCCAGTAAATACAACATAACTTGCTTTTCAGAAAATGTGAGAACAAAAAGCTGCATGCTGGCAGACGGCATTATTTTTACGGGTTACTACAATAAGGAAAGGTGTCAGTGACACAAAAGTTCACAGGGAGGCTGCATTCCTCAAAGACTGGTAGCAAATGCATGAAACAAAGTGCCAAGTGCGATTCAAGTTATTTCCATACAAACATTACATCTCGAGTCCAAAACTGAACCGTCGGGCAAAATATGTGAGCCTAAGAGCATTTTGACGTTTCAAGAAACACACAGGGAGAAGCAAATTCCCGATGCACTGGCTTTCTGGAATCATTTTACTGACTATGGGCACCCAAATCCCTCAGCCTGCACAGCCAAGCCAGTCAAAGGATTCTGAGAGTTATCTGGAAGTTGAGTCATGGCAACTGGACTTCTTTTTCTTGAGAGATAGGTCAAAACAGACTATAAGAATTTATATCTCTCAAGAAAAAGGAGGCCAGTTGTCATGATTCAGCTTCCAGATAAACTGACCTGGATGACTGAGGATCTTCACAGATGATTCTGAGTTGTAGTCCAAAAGAATTACAGTAATTGGCCCAAATTTTGGTCAATATTTCTTTGTTTCTTAAACGCATCCCCCTTCCCTCTAGTAATACAGTATTACTCTTCTTCAAGCCATCAAGGCAAGGCAAGTGGTGAGACAGAAATATCGGTGGGAGAAACCAGCCCTTACCACCACCACCACCACCCACAGGTTTTTTTGACTACAGCTTCCAGGATCCCCCAAGCAGCATTCTGTAAGTTGTAGTCCAAAACCAGAAATCTGCAGAATTTTTTGCAGGATCCAGTCCGTTCTCTCGACTAACTTTATCTCCCCCCTCATGAAAAGCAAGCAGCCTTTCTGGTGTCTCCCCTCGTTTCCCGGTTGAAGGTGGCGGTTCTAGACTTGACAGCCCAGAAACTTTCCCCTTCCACGTTCAAGACGCACACAAAATGTCATCGCGCGTTTCGGTGTTGGAAACGTGGCTCGTTCAACCGGCCCAAGGAAGGGGAGCTGAGCTGACCGCCGGAGGAGGAGGAGGAGGAAGAAGAAGAAGAAGAAGAGGCGGAGGCGGGGGAGTGGGCAAGCTTCGGACGGAGGAGGAAGAAGGGACGAGGATGATTTCGAAAAACAACCGAAGCTGGCAGCGGAGAGACTCCGCCGGGGCGGGGAGGGTGCCGTCGTGGTCGGTTTTCCGCTTCAGGAAAGCCATGCTTCTCAAAGGGCGCGGAGACGGGGACAAGTTTACACTTGGGGAGGGGGAGGGGGAGAGAGGAAAAGAAGGAGGGAAGGAGGGATCCCCCCCCCGCCCGCCCCAAGACAAAAGGAGGCAACGGTTAGGAGAAGTTTGGGTGCATGGCGAAGACACACATCCGTGTGATTTCCGCCTGGGCGGAAGAGCCGCTGCGCGGCCGCCAAGGAAGCCCCAGCCAAGAGCCTCCCATCCCTCCCTTCCTCTGGGCTTCTGGGGTGGCGGGAGAAAAAAAAATGGGAAGAAAGAGGAAAAAGGCAAATCCCAAAGCGTCTTCTTCCTCCAGTTGGGGCGGGGATGGATGGGGGGGATCAACTGCGGCGGCGCTTGCAAGCGAGCCGGCAACGAGCCGAAAGGAAGCCCCGCGCCGAGGTCCATCCTCCCCCCCCCCAGGACCCCTGCCGGCTCTCCCCACCCCACCCCCCAACCCCGGGCAGCCCTGCGCCCCTCTCGGATGCCTCGCCTTCCCTCTGTCGTCCCCCCCCCGTTCCTCCCTCCTCGACCAGCCCCGGGACCGACCTGAAGGCGCCCTCCTCCTTGAGCTCCTTGCAGGGGGCCAGCAAGCCGCTCTTCTTGTTGAACAGCTTCTGCAACAAGGTGGGGGTCGGGGGCATGTCGGCCGGGGTCGCGGCGCGGCTGCTGCTGCTGCTCGGTGCTCGGTGCTGCTGCTGCTGGGGCTGCTCTGCCTTGCCCTGCCCTGCCCTGCGGAGGCCAGCCGGAGCGAGAGCGCCCTCGGCTCGCAGCTGGGACAGCAAACTAGTTCCGCCAACCCGACCCCATTCAGTGTGCGTGCGTGTGTGTGTGTGTGTGACAGTCATATGACAAACATTAATCACTGGGAGCAGCCACGGCACCAGAAGAAGAAGACGAAGAAGAAGTCGAAGAAGGGGGCGGGCGGGGATTCGACGGGCTTCCCCGGCCGCCCATTGGCTGGGAAGCCGAGGCCACGTGGTGAACACAGTGACCCCCCCCCCTTGGCTCCGCGGAGCCACGGCGCGGGCGATGTTTTGGTGCGGGGAAAGCGAAAGGAGGGAGGGGGGGGGGAAAGAGGCGCGGCTGCTCATGCGGAAGTGGGTGGGGGGAGGGGAGGCTCGGAACACGTTTGCCCCCCCCTGCAAAATGTTGATCCTTCGAGCCGAACGGAGCTTCGGTTGCCAAGATTATCGTCTGGGGGGGGGGGAGGCGATGACCCTCCTCTGTACGCCTTGCGTGCACGTGATCTGTCTTAGGTTTTCGATTTCATCTTTAAAAACAAACAAGCCCAATTCCGTTTTTTGAAGGCGCTCCGCCGCCACCGCCCACCTCAGATTCGCACGAGATCAATGCAGGATACGGGAAGCGCGCCCTCAAGGTAGTTTGCCACAGTCACCCCCAATAAAAACAAGCGAGATAATTTGGCCACCTCTGAGGGTTTTACTTTGCTGTTGCTGTTTCTGCTCCTTGCTGAAATTCCGATTCTTCAGTGAAACGGAGCTGTTGAATTGAGTAATTTAAGGAGGCAGGGATCCCAAATAAAATGTATGTCCATGTTGTATTAGGAATCGAGGAAATGACTTGTGTTTGTTAAAATTATGGCTTCCGTTTCATGCAACTGTCCAGACACAACATAATAAAATCCATGTTTATGAAAGCTAGTTCCCATGATACAGTGTATTCTGCAGATGCTGAGAAACAATATCTTGGATGGGGCAATATACAGTAATAGTAAACAAATCGATCTTCAACAGTTTTTCTGTTATATTTCAGCCTGAACTAAAGCAGAGCACCACAGCCATCTCCCACTTATACTATGTAGTAAGCAATACTTTGATACTACCTAGACAGCTGACTGGTACAGGCTAAACATAATTTCACTCAAGTTCAAGCAAGGGTCCAAGATGGTGTGATGCTTGCATCCACTGGGAATATGCACCTCAGGTGATCCTATTTGGTTTGTCTCCCTTAAGAAAAAAGAATCCCCCTTCTGTCTCCTCCTGAATCTGGAAGGAAGCTTTCCATATTTTAAGGCACCGCAGTCCACACTCTCCCAACTGTAGTGTGTGTGTGTGGAGGGGGGTTGCTTCCCCCTTCTGCTCCATAAAGGACCACATGAAAGTAGTTGTCTGGAAGTTGAGTGATGGCAACTGGACTTCTTTGCTTATGAGATTGAAACGTCTCACTACTCATCCAAGGAGCTTCATCAGTCTGAGGACAAGTCTCAGTGGCAAGGTCTCCAATTTATTGTTCCCCTTGATTTCACATCACCCTGGTCTGAACAGGCTGCTTAGATGTACAATGGCTTGGGGTGTATGAAAGTACCACCTATGCAAACTGATCACTCCTTACCTTGCTGGAATGTCTGAAAAGCTTAAAAGGATTTTGGTTTACTTGAAACCCACAAACATGCTAAGGCAGAGACTCGTCTGCCCAATGGACCTGGCACCAAAACAAAAGAGAAGAAATATAGTATATGTGGTCCAGTGCAGTGAGGGGTGTGCAGAGCTCTACCATGGGGAAACCAAACAGCCATTAAACAGGAGGATGGCCCAACACAGAAGGGGCAACAGCTCAGGACCAGAATCAGCAGTATACCTTCATTTGAAGGACAAAGGGCACTCTTTCAAATAGGAGGATGTACACACATTAGACAGAGAAGACAGGTTGTTTGAGAGAGGGGCCAGGGAAGCCATTCATGTGTGTTTTGAAACCCCTCTCTCAACAGAGGCGGGGACTCGGGCACAATCTGTCTGCCACTTATGCTGCCCTTTCATCAATCCCCAGACAAATCAGAAGTACGGTATTTTCTCTCTATAAGACGTCCTCCTGTAGAAGAGGCATCTGTGGGAATTACTCCCGTGGGAAGCCCCAATCTGTGAGGCTTGGAAAGTTGCTTGCCAAATGTAGGAATTAAACCCAGGGAAGCCTTAACGTTTAGGGGGCCTGGGAATTCCTCCCCCTCTTCGTGATTACTGTTCCACATCTCATTAACCTCTTCCATTCCACCACCACCACCATCATCTGCCTTATCAGAGTCAGTACTCACAAATCGGCACGCATGCAGAATATCAGCCAGCGAGATAGTTGAACTGCCGGAGAAAGTAGCAACAGCTAGCTTGCAGCCAGCATTAGAGTTCTCAAAGGCCAATTGTTTAATGATGCTTATACAAAGCATCCTGGGAAAGATTATCCACACTTCCGTAGTTCCCACCTGCTCTTCAAATGCCACAATCAAGTGAGACACAAATTCAGCAACCAACTCCTTGGCACCCTGACGAATGGCAGCAAGCCCAGCAACATTAGAGTCAGTTTTGGCAGCCTTAAGAACAATGTCAGCCACACTGGAGAGTGCAGTGTTCTTTGCATAAGCGTCCTCACCCTCTTTCAGTGCTTCATTGGGGCATTTTTTTCAGCGTGAGCAGGGGCAGTAGCTTGCAGGACTGGAGAAGCAAGATGCACAGGCTCGATGGCCAAGGCTGCTGCTGGAACAGCGTCAACAAAGCCAGCACTGAGCAATTTTCCATCATTTGCAACGGATAAGGCTGGAGAGGGCTCAGGCAGTGAATCTGGCAGCTGGCTTGGAAATTCAAGGGCTGGGCACGCTGGTAGTGGAGCTTTAGGAGCCTCAATTAGCCAAGATGCTGGTTTGGGAGGCAGGATGATAGGCAATGGTGATGGCAGAGACTTTATTGCCAATAAAGGATTGTCTGGAGTGGGTCCTTGAAGGCACGCACGGACCTGAAACCACGTGTGCCGGACCTTAAAATTAACTTTGGGATGATTCCGAAGGCAGTAGCCAATTTTGTCCCATTTTTGAAGATGTAACATGCCAGCTACTGGGAACCAAGGACATATTTCAGCAATTTCTTTGGCAAGATCTTCCACCTCCTTTAGAGGAGTTTCGTAGCTATTCTTAGTGAGCAGATAATGCAGTTCCTGGCAGAACTTTTGTTGCGGGGAGGAAACAGCATTCCCGCCCATGTTGAAACAGTATCGGTAGTCTTAAAGTACGGGATCACTCACCTTTCTTCGATGGTGATTTGAGCGCGCTTGGGATCCTTTTGCCCGGATGAGGATGGTGAGCGATGGTAGTTCGACTCCTGCCTTGGCTCGCCAATATGTGGGAATTACTCCCGTGGGAAGCCCCAATCTGTGAGGCTTGGAAAGTTGCTTGCCAAATGTAGGAATTAAACCCAGGGAAGCCTTAACGTTTAAGGCTTGAGAGTAGATGTGGGAACCCAGCAGGAAAGCTTAACCAGCAAGCCCCCCCCAATGGGTTGGAAAAATAAAGACTCTGACAAGTGTTCTTCTTGGTGCAAAATGGAGCAGCTCTCCTTCTCTCCTTTATTCTTGATTCCCCCTTGATTCTCGATTCCCGATTCCTTGCCGCACCCCAGCAAGGCTGTTTTATTGAAAACCACATGACTACAAATCCCATTTGACTTTGCAGTAATTTCTTAACCAATTACAAACTTACACATCTACGTAATGCCTAAATAAAGTTACTTCTTTGTCTAAATCTTAACACACTGAGCATGAGCAGGAATGCAAACTACTGCGCATGTGTGAAATTAGCCTGGGAACTTGATCAGACCATGTAACTTCAGCCAATCACAAAGTGTTTTTCCACCTAAAATGCAACATAGTATCTGAACATTTCTAAGAGTGCCAGTGCGTATGTGTTAACCTTGCTCTGCTTGCTACGTGACTTGCTGTTAATGGCGATGCCACAGAGGCATGCCGGTAAAGATTCCCTACAGGCATCCCACTTTTCCAAGCCAAAATTACAGTTTTGCAACCATGCGGTTGTCTCCTCAGCTTACTTCTGTGTCTAAGAAGACCCTCAATTTTTAGTCTTAAGAATTCTAGGAAAAAAATATACATGGAAAAATATTGTACTACACACCTCCACCAGGAAGGCCACAGCTAACAACCCATGCAGCCTAATGAATCGGGTTTCGTCTGGAAAGCAAGCTTTACTATAACTAATTTTTATTACACATATTCCTCCTCCACAGCTCCAGAAATGAATGGAGGAAGAACAATGTGTTGGCTAAGTCCATATGACTGCAGGGTTAATCGCTGATGCCCAAACGTTCATTGTTCAGATGGAAGGGCCAACATGCCAAGGAGTGCTCCAGAAGGACCAGGAAACCTGGGCAATCAGGATTACTGCTTATAGGTAGCATGAATGGATTGCTATCCAGAATATTTGTACAATGTTGTATATTAAGTTTTTATTTCACTGTATTCTTATTCACTGTTGCCACTCACTGTGGCTGTCCATTAGTCTAAGGGTACCTTAGCATTAGAACATACTACTTCTATATCTGATACACTAGATAGTACATCAACACTTTTAAAACAGATCCATAATGGGCAAAGTCAGATTGATCAGAACTGCAACAGAGAGCAGAAGGGGAATCTTGCATGCTGCTCCTCGACATACCTTATTAGTAAATACAGGAATCATGGATTGCAAGGACTTTGCTTGTCAGACTTTGCAAATAAAAATTAATTAATTAATTTGAAACAATTTGTTTGTATATCACAGAATTCAGTGCACATAACAGAGCTGTATAGAATCATGACATGATATGAAGATGCAAATCCATACAAGGATAATCTCTAAGCAGTGAGCGATCTATTCACTTCATCATGTTTATGTGTGAATCAGGTTCTTTTCAAGCTGAGCTACATATGAAATTATAGACCCACAAAATTGTACAGATTTAAGGCAACCCATGGATTACCTAATCCATTGAATCTTGAAATGCAACAATCAAAAGCCCCCAGATGGAGAAGTAACTATGACATCACAAGGAAGTCCATAGACATGACCTAAAAAGTCTGGGCAAAGTTCAGCCCCCCCACCACCACCTGATGTCTTTTGAGCTGCAAATCCCATAGTCTTCACTGTTAGGTCTGCTGCCTAGGTATAATAGGAGTTGCAGCTCAACAACACCCACTGCCCCTGCTCTTAAAGATTTCTTATATGTATTCCGGAATGCTCTGAATTAATACAATGAAAGAATCGCTTTTTTCCTTTTGACAGTAAGTAACAGAAAAATAAATCACTGGTTTCTTTTGGATTATTTATATCCTATAATTGCTTCTAAAATGCTACGTATAAAGAAGTTCAAATTCTGCAAACCCTTGGACTGGAGGGACAAATCAGGAACCCTTTCAGTCACTATAATCATACAGCCACAAAATGTTAGCATGACCAGGCTATAAATCTCTACTGCACATTTTCTGCTAGGCAGTAATATTACTGAGGCTGTGACTCACCTGAGATGATGTCATCATTTCTATTTTGGGTCTACATTTTTCAGGGAGCAAGCCCACTGACTTCAGGGGAATAGTAGCTACTGTAATGGGTTATGAAGACTTTGTCCAATCCAAAGATCAGATCTTGCAACATTTGAACAATCCAGTACTGAGGATCCATCTCCAGTCTCATTTAATGAGGATGGGGAAAAGGAAAGAAATTCACAGCCCAGGAAGATGTCTTATTCACGACATTTATCAACATTAGTACAATATGCATTCCCTCTTCTTACAATGGGATGGACATGTTCAACTAGTATCCACAGCCAGAAACCAGCCTGGAAGAATGGTTAGAAAAATATGACCTTGCACAAAATTAGATATATCTCCTACCTTGGTTATATTTATCAACTGAGATACGAGATTCACAACATAAAGGAAACACATCCAAGTACAGTGGTACCTTGTATAAAGGAATTAATTCATTCCAAATGAAATTATGTTAAGCAAATGTTCCTTTATACAAATTTCCCATAGGAATACATTGAAAACAGAGTGATCCAGTTTTTATGTTGTACAGATTTGCCCCATAGGCGATTTTGTTAAGCAAATTTCCCCTATCTCTGGAATTTTTTTATGTTGTACAAATTTTTATGTTATACAAACCATTTTTATACAAGGGTCTACTGTATATAGTCTTTAAAATCCTAAATTAAGGTCGTAAAGGCCTTGTTCCTCACTGAGACGAACCAGATATAGTCCCTAGGGGTAACATTAGCAAAATGCCTCAACCTTTGCAGAACTACAATTTTTAAAAGAAAAAGAGAAGGGATGACACAAAAGGACAATGAGGACCTTAATGACCATTGACAATGAGTAAGAATAAAAAATGGCAGCTGTGGGAAGAAAACCAAATTAAGTAACTGGAATCCTAAACCGTGTGAGACTCCATATGGCAAAATTTTGCTAGCAGTTATCGGAAATGATGAATGCACCGATAGGTTGGGCTTATGTTTTCTTGAAAATGTCTTTGACAAGGCTGGGCGGCCTAGAACTCTCCAGATTCCAATTCCTATCAGCCCCAGACAAGGTAGCCCGTCTGGAATGATGAAAGTTGGTGGACAACAGCTTTCCCCTTATTCCCCCAGGATCAGAAGGACCTTCTTTGCAAATAAAAGCAGAGACTGATCTGAGGCAGTAGAACTGGTGCAGTACAACCAAGTGAAGAAGCAGTTGGAGGCTGGTAAACCTATATTTTCTTACACTATCCATGCATGACTTTTTACTCCGAAGCTATGCTTCTCCAATTGTTTTCCTCCTCATTTGGGAGTAATTTTTAATTTTGGAGGCCCACAGCAATAACAGGGACCAGAGCAGTAGAGGGAAAACTGCACCTCCTCCTGCTGGCTCACAGGGTGTGCTGCAAGTCATAATATACAGTACATTAACGGTTGCCAGCTACAAGTCTCCAGATATGTCATGCCAACTGGACTTCTTTTCTTGAGAGATTGAAACGTTTCACTGCTCCTCCAAACATCTTCGTCAGTCTGAGGAAAGCTAGCTGTGAGTCCTCCATTTTATAGTTTACTTTGACCTCATGTCACCCTGGTCTGAAATAGGCTCATAAGATCAACAAGGGTCTGAGCCTATTCAGGCCATTATTCATCTTATGAGCCTATTTCAGACCAGGGTGGCATGAAGTCAAAGTGAACTATAAAATAGAGGACTTGCCACTAGCTTTCCTCAGACTGACAAAGCTGTTTGGATGAGCAGCGAAACGTTTCAGTCTCTCAAGAAAAGTCCAGTTGTCATGACTCAACATCCTGATAAACTCACTCGGATGACTGAGAATCTTCACAGACATATGTCTCCAGATATGGTTGAATATCATCTCCCAGAAGCCCCAACATGTGTGACCAATGGTGGGAGTTATAACGGAACAACAGCTGGGACCGACAGGATGGGAAGATCGATAGATAGTCAGACAGACAGACAGACAGAGATGTATCTATCCTTCAATCGTATAGCAGAAAAGAGAACTCTCTTTAGGTCAAACAGGAACTGCAGTTCTGTTTAGACATACCATAAGATTGTTCGGCAGGACTAGACCCAAATTAGCTCAAGTTTCACACACATATCACTTTGTATTTGGTGGCATACAGCTGAAAGAAAATGAATCCACGACAATGTTTCAGGGGAAAAGGAAGTTCCATCCATGGTCTCTATTTCATGATATTTCATCCCTGGATGGAAGCTACCACTTGCCATATGGCTATTAAATAATGAAGAGGCATGCATGAATCAGCCCTGTGTTTATACACAACTTTCTCTGGAAGTAACCAGCACTTTTTCAATTTGTATCACAGTTGTATAAAATAGATGTGCCTGCTTTTGGTTAATTAGAAGCAAGGGCTTCCATCAGGGGCAGATTCTCTGTTCCCAGCAGATTTTATTAATGTACAATAAAGTTTGAACTTGACACTTTTAAGAGTTAGGTCATGCAGATGGTTTTAGGCTGGAATCAGAAGCGTCTTGTCATTCAAAGTACTTTGCTGTGTTTGTGTCAACAGCACTGAAGGCGTCTATCAGAGGTGAATCCTCATTATATAATGACCTTGTCCAGTTTGATGTTTTGGAAAACAAGATGAAGGAAACTGTACAGAGTATTAAGTTCTCATTTCCAACAGTATCAGTATCTGAAGAATATATTTTAGAAAGCTTTCCAAACCAGTGTGGATTATCTTCGTCTTCTCAGTTACATTGTGAGAGGAAAAATATATTAGCAAATGCATCATCAGGAAAGCATTTGCCCCATAAAAGAATAAGAGAACTAGAGAGCTGGAAGGGGAGAAACAGACATCTAGTCTAACCCTCTGCCAGTTCAAGGAAACCAACACAAAACGCACAGGCCTATATTCCATTGAGTTATCACTGAGTGGAGAATCACATCAGTGTACCAATGTTTGAACCAATGTGACTGCATTCTGCCCCCCCCCCCAAAAAAAAGGCCCAGCAGCACAGGAGAAAGTCAGAAATTGATGAGGAACTCTCTGGGTAGATTTGAATTTCTGAAATCAACAGAAAATAGTGTGAATCTGAGCATCCCAATCCCAGAGCATTTCACACGTTACTGTCAGTGTAGTCACCCCCCTCACTCAGACAGGGTAGTATCATTTAGGTTTTTATGTCAGCTTTTCCCCTTGACATTATAAGCAGAAATTATTAAGCAGCCAAACCTACTTCTACTCTTTGGGACTCATGGTGGTCACTCACTATTGTAGGAAGACGACACATAGGTAAAAATGGGCTTCCATTGTAAGCAAATGAAGCTTATAAAAGAATTGCTCTGTTATGCTATAATATGTTCAGCAGCAACGCATTAAGAGGCACCACAGAAAGAGAGAAATCCCTCAAATTGCAGTCAGCCTCATATTTTCAGGAATGAAGACATGGCACTTCTCGTCCACCCCAGTAAACATAGCTAGGTTCAATCTGGCATCTGCACACAATGAATAATTCCATGAGAAGTCTCCATTTTGGAACTTTTGAAGTTTAACAGCTTCCCTCATGGCCTAAACCAGGGATGTCCACACTTCGGCCCTCCACATGCTTTGGACCACAACTCTCGGAATTCCAATCCTAGATTGCCAATGACAAAGGACTGTGGGAGTTGTGGTCCAAACCATCTGGAGGGCTGAAGTTTAGACACCACTGGCCTAAACTACATCTGGCTAGTTCTGAAAATTCATTGCACCCCCATCCCTTTAAAAAATCTAGCCTAATGATGAGACCTGGATAACACATTTTCACACTTTTGTGAAATGTTAGTTGGTTCTGATAACAAGCATTGCCTGTCCTTGGATTCTGATGTTGCTTTCAAGGAACAACATTGTCTTATCTTTTATTCATTAAATCACATGTCACATATAGGCCACAGGTGAAATAGTACCCAACAGCTTATAGCATGGGCCCATCAGAGGCGTAGCTAGGGTCAGTTTTCTTGCGGGAGCTAAGGGAGGAGCTAAGGCTCCATGGAAAAGGCAGCAGGGGCAGCCGGGGAGTCCTCCACGAAAGCACTGGCAGGTCGCGCACAATGCACCTTCTCGCGGCTCCTGGGCGGGGAGCTCTTTGGAACCCAATTAGGCATCCCTAGATGCTGCGCCCAGGGACAGATGTCCCCCCTTGCCCCCCCCCAGCTACACTACTGAGGCCCATCTCCTCCAGCCCCAAGCCCTCTACAGCTTGCCTTGAAGAATTTCCCAGCACTCTGGAATGCGTTTTGATGGGGCACTACAGGAGAACATGAAACACCCCCTTCCTCATTCAACTGACAAAAGCAGCTTCATCAACCAAACAACACTACTGGACTCTGGCCAGGGTCTTTCTTATGACAAAGGTTAAGTTTATCCTGGAAAGAATTGATGTAAAAGGAACTAGCTGTAACAGAATTTAGATACATGGTGAGAAACCCATCTAGTCTTTCTACACATTTATTCATAAGGAATATACATTAACACTTAATGTTTCTGAATCACATTCCCATTCAACTTAGTTTCACAGACCTAGTCAAGGTGAAGTATTAAGATCTGGAAGTAGATGTAGTTGTCCTACAATGATTTAAATCTAAGCACTTCTGTTTAAATAGATTCCTGAGATCATGTTAATGTGTTTTTAAGTGTATTTTATAATTAAGAGAAAAGCAATACATATTTGACAACAGGATAAGCAACCACGAGTAGACATGGGCACGGAGCAGCGAAATTGTCGTTTCCGTTTTTGGTTATCGTTTCCGTTACGTAACGGAAATGGTAACGATAATTACGCCGCTCCAGCTCGAACCCGACCCAAAAAAAGAAAAATTGGGTCGGGTTTTTCGTTGTCGTTAATGGCATTGCGGCGATCGCGCGATGCCAAGCAGCACAGAAAAAAAGTTTAAAAAAAAAAAAAAAAAAAAAACCGACTCCCGGCCAAAAAAGCAGGAGAAAATATGCCTGCCTGAGAACACATAAGAACATAAGAACATAAGAAGAGCCATGTTGGATCAGGCCAAAGGCCCATCTAGTCCAGCTTCCTGTATCTCACAGTGGCCCCACCAGATGCGTTTGGGAGCGCATGAGACTAGATATCTGTCTCCTGATACCACCCCCCTGCATCTGGCCCTTGAAGTACCCCGGTTTAAAGCCTGGAGACTACACATCTCCATCATGGTTTGTAACCTGTGATGGACTTTTCCTCCAGGAATCTGTCCAATCCCCCTTTGAAGGCATCCAGGCCAGATGCCATCACCACATCCTGTGGCAGGGAATTCCATAGACTTACAACGCGTTGGGTGAAAAAATATTTTCTTTTGTCAGTTCTTACTCTCCCAGCCCTCAATTTGAGTGTATGTCCCCCTAGTTCTGGTATTTTGGGAGAGAGAGAAGAGCTTCCCTCTATCCACTTTACTCATACCCTGCATTATTTTGTATGTCTCAATCATATCCCCCCTCAAGCGCCTTTTTTCCAGACTAAAGAGGCCCAAATGTTTTAGCCTTTCTTCATAAGGGAGGTGCCCCAGCCCGGTAATCATTTTAGTCGCTCTCTTCTGCACCTTTTCCAGTTCCACTATGTCATTCTTGAGATGCGGTGACCAGAATTGTACACAATACTCCAGGTGGTTTCTGGGGGGGGGGGTCCCCCGGCCTTCCCCCCTCTCCTGTCCTGGGCTGCTTGCACCAGGCTGGGGGGGGTCATCCTTGTCGTCTGTCTCGCTGCATGCCATGCAGTGGGGGGGATCCAAAATGGCGACCACAATTTTTCTTTTGAAATTGCGGTAAAAAAACACACCAAATCACCACAGAAACATGTGAAATTTATTTATTTTAAATGCCTGGTTTTTAATAGTAGCAGCAGTGGGTTTTTCATAGCAATAAAACGTTGCATTGATTTTATTTTATTTTATTTTTTATTTTTTTAGACATGCCCATTTGGGCTGGGCATGGGATGGGACCATGCAATTTTTTTGAACCATTCCACCAATGGCATCGCCAGGTTTTTGACTGGCACTTCTGGATGTCTCAGAGGGCATAAAAAGCCGAGGCACCTTCCAGAAATCGCAGTCGGGTGTATGGATGTGGTTGAGGGAGGAGGGCTGGCTGCTGGTGCTGGTGTGATCCGATCGAGATTGAGGAGGGAGGCTGGAGGCTTTAGGATTTAAGTTAGGCAGGCAGGGAGGGAACTGAATTTAGAAAATAATTTCTTTGATTCCCTGCAGCTTTGTCTGCTGAAGGGAATAGCAGTTTATTCTTTATTTCTTCTCTGGCAGTTTGTGAGGATTTTTTTCTGATATTGGATAAAGGGGGAGGTTCGACTGGGAGTGGGGAGGCGTGGATTTATTTTAAAAATATATTATATACTACCATTTATTTTCTATTTTCCCAACTTCAATTTGCTTGCACACACACACATTTGGGGTGCAAGCCAAAAATAGAACCTCTATCCTAAGTGATATCCTAACTGCCCACTTGCCCGTCCGCCCGCACCGCCACCCGCCTGCGGCCCGCGCCGCCGTCCACCTACTCGCCCGCCCACGCCTCCCCCTGCTGCTGTTGCCACCCACCCATGGCCCCTCGCCACCGCCGCCTGCCCGCACCTCCCCCACCCCCGCCCACCTCCCCGCCCACCGCCTAGGGCGCAAAAACACCTAGCGCCGGCCCTGATTGCGGGACACCCCTATGCTCTGGGGGAAGTCAAATCGCGCTAAATCACGGTGGAAACGACAAACGACAAACGAAACAACAAATTTTTGAAAAATTTCACGACAAACGGAAATGACCTGAAACGGACCCGTTCCGACAAACGAAAACTCGAAACGTCATTTTTTCTGGTTGTGCCCATGTCTAACCATGAGTTCTTAGCACCAGTATAGGACAAGTACACACATAAAATGGGAATTGACCAAACACACTCCTGTTAACTTAATTCTTGAATTTACTGGCATATATTTTAACATATTATTAAATTTGAAACTTAAGAGAATACAAATATTCAGTTCAAGCTCACACTGCATTACCATTTTCTCTATTTTCACTTTCTAACTGCAAAGCTGGCATCTTGTGTGGTATCAGACAATATCACAAGAGTTCAGTGCATATATAACACAAAGTGCTTTTTTGCTCTTTCTACTCAACCTTTACCTAAGGATTTTTCATCATGTCCTACAAACCTATTGAAGAGCTCATCTATCACTGCTGGAGACCCAGTTAGCTGAACTTGTAATAATATCTGCAAAATATAAATTTGCACATAGAAAAAAAAACTCTCAGTGCCACTTTTTTGGAGGTAAAAGTCAATATTCTGGTGAACTTCAATGCAGTGGTTTGTTGTTACAATAAAAGTAGAATTAATGTTTTAAATCAAAATAATGCTACAACATGTGGTATGTTGAACATTTTATCCAAGACAGTTTGTGGGCTGTACATAAAGCCAAACATATAGAGTATGCCCTTTGCTAAAACTGAAAGACAAAGAGAATTTAGACATGGCAGCAACATTCACCTCTCTCCATATTTTTCAGTTTTACTCTCTAGTGGGTCTAGCCTGTTATAACATACCAAGCAGAGAAGCAGGTCTTTAAGTTTCACCATCCCCAATTAGAACGTGCTGTCACTGATTATTAAATGTAATGTTACTGATTGTGCAGGGCAGGTCAATTTATAGTAATTTCTGTTTTAAATGTATTAGCAATTATGTTAAAGAGATTAAGATTTATCCAAAACTGATCAGCAACTTTAAGGCTAAATAAGAATTTGAATCCAAGTCCCAATTCAGCAGACTTTCAAATCCCAGAAAGGTGTGCTCTAAAACATTACCTTATTTGCCTGCTTCAACAGGGATCTGTCCAAAAGGAACTAGGAACATTTTCTTGTAAACCCATTACACCAACAGTCCCATACCACATATTCCCCTTGACCTTTTAAAGAGCTTTTACAATAAAGAAAAATTTTTCTCTCCCATCTTTTTACCTTCCGTTGATCCTGGTGGAAAGAACAATGTTGTTCTACCCCGAGGGCGCTGGAGAACTTTCAGTGGTCTATATTCTGGAGAAGCTTTAACCACAGAGCAGATTTCTGGTGGATTACGTAGATACTGAAAGAACAGAATATGAAAATTACAGTAATACCTCAGTTTATGAGTACCTTGGTCTACAAGTATTTCACAAAACGAGCAAAAATTTCTTATAAATTTTGATTTGGTTGATGAGCAGTATCTTGCAAAATGACCACTGAAAGTGACCCGCCCTCCTTTGCTGTGGCCATTGCCGTTAGCCCCTCCACTGAGTCAGTGGCCATCCACAACAGCTCACAGCAGTGGCAGCGGCAGCCCTGCCCCTGGGGCTGAGCTTGCAGGTGGGTTGCATTCCTGTCCAGCTCGTGGTGACACGAGAGGTGCAATGCCTGTGCCAGCAGCATGGTCTCTTTCTCTCACTCTCTCTTCCCCTTTCCAGGCCATCACTGTCAACTTCATGGCCACCTCTTCCTCTTCCTCCTTCTTGTTGGAGGAGGAAGAGGTGAGCCGGGCTGTGAGGGAGGAAGGAGGTGGGAGGAGAGGGACCCCGTCATCCTGGCGAGGGGGTGATGGCGGCAGTGGTGAGAGGCCCCAGAACGAATTGGGTAAGTTCCATTATTTCTTATGGGGAAATCTGCTTTGGTGTACGAGTACTTTATTTTATAAGCATGTTCTAGAAAAAATTATGCTCATAAATCAAGGTATTACTGTACTCATTCATTTATCATTCTTTTCAAAAAGACATAAACTAAGATTTGATATAATGCTGAAGTGTGATTTTGCATTACACACACAAGCCTTAGGCTCACTTACTTTCTTCCCCTCTTCTCCAGAAGAAATCCAGAAGAGGTCAGAAATAGCCAGTGGTTAGAACTATGACATTTTAGACTATGACTTCCTTTTTGAAGGGTTCTAGAAGTTATAATCTGAAATTATAACCATTTCAAACTCTAAAAACATTCAGATTCCCTTGTAAACTCACCAGACATTCTTCTTATGCTTGGATTAGGGGGGGAATCTGATCATTAAACCATCCCTAGTTTAAATCATCAGCGGCAAACTGTCGTCTTCTACGTGTTGTTAGATAGGTCCCATCAACTCCCCAGTGGAATGCTTAGAGTTGTAATCCAATATCATCGTCGTCGTCGTCATCCTGATCATCCTGATCATGATGATCATAATGATTGATGATCATCATCATCATTTCTATCCCTGTCAATGCATACAAGACAGTATACTTACCTCTCTGCCCTCCCACTTTATCATCCTCAGAAGAATCCTGAGAGGTAAACCAGGCTGAAAAAGGATGAGTGGCCTAAGGTCATCCAGTGAACTTCAAGGCCAAATGGGGAGTTGGATGTGTCCTGAATTATAGTCCGGGACTCTAGCCACTACATCACATTGATTCGCTTTCCCTCATCTATAGAGTATTGCTCTAAAAAACCCTTTCTCCAACCTCTAGTTTAAAGTTCGGAAGGCTGGAAGCTTTAGCCATGGCTTTGAGCAGGCGAGGCAATTTGGACGTGTCGCAATCTTCCTAGGGATTACTCGTGCGCAGAAGGGGTTTACCAGTCCCTCCTTTTGGTAGCACACTGCTGTGCCTTTAGGCCCATACAGGAGGAGGTCGGGCTTGTTGCAACCTCTTCAGCCACACATAGTCCAGGTGATCTCGGCTGGTCTCTCTCCTAGGCCCGAAGCGTTAGGTTCGGCCTTTCAACTAACTCATCTGTTCCTTGAGGTTGTTCAAGGGAAAAGGAAGGAAAGAGTCTACAGAGATTGCTCTGGTTAACTTAATCTTAATAATCTTAGAACTGCAGGGCTGGAAAGGAACCTATAGTGTAGATCATTGAGGCCAGCTCCTGTGAAGGAGAGGCAGTGATGGACTGAACTCCCAACCTCTGGCTCTGCAGTCAGATACTCCTGAGAAAGGGCATGTTTGTAGAGAAGTGGGTCCATTTGGAAGCACCCTCCCGGTCTTCAATACAAGCAAGCTCAGCCTCTCAAATGGGTGTGTAAGAATGCAGGAAAACCTGGCTGCAGATGGTGAAAAGGGTGTCAAAATGGCTAACCGTTTTTATACACCAAAAGACACCTCCTTACCAAGCTCTGGGGCAGTTTGTTTGTTTGTTTGTTTGTTTGTTTGTTTGTTTTCATATACCACCTGATTTGTGGTTAACTATAACATTAAAAAAAATCGGTTCCACAAAATAACATATAAGAAAATCAACAGCAAACAGTAGAACCCGCTTTTAAAAAGCTAAAATTCAAGATAAAAAAAGTTTGCCAAATGTTATAAACAAAAGGGAAGAAAATTAAATTTGAGAGAGAGAGAGAGAGAGAGAGAGAGAGAGAGAGTATTGCAATGTTTTGTTATTGGCTCTGTAGTCATGTGTCAAAGATGTTGAGTTTTAAAATAATGTGAGATACTAGTACAGTCTGACTTTATTTTTTAATCAAGAACAGTCCCAATATACTTTCAGGTCAATGCTGCAACAAAGGCACATATAAATAAGAAGATAAATCACCTGTTGGATATGTCCTTCTGGAGACAGGGATGCAGGAACAATTTCTTCTGAATTGACATACAAACTACAGGGGTTGGGCAATAAATCTTCACTGAGAGAGACTCTGTTCACCGATGACAAGTCCAGCTACATTGAAACAAACAAACAAACAAAAGGTAAGGCATGGCCACTAGCACATATCTCAGAGCATTGGGGTATTTGGCTTTGGTCTGCATCAGAAGGAAGTCAAAAGGGCATTTGCCTTTGTCAACATTACACCAAATTTGCATTGCAATACTGAAGAATCTTTGAATGTATAACTAACTAGTCTTTGGAGTAGCATGAATTAATTAGGCAAATGACAGCAATTTAATGTTCACTTTTGTTTCAATGCCCTTGAAAGCACCTGCAATGGCAGAGCAGCAAGAACAAAAGAGAGCTTGGAAAAGTTACATCTCTAGATTGCAAATCCCAGCATGCTACCTGCTGGATGCTGTCATTTAAAGAGCTACTTTTCTAAACTCTGGATCTGGAATTAGAGAGGGACGATCTAAAATTTCTGCAAACTTCAAAGCTCACATTTGAGTCAGTTGAATATTTATCCTCTCTCAAGCTCCCATATGAACTGCGAGGATGAAAATCTAGTGTAGGAGGGATGAAATATTAACTGTTAAAACAATCGTCCAGATCAAGAAAAGTATGTGATTTGACTACTAGAGAAGCTGAGCTGTATTATCTTTTCTGCAATACATACACCTACCTGTGTGAAAAGTTCTCAAATAATTATTTTTCCATAACTTTGAAACCTATGCCCTTTACATCCACCAAGGGAACTTTCACTCTCATGTGAAGTGTGAACACATCTTTCTGCAAGGAGGGTAATTGAGGATCGGAAGCCCATGGTTTTCATATAACTATTTAACACATTCTGAGAAACAATTATAAACCTAATATTTTTGTGGACATATATGATACTCCTAGCTGTAACTACAACTAGTTTTCAAACATGTTTGAAAGCAACAAAAGAGTGCAACGTTAAATATATAAAAACAGCCCCTTCTATACAGTATTATCATTTATATGGAGTAAAATAAAACAATAACCAAAACTCATATAAGAGTGACATTTATATTTAACTTATTTCACTAACTTCAAAATCTTGAGGCTGTAGAAGTGCTGTACTCATTAGCGATGCTTTATTCTTTCCTGGGTTCACTGCTCTGGAACTGATTTCCTATTCAGAAATACAATGTAATCAAAAGTAAACTCCTAGAGCTGCTGTCAGTTTGAAAATATTTCATTTCCTTCATGCAAAAATATCACATCACCTGCAGCTCTACAGCCTTTGTTTTCTACCTTGATGTCGAAGCTCAGTTCCTTCACAGGAGGGAAATCATTTTGACACTCCTGTTCTATACTGAGATAGCTGCAAACTCACTTTGAAAACAGAACATCAAGCAGAGAGTTTTGAAAATACTTTTTCTTTCTATGTCTGGTTCTCTTGACTCAAGTCAAGTCTGGACTTGCATGGAGCTGAGGAAATATCAAAGCTTAGAACAGGAGAGAAGAAAGAACCAACACGATTCTCATGTTCAGTTCCCTCCAAGTTGCTGACTTCAAGATGTGCTGGGCTACAACCCCCATCAGTCCCAACCAGCAAGGCTAAGGGTTGTGGCTTCTGGAGACAGCAGCAGTTGTAGTCAAAACACGTGTGTTGGTTTGGGATGTAATACAAAATTAGGGTTGGCAACATGAACCCTGATTTCTAATAGCTGTACTACAAATCTTAGAATCAGCATTAACTAAAACCGCAAGTTTAGTGCCCTCTGCATCTTAACACGGCACTAGTCTTTTGGACGAGATGCTTAGCAGCTGATAATAAATAAATAAACAAATAAGCATCTCATCCAAAAAGACTAGTGCCGTGTTAAGATGCAGAGGGTACTTACTGTGAAACATTGGGCGTTTATACACAACCCCTAAACTCTGGGGCAAATGGCTCCCAGCTCCGGAGCTTAAAAATGTTTACCCACCAGCTCCGGAGTTAACAGGAAATTAAGTGTGACCCCGCCCACTTTAGCGCGTCCCAGCGCACCTTTCAGGTACCTGCTCTTTGGAGGTGAAAATTATTTGATCCGGTGTAACGATAGTGAGTGCGGGGCTCTCCTTGCTTCTGTTTGTTGTTTTTTGGCTCCCGCCCCTTTAAGAGCTACTTTTACAGAGACGAGAGGCAGAACGGAGGTGAGCGGCATGCTTTTCTTTCTCTTTTTCTCCCTCCCCTCACGCAGCCAGCAGCCAGGAAGTGAGGAGGGGGTGGGAACGCAGGAAGAGCGACGAACCACTAAGATCTCTGGTCCAAATTTAAGTGGCCAGCGGATCTTAGGGGTCGTGTAAAAAGGCCCATTATTTCATTATGTATTTCAGTGAGAAATGCCTGGATCAAAATAGTCAATAAAGCAGAACACTATGCAAGAAAACAGCAATAATCAATTAATACAACAGCAGAGAGTAGTGCATAATAAGCATTCTTATGAAAAAAACCTACATTTAAAAGCAGTACTTGAATCAAAGCAGATTAAAAGAAAGAAGCTACTTGTCTGGGATCTGAACAAGATGATTTGGGAAGCGGGGGTCACATTAAGACAGCTTTTTCATTTTTGGTACCCCCATCTTTCCAACACATGGTTCTGAACCAATCCCTGAAGTTCCCAGGGAGCTCTTTCACTCATATCACATAAATTCAAGGCAAACCATCTCTTCATTCTTTGTCCAGCCACCTGTTTGTGGGGAGAAAGAAAGCGATGCCAAAGAGCAAGCATCCCTTGGCTCTTTGCAGTTCCCTGGACTGAGGCCATGAACTAAGCTTGAAAGATGTTAGTCACATGGCTCATCCTGACCTATCCCTGCCTCACCGTGTGGAAACAACCCCCCCATGGGCTTACCTTCTCAAATAAGGGACCATGTTAGTGTGCTTAGTTTCCACTGCACCAGATTACAAAGTGCCTCATTTTTGTCTTTCTAAGTATTTAGGTCTGATGTTATCCTTTGCACTTCCATGTCCTCACCTCCGCCTTCCTTGCTATCTCAAGCATGTAAAAGGCCACAGAAGAACCACTTACCACATTGGCATCTGGCTGCTCAGAAACTAACATTTCAACGGTAACCCCACAAGGGGTGTCTGACTTGCTTTTTCCAGATGAGCTTGGTAAAACAACGGAGGTGGAAGAAGTACTTTCCATCAGGCTTTTGAACTTTACTTTTTTCTTGCACTTCATTTTCCTGGGGGGGTGATCATCAAGCTGAAATACAATGAAGAACTGTACCTCAGGACAACTACAGCAGTAGTTTAACACCTTCCTTTCTTGCTAATCAACACTCATTATCCCCTCCCACCACCCAGAATGTTTTCCCATTTTCTCCAAAGTCAGCTTCAAAATCAAGACCACATAGTACAAGATGCCAGCTCTGCAGTTAGAAAGTGATATTATCCCTGCTTTAAAAGCTGTCCTATCAGCAGAACCAACTTTAAAAAATCAAAAACAGTGTTCATTTTCCAATGACAAATCACAAGTGGAAGCAAGTGAATTAGCAATTTGTAGAGTAAAGCAAACTCCATCTGGAACTAAAAAAAATTCTTTACCTTTAAAAAAAGCTTCACTCTAAACTGATGAATTAGTGTCACATATAATTTGACCCAGAAGTTGGAAGTTTGATTCCCCCGGGTCTCCCAGGAGAACAGCCAACCTGTGGAGCCTTGGGCAAGCTGCACTGTCCCAGGTCATCCTCAGAAGAAAGGAATGGTAAACCACTTCTGAGTATTCCCTATCTGGAAAACCCTGGAAAGGTTCACCATAAGTCAGAATTGACTTGACAACACATCATTATTATAATTCAGTTAAGAAGAGGAATTGTGGGAAGAGAACCAGGAAATGAGTGAAAGTTTTTATCTTCTCTCTCTTTCTTGTTGATAATCTGTGCAAATATTGGCCCACAATATATTATTCACTACCAAATATGTTTCATCAAATTAACTCGAACAGAGATGCCACCCTAGATGATTGCAGCATGTCACAATCCCTGATTGAGTAAAACTACAACGAGTAGTGCACGAATGCTGTTCTAAGAAGCTGTGGGAAGGTCCCACATTCATTTTCAAGTTGGAGCATTTTCCCCCGAGTGGGGACTGTTACTCCACCTGTTTTCCAGATTTATCAGTAAAGGAGGAATGTGCTACTACAACTTGCAGTTGTCAATATCTGGACTTAAAGGGAGTTAATTTTTCTTAAATTACTTGGCAGCAAAACTCTTAGCACATCAATTGAAAAAATCTCACAGTTATGACTCATTTCCAGTGAGAGAAAATGTCAACCTCTGTTAACCACCTGTTCAGGAAAGGCAGCTTCCACTCTATAGAGAGAGAGCATAAGGCGCCGGTAATGGGATTAACTCATGGCCAGTCCTCCCCTTTGGCACACTGGATGCTTAATGCTGGGGTGGGGGGTCAGGGAAAGAAGCCAGAAGATGCTGGTGGACAAGACAATTTGTGCCATAAGTCCCACCACCCTTTGTCCCCTGTGCTAGCCTTCTGCCTTCCAATATGGTGAAGGTTGGCATCCCATTGCCAGTTATCAAGTGAAAGGTTGGAAATAATCCATGAGATTGAAAGTAGTAATGTTAAAATTGCTGCTTTTGCATGAAGGAATGCATCAAATGTTTTAAAAATTATTGAAAGCAATAACTTCCAAAACATTATTCCTTAGATATCAGTTGACTTGCTATCCAGTTAACAAAACAATAACAGTTTTAACATCAGCATGTTAGCACATTTAGATTTCCAGACTCTATACCCATCCACTATACTAGGTTCTTCTATATGTGGAGGAAGATATCTCTTTCCTCAGACAACAAAGCACCAGGGATCAAGAGTTTGACTCCACACTGTGCACTTCAGGAATATGAAATTTAAAAACTACATGGTCCCAGAGCACCAGCAGAAGTGGTAACTCCTTTCTGAGTATACCCACAAACTCCTGCAAATTGGAAATAAATTGATGCCAGATCATTGTAGTGCTGGCTTAGCTCAGTTTGAGTCCCTGCTGTGCCACCCAGGAGAGGGAACGGCCAAGAGCACCCAGAGCATATGTGACTAATGAGGTTACATGCCACGTCATCTGTGCAGTTCTGGGCAAACTGCAGTCACAGAGTGCCACCAAATGCACGGACAAGTAAGCCAACTCTCAGTACTTGATCTAGAAAACCCCAGGATTCCAAGTAAGACTCATTGGCATAAAATTATTAATTATTAACCATTTTTATATCTATGGTACTGCAGACCAGAGTGTACAGAACACAGCCTATGGGCATTAAAATTGGCACCTGAGTGTTTTGGTTTGGAGGCAGTAACGAGGTTCCAGATGATGGTGATTCAGATGCTAATTCCTTTGCAGGCAAAATTTTATGTACTTGCTTTCCTACAATAACAGCAACAACAACAGGTTACACTTCAAGTAATCCAAACAAGCTGGCTCCCCCATTTGCCATGGTCTGATCAGTAACCTTGTTCATTGACTTCCCAGTGCCTGAGCTTTTAACACCATCTGCAAACTAGCCTATCCTTTTCATTTAGAATCATGGTTGAAGGAGATTCTGAAAAGTACAATATTTGTGCAAGAATAAAGCCAAGATGTACCCGACCCGTTATTATGGAGGAGTTGTTGGCTGACATAACAACTCCAAAAGACAGGCACTGTCAGTAACCAGGAGAAAATACCTGTACAATGATTTGCAGTTTTGCTAACATGATCCATAAACAGACAGCCTGAGGCCAGCCTCTGTTGCTGCACCAATTAGTAGTGCCATGCCCAGCCACAGAGGCGGAGGTATTTTGAAACCTTCTCTTAATTTCACTACTGCATTAATCCCCTTTGGATGCTTATCTCTTCTGCTCTCAGTTTTGGAGAGCATTCATTCATGGGGTCACCATACATTGAAAGTGACTGAATGACACAGAACAATAACACCAAATACAGCTTTATTTCAAATGGTATTACTTACCTGCTACTGTGATGGAAGCATTTCTCAGTCCATAATGCAGCTTCTGTTGGGATGGCCTGTCATAGATAAGAAACTAAAACATTACCGTATATACTCGAGTATAAGTTGACCCGAGTATAAGTCGGGGCCCCTAATTTAACCCCCCCCCCAAAACTGGGAAAATTTATTGACTCAAGTATAAGTGAGCCTCGTGGCGCAGTGGTTAAATGCCTGTACTGCAAGTAAAACTGTGCTCACGACCTGGGTTCAATCCCCGGTAGCAGGCTCAAGGTTCACTCAGCCTTCCATCCTTCCGAGGTCGGTAAAATGAGTACCCAGCTTGCTGGGGGGGGGGCAATGTGTAGCCTGCACTCTGTAATTAAAATTGTAAACCGCCCAGAGACTACTTGTAGTAGTATGGGGCGGTATATAAGCAGAACACTTTGCTTTGCTTTGTGTGGGAAATGCAGCAAGGCCTGTCAACTCCTCCTTTGTGATCTTGGGGCAGGGTGATATTTAAAATGACTTTTAGCCACCGAGGCAAATGCTTGGGTTGGTGGCTAAAAGTCGATTTTAAACATTGTACACCGCTTCCCTGCAACACCAGGGGGGGGGTCAAGAGAAGCGGCACACTATGTTTAAAATGACTTTTAGCTACCGACTCAAGCACTTGCCTCAGTGGCTAAAAGTATTGACCCGAATATAAACCGAGGGCTCCTTTTTTCAGCCCGAAATTAGGGCTGAAAAACTAGGCTTAGAGTCGAGTATATACAGTATCCTCTTCTTTAAATGTTCAAGTATCAAGAAAAAGTAAGGAGATTTTTAGCTGCTCCTTTCTTTACAATCTACATTGATTTTTCCTCAGCTAGCCATTAGAGTGTCATATACCATAGTTATATGAGCTAATGATCAGTCTGGGGCTGATATAAGTCAAAAGCAACAGGACAGCACCTAACAAATCATGAGTCAATAGGACAATTCAGTTGGTCATATTGTTTTAACAGTGTTGTCAGATATGCGCTGGTTTGGGAAATGTTTTTTGAAAGATGGGTCCCCATATTTGTTTCATATCAACAAACATTTCCAAGATGGCAGGAAGAGCTTCAACAGTCAAGGGAATCTCTCCCATGCACATGCAGCAGAGATGGTGGAGCAGAAGAGCTTGTGGATATGAAACGTTTTCAGAATAAAGGCTCCTTGGAGAATAATTATTATTGCGTTTGGTATTGTTGTATTTGGTGATTCCCCCCCCCCCTCCACACTTTTATTCTCATTGTATTATTATAAGCCGCCCAGAGTTCTGGTTAGAAGAAGGATGGTATATAAATATATAAATATATAATAAATAATATAAATAAATAATTGCGAGAAGAGAAAATTGAAAGGCCGTAAGTGACCTAATACGAAACTCTTCAGCCTTTTGATTACTACCGTTATAGAGTTCAATAAAGAGCAAATTGGAAAGTCACCCCAATGTCCTAATCAGGTAAGGATGATCTGCTCCAAAATCATGAGGCCAAGTGGCCCACACAGCACTCGAGTTTGCCAGCTCACTGGAAGTGGGCGACACTGATTCCACAGGAAAGAGAAGACTACGTATTCTGGATATTAGTCTGTCAGTTCTGACAGCAACAATTGCCTCTTATGAGTAAACTACTGTTAAGTATATAGCCATCTGCCTGCACAATTAAATGATTTTGGTATCTTACTACAGAGGCAGAAGCTGGGAGTTCAGTTCCTACTGTGCCTCCAGGGAGAAGAGCTGGGCTGCACAGCCTTGGGCAAACTACACAGTCCCAGGATGCCCCCCCCCCACACACACACAGAAGAATGGAATGGTAGACCACTTAGGAGTACTCTCCACCCGGAAAACCTAGTGATTTTAGACCTAAAGTGTAATATGTGAAGAAATGCACAGAGACACCTTTCAAGTTGCAGAGAAAGCAAGCTTAATTTTACAAATAATCCCCACAAGAGAAACAAACCCTTACGAAAAAGAGCTGCAAGAAATTATTCTACTGTACTTATATTTTATTTATTACCTTGTAATCATCTGGTCTTGACATCCTAAAATGGGGATTAAATTCAACAGGAATTTGAGCAAGAAAAAATTCTCATGTGACCTTCACAGTACAACCTAGTACAGTAAAGATGACACATCACCCCATTAATCGTAGGGCAAAATATGCATTTACTGCAGTATTAAACATGGATTTGGGAACCCAAGGCATTATTTACTTAAAGGATGCTGGTAATTTGCACTGAAGAAGCAGAGTGCTTAATCCTTCCCCTGCTTCATTCTACTCATCCCCAATTCACATCCCTCCATGGGATGTGAAAAGAGAGGATTGTTTTAACTAAAATGTTTATTGGAGGATTCTAATAATTTCTTGGACCAAGAAGTTGAGCAATAAAAAGTGCTAAAGTGAATTAATGGCAGTAAAGAACTAGTACACCTGGTTAAAATTCAGCAAGCTGGAACATCTGGGCCACATAAAAAGACAAGGTACACATTTTTTATGGCTGATCAACTGAAGAAAAATAAACAGGGAAAGTGCAGGAAAGAGAAGAATTTGTTTGATGTCACACAACATCATCATTCAGAACAGCCACATCCCAAGTCAAAATGACCATGGGGGACATCCAGATAGGGAATGAACAAACATGAAGGTTCAACAACACAGGTTCCCCACCCATGCTATATAAGGGCAAACAGATGCTCTAAGATTAATTACAGTGTCAGACCCAAGTGGGGAACAAGAAGATCTCCACCGCAGATTGTAGGGTTGGCAGGCAGCCCTTCTTTTGACCGTTCTCCCTTGAATAGTATCCGCCCTGGCACCTAGTGGTGCAAAAGCCACATGTTTACAGACACATCCTTCATTGACACATTCAGAGTTAGTTACCTGATATGGTTGAAAGATTCGGCAGCTGTAGCATCTTGTCAATGCTGATAGCTTTGCTTGTATCCAAGAGAGTTGAATTTTTGCATCCGAGCCTTGGCCCTTGTGGACTAGCACTGTTTTCTTCTGAATAGAGAAGACAATATGATTGCCATCATGTTTTGTTTTGTTTCGAACTAATGAAATTCTACAAAGCTAATGCAGCATTTATTAGCCAATGTCTCTGAAACAGTCTCCATAGATTTCAGTGGGATTTAACAAAGATTTAACACACTAGATTCTCCCCATCTGAAGAAAACAAACAGTGTGTACCTAAACTTCTTTCATCCCTGAGTATTTCAGGTGAAGAGTAAAGACTTGTGCAATCACTATATTCTGTACTGGAGCTCACGGTAGAATCTGTATCCAAACAGTCGAACAGAAAGTATGAAATACCTGTGGGTAAAGTCATTCCTGGGATTCAAAGCAAAATGGAAAATGATCACCACTTGGTCAGTCAGAAATCAGTACTTCTCTGAAATCCTGGAAGGCATATAAATTCAGATCTGACAAAATATGCACTCCAGCATGGAAACAAACTACCCAGTACAAAACTATGCATTTCATATGGTCAATGTTTATTTTAAAAAGTACAGGGCTGGGCAGGGGGTCAATCAGGTTTGGGACCATGCAACAAAAAGGAAATTAGGTTAACCCTCCACCCTTACACAAATGAAAAGCCCCCATCTTCACGACAATGAAAATGCACCACCTAAAGGTACTGTTGGACCTGGAAGGTAGCTACCTTATAATATCTGATATGCGTATCAGCCATAGAACAGAAGTCAAATGTTTAACATTTTATTACTTTTCTTCACACCCCATCTTTCACACTAAACTGGGGTTTAAAAGTGGCTCAGGACAAGATTAACTGGAAAAAAGTATAGACCAAATCATAACAGTTATAATATTAAAGCACAACTGAATTAACTCAGCAAGAAAAAAACCCATCAAACAACAACTCTTCCTGAGCAAACCAGTCAATTAGCAAAAGCCCATCATACACACACACACACACACACACACACACACACACACACACACACACACACACACACACACACACACACACACACACACAATGCCTCAGAGTAGCCATCAAAAGTGTCAACTGAAGTAAAGTGTATTTCATGTTCTTAGGCAGACTTACCAGATGTGGTTTCATTATTTCTCAGGCTCTTTCCACTTGCTGAATTTAAAGTCAAAGAATCCTAAGGGCAACAGTGAAAGACATGGATGATAAGGAATGATGATTGTAGGAGATTTTTCCTTATAAACATGTACTACTTGCAATAATTATTTCCTATGAATGATCCCTCTAACAAAGGAACTCCATTGCACAGTCACCTCTTCAGGTTATGCTGTTATAGTTCTCTCATGAACAAAATGTTCTGCAAGCAATGATAGCCAAGACTCATGGGTAGGATTGACATCATGTATTCCCCCAAAGGGCATAAGTAGTTGCATTCTGTACAGGGAAAAGTTTCTGAACATATAGCTACTCCTCACTTAACGACTACCTTTTTAATGATTGCTCAGATTTGCAACTAGCAGCAGCAGCCATAGCCAACACCCCCAACACCACCTAATTGGTTCTCTCAGGAAGAACCTGCTGTTCCCGTCCACAAGGACTGGGCCAAAGCCTCCAGCCTGCTTCTACTTGCCTGCACCTACCATGTCAACAGCTCAGAGGGGAGGAAGCAGGGCTACAGCACCCCACCCCACCACCTTCCTCCTCCTCCTCCTCCTCCTCCACTGCCTCTAAAGAACAGGTGTTGCTGCAAGCATCACAATGCCTCTGCTGGGACAAAGAATGACATGAGCATGACAGAGCATTGGCCACCTCCATCTCTGTTTCCCCCTCCTTTTTGTTCCGCTTTTCTTACGGCCTCCCAGAGAGCCTCCCCGCTCTGGCCTGCCTGCAAGGAGGGCAGCCTCAACACACCACAAGACATGTGCCCTAAGCACCTCACTTAACAACCAATTTACTTAATGGCCTAGTTAGTCATAGAAACAGAACTCGGTTATTTGTATCTTCAAAGGCACCCTCCAAAGAAAGTACTGTACTACAATAATCAAGTCCAGGGATAATTAGTCCACACAAATGAAGCTCCATATGCTTTCCCTAAAATGTGTATGAAATGCCAAGTAAAACTGGTAAAAAGGAAGTAGATACTGCCCACATCTTCCAGTCCTTAATGTTATGTGTGGCCATCACAAGGGTAGTCCAGAAGTTTACAACTAGGAACCAGGCCTTCCTAGTGGTGGCCACATTGTTATGAAACTCACAACCCCCCCTCCCGACATTCAGAAGGCAAATAAAAACAGAATGGCTCTGCAGCTAGTCATTTGGGAATCTCCTTCCTATTTAATTATTTTATAACTTGACAGTTTGTTTTTTGTTTTTTAAGTTGATGCTACTGCTGTTGTCCTTTTGGGACTTGGGATTGTATGTGCAGGACACTTGGTTTACATGTGTGGACTTTTTCTTTCCTTGATGTTTTGATTTGATGTGTACATTCTGTTGTAAGCTTTCTAGAGTGGTGATCTGCCACTAGATTAGCGAAGTAGAGAATGAATGAATGAATGTTGTCACTGTTTCTGCCCCCATTATTAGGTTTCATGGGATTTAAGAAATTTAACAGTAACTCTCGTACCTTTAATGGAGTAGTGTCCATTTCCTTCACATTTTTATTCATCTCCTTGGTCATGTTTTCATTAAAACTTGATTCAACACTATTTAGAAAAGTATACAGCACAATTATGAGCCCATGGTTTTTTCACATGAAAACTCTTCTCTGATATTTGGAACCTCTTCCTGATAACCAAACCTGGTCCTAATACTTGGAACTTCTTTTCCAGTATTCTTAATTCTGAATGATTCATCACACCATAATACCAGATATCCACATTAGGAATACTCTGGGAATATTGCTGAAAAGAGGGTGGTGACTTAGATTATCAAGATGAGAGTCTCTCTCAAGATCAAAGAAAAAAGCATGTACAATGATTCTTTCATATCAAACATGACATATGCTGCTTTACAGTCATGTGGCACTATGAGATTACAGTGGTACCTCTGTTTATGAGTTTAATCCATTCTGAATGCATGCTCATGAATCGAACAATTCGTTAAGTAGAGCAGCCGTATCTAAAAATTAAAAAATTAAAAAATTAAAAATTTTAAGAACAGACCGCATATAAAATTTGTAAGGCAGCAGTTAAACTGCCAATGGTTTTCCGCTCTTAAGTTGAATTGCTTGTAAGTAGAACCGCTCGTAAGTAAAGGCACCACTGTAATTTGTTTTTATTTTTCATAAGATTCCATCTGCCTCAGATTAGACAAACAGACTCTTCTGAAAAAATGAAAAATAGTCTTATAGGTCCTACATGACTACTTCTAGTATAAACTAGTACAACAGACTAGTGTGGCTACCTGCTACATTCTAGAAAGATTATTATATTATACTGTACATACCTCTCTTCAATTGAAAGGCAGTCCATCTGAGTCACTTCAGAGAGTTCTCGAATTTTTGGTAATCCCTTTTTGGTACTCCTTTTGATTTGCTCTGTACAGAAAGAGTTCATTTATTAACAGCACAAGCTGACAAAGCTATGAAGGGGGAAATTGTAATATCTGTCTTACAAATTTAATGGGCTAAATTGAACTTAGGACACAGTTACAGTTAGGGCTGGTTTGGGTTTTTGAAGTTGAGTTAAAGTCACATGGTATTTCCATGGTTTAGTGTTTGGTGTCGGTGTCCTCTTGAAAAACATTTAATCTGTTTTTAAGCTGTGTTGTACATCTGTTGAGGAGGCTATACAGTCTATTAAAGTCACTGCAATCTAAGCTCTGTCCTATGCCCTCAGGCCATTCGCCACCACTGCAAGTCATATTCTTTTAATATTTTAAAATTTCTTTAAATTTAAAATAGGAAATGGCAGTGTTACAGAGTTTTAAAAAGAGATTTCTTGCTGCCCATGGAAGCCAGACAGAGGTTCCCCTTTTAGTAAATGTTTACAAGCCACGGCAGCAGCCTTGATGGAACATCTACTAAATGCTCTCGTCTCTCCTCTTCAGAGATCTGCAAAAACTTCAAGTTATCAGGATTAACTACCAATGTCATTTTAACAGATTAAAAAGAACAGTTGAATTTGAAACCATGCAGTTGCTACTCCCAACATCCTCAAAGGGAAAAAAGCTCCCCCTTGTGGCAATCAAATTAAATAAATGACAGATACTTTTTCTGCATTCACTGATATTACCTTCTTCAGGTTGAGTCCTATGGGCATTTTAAGGTGAAAGAATCATTAAGATGTGATTTTTTTCCCCTTTACTGTGCCCAGGAAAAAAAACATAGCTGTAATCCATGTGGTAAGATTGTTGCCATCAAGTGAAAGTAGTTTCCAATTACAAGATTGTAGCCATACTGAAACATTTTTCCAAGACCCCTTTTATTGCATTATTTAAGGATATAATGCTACGAACCTATATTTTCACTTTAAAACCAGATTTGATGAATTAGTCTCATCATCTTCTGTGAACATAGGATTTAATCAGTCAGTCATTATGCCTTTCTTCCCATAGGGGACTCAAGGAGGCCTGCAGCCAACTAAAATCACTAAAGACACTATAAGGAAAACACTAAAAACCAATTCCACTTGTAACAATATTTTTAAATAATTTTAAAACATTTAAAATCTTTAAAAATTGTTTGTACAACTAAACTCAGATTTACAGTATACTCTTTGAAGGGGCATGGTGGCTCAGCGGACTAGAGCACTGAAAACTGGAGGCTACAAAGTCAGCAACACAGTGGTTCAAATCCCGGGTGCCACACAGTGGAGTGAGCTCCCGCTGTTAACCCCAGCTCCTGCCAACCTAGCAGTTCAAAAGCATGTAAATGCAAGCAGATAAACAGGAACTGCCGTAAAAAGCGGGCAGGCAAAACAGTGTTTCCTCGCAGTAGAGATGGGCACGACTTAGCGGTATTCCCGTTTCCGTTTCCATTACTCGTTTCCGTTACTCTACGGAAACGGTAACGGGAATCACTCCCCCAGAATTCGAGCTCAAACCGACGAACGAACAATTTGGTCTGATTTGTCGTGCTCGTTACTTGCATCGCGCAATGCCAAGCGGCACAGAAAAAAAGTTTTTAAAAGTTAAAAAAAAACCGATTCCCGGCCCTAAAAGTAGGCGAAAACTGTCTGAGGGCACCTACCAGGCCAGAAGGGTTTTTTATTTGGGGGAGGGTTTCCCCGCCCCCCTCTCCTTGGCTATTGCTACTGCTGCGCTGCTGATACCAGGCTGGGAGGGCGCATCCATTTGCCATGCGGTGGGGGGGGGATCCAAAATGGCGACCGCAATATTTTTTTTGAAATCGTTGCCCAAAACCCCACCAAAGCACCACAGAAACATGCGAAAATTAGCTATTTTAAATGCTTGAATTTTTACAGTAGCAGCAGTGGGTTTTTCTTGCAAAAAAAAAGGCTCCGTTGATTTTATTTTATTTTATTTTATTTTTTTACACCTGCACATTTGCAATGATGGGCTTGCCCATGGGAGTAGACCATGCAAATTTTCCACCAATCGCATGGCCACTTGGCCAGGTTGACCACAGAGACTTCTGGGATGTGCCAATCGGGCATAAACAGCCCACTAATCGTAGCCCAAACCCGAACCCTAAGCCTAACCCATACGCCAGTACACTGTCCTTCTAAGTGGGTCAGAGAGGCACCCAGAGGTGCACCCCAATACTCACCCTAACCTCACCCGTAACTAGCCTAACCCTAGCCGTTCCGCTAACCCGTCTTAACCCTAAGCCAGATCTACTTGCATTGCACTACATGCAAGTACGTGAGACACAGCGGGTGCAAAGAGTCTGCCAGTCCGTCACTTGTGGCTCTGGCTGACTCCTGCAGCTCCCTCCAGGAGCCCGCTACCCCCTCCCCAAACCAGTACTAACGACAACGAAAAAATGAAAAAAATGAACCGACTAATTTTTGCGAATTTTCGCGAAAAACAGAAACGAGCCGAAACGGAACCGGCCCGACTAACGACAACTCGAAAAAAATTTTTTTCAAGTCGTGCCCATCTCTACCTCGCAGCCATGCTGGCCACATGGCCATGGACTTGCACAACACTGGCTCTTCAGCTTGAATACGGAGATGAGCACTGCCCCTAGAGTCGGACACGACTAACATGCATGTGCAGGGAAAACCTTTCCCTTTACTTTTTACCTTTTACCTTTGGATTAGGAGAGAGGCGTATATTTTGTGGGCAAATAAAAACAGGTTTTACTTTCAGTGAAGCCCAAGTACAACTCATAGAAGTGAATATTGCTGTTACAGGCAACACTGCAAAATGAAAAGGCGAGACGTACGTCAAACACCCTCACCACTAAACTACACTGTGGAGATAGTCAAACTGCACAAGGACTACAGTATATTTATATGTTATACATAACTACAGCGTAACTGAAGGCCTACTTCCTCTTGCTGTGAAAGGATTTCTACATACTCAAGACACATAAGAACATAAGAAGAGCCATGCTGGATCAGGCCAAAGGCCCATCTAGTCCAGCTTCCTGTAGTGGCTCCACCAGATGCGTCTGGGAGCGCATGAGACCAGATATCTGTCCCCTGATACCACTCCCCTGCATCTGGCCCTTGAAGTACCCTGGTTTCTCCATCATGGTTTGTATCCTGTGATGGACTTTTCTTCCAGGAATCTGCCCAATCCCCTTTTGAAGGCATCCAGGTCAGATGTCATCACCACATTCTGTGGCAGGGAGTTCCACAGACTAACAAGACGCTGGGTAAAAAATATTTTCTTTTATCTGTTTTCACACTACCAACCCTCAGTTTGAGTAGATGTTCCCTAGTTCTGGTATATTGTGACAGGGAGAAGAGTGTACATTACCTCTATCCACTTTACTTAATCCCTGCATAATTTTGTACACCTCAATCATATCCCCCCTCAGGCATTTTTCTCACTTTTTTTCCAGACTAAAGAGCCCCAAATGCTGTAGCCTTTCCTCATATGGGAAGTGCCCCAGCCCAATCATCATTTTAGTCACTCTCTTCTGCACTTTTTCCAGTTCCACTATGTCTTTTTTGAGATGCGGTGACCAGAACTGTACACAATACTGCAGGTGTTATTACTATTGTTTTGTACAATGGCATTAAAATGTTGGCTGTTTTATTTTCAACTCCTTTTTTGATGATCCCTAGAATAGAACTGGCCTTCTTCACATCACTCTCCTAAATTAAATGCACATAATCAAGAGCAGTATGTCTATATCTCCCAAAGATGAAAACGTTTTGGTTTGAAGTGAAAAGGTTAAGGCTGTATCTGCCAAAGCAAGAAAATTCAGATCATCCTCTCCATTTTTTCCTTAAAAGCATTTGAACATTGATGGACTCTTCTTATACCTTACATTCTGCCCCAAGTAAACACAAGAGCTGAATTCTACTTTTTGAATTATTTAAAAGGTTGGAGGTGGGAGCCTCTGCTTACATATGGCACATTAAAAACAAGATTCCATTTCTCCAAATAACACACTCCACTGGACTGGACGTATGTAACTCTGAATATGGCTATGCTGCTTATCTGACATTTGTGGTTACTCTTGGTGGTCTGTATGTTTCCAGATCACCTGTAGGAAGTCATTTTACTGTGGTTATCTGCAAACAGGCATGAAACCCAAGGAAACACGTGTCTGATTTAATGGGATTCCTTACATTAAAGCAGGACATGGAGCAACCACTGGTCCACCATTAATGGAAGGCTTCCTTGGCTACTGATAGCACTACTAGGGTCAGAGGCAGCAGCTCAAGGATCCTTGCTTACTCAACGTGCAGGAAAAACAAAATGGCTGCCCCCATCAGATAAGATCAATGGTGGTCAGTGCCAAGGTAGTTGGAAAGCCTTTCAGCATTGGCCAGGCAGTGATGGGCTGTTGCCTAATGAGCTGCTCTAGCAACCATCTCTGTTTCATGTCACGATGGTGGGAGCTCTGCTAGCTCAGACCTGATATTGTCAGTCGTGAGTTCCATCTGCTCCCCCCCCCCCCGAATGTGTAGTTGTGGACTGTGTTTACTTTCAGCTCTGTCACAGCAGGAGTACTATGTACTGAGTGTCATGGCTATTGAGATGATGTTGCAGTGTTTACCTGGGGTGGAAATTAAGACACAAAGATATATCAATATGTCATTTGTTTAAGTGAGAAAAATGGGCTGATTTGTGGTCTGAATGTTCTTGCTTTGGGGTACAGCTTTATAAGTTTCTTAAATCAAAGGATTTCCCCCTCTCTTTGGAGAATTTCCCTGCATTTTTGAAATACAGGAATACATCATATTATTTTCAAAAGTAGATTTGTTTTCCCCTAAATATTTCTGAAACAGTAACAGCCAGAAATATGAAATTTGACATGGATACTATTGAGTTCCAACTTAAACAACTAGACTGGTTGTATCTCAGAATTGCTTGTCTCAACATCCTAGCTGTCTGACTAGTAATGAGCTTTTAGTAATATCTGAGAGGGATTTGTTGGATTGTTTTGTAAAGTATGTCATATAAACTGCATTTATGGCTAGACTCCTAGTTGTAAATGTGCCTAACTTGCTGAAGCTAATGGATGAAGTCTTGGGTGTAGTTACAAAACCAGTTGCATAACAGGAATACAAAAGGATGTAGTACAGCTTTATCTTGTACAATTTATTCTTTCTAAAAAATTGTTTCCCTTTTAAATTTCCCAAATTCTCATTGTCAGGTTATATTGCATGGCAAGCTGCTTGAGCATGAAAAGTCACAAAGATGCATCAGAAATAAAAAATTAAGTCCTGCAGTTCCTTCTACCATCCTTTTGTACAGCGGAGGTAGATTCTGTTCACTTTTATTTATTTAAATAGTTCTAATCTACCTTGTGTCAACAGATTTCAAGGTGGAGTACAATAAATAAATTTCCATTAAATATGGCATGCCTGTTGGAAATTTCATAGATGACATGCTGTGCTATAGAGCTGTATCATTCCTTTTCCAAACCACATAAGCAACAAATAACACAAAAACAGAACAAGTTGGGGAAGGGGGCCTTTGGCCCTCAAGATGTTTTCAAACTACTAGTTCCACTGTTATTGATCATGCCAGGTAAAAGCCAAGACCATATGGAAGGCCAAGGTCTCATCACCTCAGGCATAATAATTATGTACTGCCAAGTCCAACTGATAGGCACCATCCTAGGATTTTCTATGTACAGTGGTACTTCTGCTTACGAGTTCAGTCTGTTCCAAGTTGAACAACTGTTAAGTAGAGCAGCCCTATTTAAAAAAAAATTCAAAAAAATAAAAAAAATTGTAAGTAGAGCAGACCACATCTGAAATTTGTTAGGCAGCATTTAAAACACCAATGGTTTTCCACTTTTAAGTCAAATTGCTCTTAAGTCGAGCCACTTGTAAGTAGAGGCACCACTGTATGAGGCAATCAGAGATAGTTTAGCTTCCACTTCTTCTGGTGTGTGTGTGTGTGTGTGTGTGTGTGTGTGTGTGTGTGTGTGTGTGTGTGTGTGTGTGTGTGTGTGTGTGTGTGTGTGTGTGTGTGTGTGTGTTAGCTCTGGGACTATGCAGCTTACTCAAGGCTACCTGAATGGTGGGGTTTATAACCTCATCACCCCTTTACACAGCATCCCTGTGGGATATAATTCACTCTATTTCTGAAAGGAAGAATAAAGAATATAGGAACTTTTCTCATTAAATTTAATTTCCAACCTTGGAAAGATGTTTTGTACCAGACCAGATGGTTTCTCCATGTAAATAAATAAAATATTTTCTTTAAAGTGGAAGCTTCCCAAAATCACAGGGAGGGGAATCAACCTGATTCCTTTACCTGCGATATGCCTGGGATGTGTAACAACACTCAAAATACATGCGCTACAATAACATTGAAAAACGATCTTGCTTATTAGAAAATAGCAGTGGGAATCAGAAAAACGTTTAATAACCATGTCTTTAAATAAACTTGACTTTGAAAGGATGTTGTTGTTAAGGCCCCAAACACAGTCATACACACCCCACGCTCTTCCCACTGTTTCCCAACAAAATTCATTTATATTTTGACTAAATTAGGAATACATTCTCACTCCTACAGATTACTTACACATAATTAGTAAATAACAGAATGTTATAGGATTTTGATACTTGTAATCCAGCATTTGTGTTATGGGAGGCTGATTGAAAGAAATAATTACTTTTGACATGTGTAGAGCCTTTAGCTTTAGATATCTTTCTGCCCACAGGCACAGATGTGGCCACGCCTGGCAGAGGAGAAGCACAATGTACATTCTTTTGAGTCCGGCTTTTCCTAGAATAGGAACGTAGTTTCATCCAGTCCATCTTTATTTGCTTCCTCTCCCTCTACAGCAATGTGGCCTACAAAAGAGTAAAAGAGCGGTAAGAATATGGGGTCTGAATTCATGACAGTTCAAGATAATTGTAGGGAAAATGGGGGTCCCCCTGATGCTTAGGATTTTAACCGGCACAAGGCAAAGACAGGATGGACAATGGCAAGGGAGTATGGAAACTGCAGTCCAGAAATCTAGAGGAACCAAAGCTCGACACACCTGGTCCACAAGGGTCACATCCCGAAGATGGGAACAACAACAACAGCAAGCAACAAGCAATAACAACAAGCAACAACAACAAGCAACAGGAAAGCAGGAACCTACTGGGATTTATAGAACCGAAACCTGGGGTACCCAGCTTGCCAAATAGCAGCAGGAGCTAAAAAGAAATCTTTTATGGATTCTACAATCCAGTTGCTGTTTTGAAGACTAAGGGCCTTTATACACGACCCCTAAGCTCCGCAGGAAATGGCTGCAAGGTCCGGACCTAAAAAGCCCACACAGTGTACTGTGAAAAAGGATGTTTAAGGACTGTTATTAATCCCCATCAAGAGTTGCTTCACAGACAATCCTAAAAGGACAAGTGCATCATCAAATGCCGCAGTATTTCTGGCACCCCCCCCCAAAAAAAAACCCTGGGAGGTTCATAAAATACAGTATCGTGCAAATCTACCCATTTCTGAAAGAAAGCAAATGGCAGGAGCCAAGGACTAGCATCTGCAGAGAACCAAGGCAAGGTACAGTGGTACCTAGTATAAAGGAATTAATTTGTTCCAAATGAAATTCTGTTAAGTAATTTTTCCTTTATACAAATTCCCATAGGAATGCATTGAAAACAGAGTAATCCCATTTTTATGTTGTATCGTTTCACCCCATAGACGATTATGTTAAGCAAATTTCCCCTATCTCTGGAATTTTTTATGTTGTACAAATTTTATGTTATACAAACTGTTTGTTATACAAGGGTCCACTGTACCTGCTTGCCGAACAAGGGTCTAGAAGAGCACAGGCACCTGTGTGGGGGTGGGGGTGAAAGGATCAATCCTTCATTCTTGGGGCAGAGACAAGGCTCTAAATAATAATAATAATAATAATAATAATAATAATAATAATAATAATAATAATAATAATAATAATAATAATAATAATAATAATAATAATAATAATAATAATAATAATAATACAACCACCACCTCCTGGAAACTAAAAGCCAAGGTTCTTACTGAATATCAAGGTGGAGAGCAAAAGGGAGAGAAGGCTCCGTTCCTGCCCATCTCCCCTCAGGCAATTCTCTCACACTAATTAACCACTCTTGGACCACATGGGAGGATGAGTGTGTGTGTGTGGGGGGGGGGGGGGAAGAAGAACCCCTCAAGCTCTCACAAAAACACCTGCACCTTTTTGCGGCTGTGGGGATTTTTTTTTTAAAAAAAAGGACTTCCCGGCCTTTTGACAGGCAGCCGCCGCCACCCAATCGCCATCCAAGATCGCTTGCCAAGCCCTCCACCCGGCCATTCCCCAGGCGGTCCTCCTTATACCCTCCAGGTCCCGCCCCGGAGAGCTTTTTGACGTGCGTGCGTGCGTGCGTGCGTGCGTGTGTGTGTGTGTGTGTGTGTGTGTGTGTGTGTGTGTGTGTGTGTGTGTGTGTGTGTGTGTGTGTAAGCTCTCCCAAAGCGAAGCCTATACCGAACCATCTGAGAGTTTATTAAAATGATAAACAAAGCATATGCGGGCGGGGGGGGGGCTTTTGGAGTGGACCGGGGAGGAGGAGGAGGCCACAAAAGCAGTAGCCTTTATAATCCATTCTTGGTTTGGTTTCAAATGTCCAGAAGACCTCAAGTGGAGTTGAAGGAACGCGTTGAGGCAGCAATTCCGCCAGTGTTGAGGCGGTCGACCCTGAGTTGCGCTCTTCCTCCTCCTCCTCCTCCTCCTCCTCCTCCACTACACACAGCGAGGTCGCTTCCCTCTGGGGTCAGTAGGTGGCGCTCTAGGCCAGGTGTTGAAAAGGGTGGTGCAGGTGGCTCCCCCCCCCCGCTTCCCCGTCGACCTTCTTTCTCAGCAGCCTCCAGCCTCGCTGCCCGACAAAGGGGGTCACACTATTTTTCAGGGTTGTTGTGGCAAGTGACGAAGCACTCACTGCTGCCTTGCATCATTCCAGGCACTCTAGTTAGCATGGTTTACTTCACCTGGCTGAGATCAGCTGTAGAGGAGGGGGGGAGGGGGGGTGAAGCGACTCCATGAGTTATCCGTTTTTGGCAAACTGCCCAAAACTGTGGATGCTCACTGTATGGGTTGGTGTTTATTTATATATTTAGATTTATATACTGCAGCCATCTAGCCCGAAGGCTACTCCGGGTGGTTTGTAAGGAGAAGAATACAAATTATAAAACACATACAGTAGATACAATACTCGGTATACAAACTGAATGAATGAATTAATGATATTGGGACTGCCAGGGGTTGGTCTAAACTCAGTCAATGACTTCCTACTGTTGAAAGGCCTCACAAAACCGTTGTCTTTGGGTGCAGATTAATCTAACTGCAGAGAATAACTCAGGAGGGAGGAAGATGAATTTGGAGCCTGCTTATTCAAGATGAAGCTAAAAATACATTAAGAATTTCTTTGCCCTCAGGTAAGAATGCCAATCCAAAACCATACTAGTTATATACTCTTAATTTAAGGCTACACAGCTATAACTCCTTACTTGAGAGTAAGGAATTACAGCTTACCCCACTATACTTAGCGGAACTTATTTCTGTGTAGATATATTGTGGTGTAACAGCATATAAAGTACCTTGAGTTCCCATTTGGGAAAATCTGGTGGTATATAAATATAAAAATAAATAAATAATATAAAGTGTTGTATTCCACATGGCTTTAATCTTCCTTTATTGATAGGGATGGAACCTCTCTCCATTTTAATCGCTCATACAGGAGCACAACTGTTAATGTATTTGTAGTCTATGCATCTTACTTCCAGACATTTCTGGGGGGGGGGGAGAGACTCAAAATCTCCCAACTCTAACCCTTACCACAGACAACGGGTCTCCTCACTGCTGCTGATGGCAGACACCACAGCACAGGAAGAAATGTCTAATATGAGTTGAAAGGGGAAATCCAGAAGCAGCTTAGAAACACCTCTTGGGGACCTCATCTTCCTGTGTAGGCTACACCTTTGAAGGAAGCCTTCAACCCACCTAGGTCTGAATCAGCAACATCTTCTGAGTCAGCAACCTTTCTTGCCCAGTGATTTCCTGTCAATACCAAATACAGGGCTGGAGTATATGTGACATCTCCCTGTCCTCTGGATGGTAAACTGGTTAGGCGGGAGAGGGGAGTCGATACATTTCCAATTTTTGCTTCTTAAACTTCACCCTCTTGAGCAGAGATTTGGGTAAGGAGGAGAGCCAGTGAGATCACTATGAAGGAAATTTTGCAGCCATCATTTCTGCTTTTCTGTGTGACAGATGAATGAAAAGGGGTTGTTAGTTTATTTCCAATGTAATTCTAAACTGTGAATGAAGCATTTAAGGGTGTGACTATCCAATGAAGTTTTCTCAGGCTTGATCATGCTAAAAGGGGTCACTTAAAAGTGTGGTCTGAAATTTAGAATGGACCTTGCATCTACTCGCCGGGTACAGGAAGCTGTACTACATTTCAAAGAAACCCTGTTTAGCCCACCTACCCACTTAGCCTCCATGCCATCACATCTTCTCCTGTCTCCCCCTCTGTGGAGAGTGGGGAAAAACTGGATTCTCTCCCTGGCTCCATTTATTGGCAAGTGATATATCACTGTGTTTGTGAAGATTCTCAGTCATCCAGGTGAGTTTATCTGGAAGTTGAGTCCATGGCAACTGGACCTCTTTTTTTTTCTTTTTAGAGAGAGTGAAATGTTTCGCTGCATCAGTTTGAAGAAAGCTAGTTGCGAGTCCTCCATTTTACAGCTCATTTTGACCTCTTGTGTTGGATTGCCACCAAGTGGGAACAAAGGGCCTTTTTAAACAACCCCTAAGATCCGCTGGCCCCTTAAATTCGGACCAGAGATCTTAGGGGTTCGTCGCTCTTCCTCTGTCCCCATCCCCCTCCGCACTTCCTGGTTGCTGGCTGTGTGAGGGAGGGAGAAAAAGAGAAAGAAAAGCATGCCGCTCACCTCGTTCTGCCTCTCGTCTCTGTAAGGCCATCAAGTCCAACCCCCTCGTCTCTGTAAAAGTAGCTCTTAAAGGGGCGGGAGCCAAAAAGCAGCAAACAGAAGCGAGGAGAGCCCCGCACTCACTATTGTTGCACCGCATCAAAGATTTTTCACCTCCAAAGAGAAGGTACAAGAAAAGTGCGCTGGGTCGCGCTAAAGTGGGCGGGGTCGCACTTAATTGTCTGCAAACTCCGGAGCTGGTGGGGAAACATTTTTAAGCTCCAGAGCTTGCAGCCATTTGCAGCGGAGCTTAGGGGTCGTGTATAAACGCCCAAAGTGGATTGTAAGGAAAAGAAAGAAAAAGGATATCCTCAGCCTCCTCCTCTTCCACCCACCTTTCACTTATTGGTAAGTGACTTCACTTGCTAGCTTTGTCAGCAAAGTAAAACAATACTAAATTGCAAAGGGGGAAAAACCACTGTCTGTCTCCCTTTGTGGAGAGCAGAAGAAAGGTGGGTTTTTCTTTCATTCATTGGTAAGCAATATATAACTTCTTTGGCTTCTCACCCAAGTGACATAGCAGTGAATTGTTGGGGGAAAACATTTTGGTTCAACACCAGCAATCACACATGCTAGAAATCAAACTAAAATGGAGCAATCCTTGTTTGTTATCTCCTGTCCAGATGGAACTCACTTATAGCATCCCTAACAGGGCTTTCAAGGTAGGCGAGATATTTAAAGATGGACTTTACCAGTTGCACAGTCAGTTTCCATGATCAAGCAAGGCTTCAAACCAAGACCCCCCCACCCAAAGTCCTAGTCCAGCACTCTATGCTCTACATCAACCTGGACATCCTGGAGCAACCCTACTCATACTAAAAAGCCTCAGTAGCTCCTGCCTCAGAACAAAATAAGATGTGAGTAGGCATGTGAGGATGGTTTGCATTTCCTGTGCATCATGTGGTCGCTGGAAAATGAAGTGCATCTGCCCATTCCCAAAGCATTCCAAATCCCAAAGGAATTTCTGATTGCACCCTCTGAGTTTATATCAAGTCTAAGATAAGTTACCCTCCGGTTGCTCAGAAAAGGACTCTGGTTAGCTAACTTCATTTATCTCAGAGGTGTGCAAAGGGAAGCCAAGAGGTCATTTGCCCCCCATCAGGTGTCCAAAGACCTCCCTACGAAAAATCTTACTTGCTTTGCTGTCATAGAAAAGAGTCCCTTCCTGTTCCTGGACACCTCCAGTCTGCCAGCAGCTTTGACCTCAAGGTCCCCAGTTGCTTTTATGTTCTGCTTCCTTTTTGTATTGGCTTTTCTTTCAAAAATAACAAAAAGCAGCATTTGAGAGCTCTTTGTGGCCTGTAAATGGCGCTGGTGGCAGATATTTGGCCCCCCAACTCTCCTGAGTTGGCTTCCTCTGGTTTATTTCTGTTCTTGTTGAGCTCAGCATTGCAGACAGTTTTATTACAGTATGTCATTCCAGAGACCTCAATCAGTAGAGGCATTCATTCCAGAAAAATTCAGTATCAGCCATAAAGACACTATACTGGTACAGTATAACACAAGGTTTATAAAATATTTTTATTTATCAGTCAAGAGGAATATTAACAAGTTTGAGAAACATGACAGTTTTCCCTTTTTTTTTACAAAACAAAAAAATCTACATTTTCCTCTTTGTATTATTTATACAGTATATTTTTTATATATATTATGTATATATATATATATATACATGCGGATTTACCAAACTGGAAAAATTAATTACAGTTTAGATCTTTTAAAACATATATTTAGAAGTCATTGTATTTTAATCCTTCATTTTTCTTTACTTGAAAATAGAATAAGCAATATGTAGGAAAAATGGTTCTTTTGCTTACGTTTTAACTCTTATTTGAATGCAGGTACCTGTACGTTGTTTGATTGCATGATAGAAAGGATAAAGTGAAGATTGCAGAGAAGTGCTGTTGTCTCACAGAGAAGAGGAAAAAATTAAATGGTAACCATAGTTGTGTCTAATAGGTGAGTAATTTGTCTTTCTACTTGCTACTTTTCCTGAGCTTGAAAGGCTCTTGGCTCTTAGACAGTGATTGTGACTACATACAAAAGGGTGAGGGGCTCCTGTGCTGGTCCTATGGAAGTGTCTATAGCAGAAGGCATTCTGGTTCACCTCATCTTGAAGGCTTAAGGGAAGGTTTCCATTCTGAAATTCCCCCTTTACCAAAGTCCTTCATGTAAAGTAATTCCCATTCCTATCAACTAGGCTCCCTCAAACTAGAATTTTTATTGCTTTAAGTTTCTCATCACTTGACCGCTTCAAACGCTAAAAGTGCTATTGTATACATGACCACTCCAAAATAAGACCTACTGAGTACAGTGGAATTTAGGAGGATGTGATCACATTTTGGATCACTTATGGTCCTGAGCCATCTACTTCCTCATGATCAGATGCTGGACCAGGAAATGTGCTCCAGCCATGCCCCAATCCATGCTCATACTGTACCTTTTTGGTCCAGCTATAGGGCGACTAGATCTGAGGGCTGGAACAATCCCCCAACAGATAGAAGGGTCCCTTTACAGGAGATTGATCCCTGCAAAGTGTCCCTTTCTGGTGCAATCAAACGCATACCTCTTCAGCCATCTGATTGCACCCTTACTCTCAACTAGTTATGAACAGGATCACAACAACCTGGATAGTGCTAATTAACATTCTGACCCATAAAACCTTTGCCCCAAAAAGAGCCAAGTAAATTTCATTGATATGGAAAGGTATTGTTTGTGCCAGAGACCTATATCTGACCTTTTATTGATGAACTGCAGCTGTTCCTCTCTTGCTCTTCTTTTTAAAAATGGAACAATTGTATAGCTGTATTAATAACCATTCTGAGTTTAGTCAAATGTCTGCTTTGGATAGAATGGAAGTGCGGTTTGGGCAGCGAATTGTTCTGCCAAAGGGTGGTAGGTCTGCCTCAATGTCCTCAAAGGAAGCTTCATGGGGGCAGAAAGGTGCCCATTAATTGTACTGTGTGACTGCTGGCAATAAAAATCTGAGAATGAGAGTCTCAGTAGGAGCTTTGGGCTCTAAATGTCCTTTCTCCCCTGGATCAGGCCACTCCTCCCTGCCAAACTGGAACTGATTTTGAATAAAAAGTAAAAACAATAGAACTGAGTCCCTAGGAGCCAACTTGTAAAACTCCTCCCTTAGGGTTGCTCTGGTGCTCTTGCCTTCTCCAATGACTCTAAAATCATTTCACCAGCACAGCATAATCACATTCACTACACAGAGATTTCTTGCTCATTTACCATTACTGCATGTCAGATTGTTCCATTACTTTTTATTTCACCTCAAAACCCAGGAGTGCTCCTGAAATTGCTTTAGAGGTGTTTAAAGATTATGTAGGCATATGGAGAGTGGGTGTTTATCTGTAAGAATGGATGCTAAAGGCAGCTGCAACCTTAGGCAGAGCGAGGCAGCAGATTACAAAAGAGAAGGGTAGAATTTCAGTTATTTGATATTTTGCAATTTTGCTGCTAGAGACAAGGAGAAGCATTTGGGGCATTTTCTGCCCAACATACCAATAATCTAACCTAGCAGACTTTTGGATACTAAGCACCTTTATCTGGGAGGTGGAGAGATCATTTGCTGCTACAGGCAGTAAAATATCTTTGTATGACTTCAGCTCAAACATCCCTTAATAAAACAAAGTCCTTTTTCTTTAGAAGTGAAAGCAACTTTGGCAGAAACTGCTTTTATATCTGACTCCTCAGCATCACTACATTCCATATTAGATGGAATTCAGTGAAGATGCTATACGTGGAGTAAAATGGAAACTAAAGTATGCTCAGAGGAAAATAGACTAAAGATGCTTGGTGTTTGTATCCCACTTCAGTACGTTAATAAAATTATCTAACTACCAACACAAGGTGAGGATTATAGCAGTAAAAAGGAAGTTGTTTTCACAGGTGAGCATACTGTATATGTTAATTAATACTTTTGCCCCTTTTTCTTGCAGTGAAACCACCCCCACACTTGTATGTCTGAGATCTGGTACTACCCTGTTTCCCCAAAAATAAGACATCCCCTGAAAATAAGACCTACTTACAGTTTTGCCCCACACTGAAATATAAGGCATCCCCCAAAAATAAGGCCTCCCCATAATAAGATAACAATAAATGTGTACTGTATTTTTCTTCATGGAAAAATAAGACATCCCCTGAAAATAAGACCTAGCACATCTTTGGGAGCAAAAATTAATATAAGCCACTGTCTTATTTTTGGGGAAACATGGTATATTTCTCTTCACTTCCATCTAAGCATGTATTTAAAAGAAACCAGCAGCAATTACAGCCAATATTGGATCTTCCAGCACAATTAATCCTTTCAGCTGTGCATATGCGTAAAGCTGTTGTTCTACCTGGTTGGATGAGGCATACCCTAGCACTATTGTCTTTATCAAAATCCTTTGGGTAAGAACCTTGACTACAATTCTAGCACGTGCTACTATAGGCTCAAGAAACAAAGGAGGTGAATTGGATGGCAGGACTGCCAAAATGAAAAAAACTGGACTGTGTTATGGAAGACAAAAGCTTGTGCAGCCGCTACTTTAGCAGTGACATTTGAATAGTTTTTGAGGAGAATTTAATGATTCAGGCTCTCTCCTTTTACACTTCTGTGTATTGTTCAGCATGAAAAAGAAGTGAATTCCACAGCTTCCTGACCAAGTTCAGGGTGATGGTGGTGGTTTTAGAGCTTTCAACAGAACAGTGACAGTAATGGTATATGAGAACTCCTGAGAAATGAGTAATCAGGCCAAATTCTGTAACAGAATTAGTGGTGCAGAGTACTCTAATTAAAAAGCTGTCACAGTACATCTATCGCTGATCGACCCTCAGATAGTTTCATATCAAAATAGACATGAACACTTTGCATCAGGCTAATGCTTATGTTGTCTTGTAGAAGCACCCATGCTTTTTATTCTCCTAGAGCTCATCCTACAAAGTAGAATGGACTTTTACAAAGCAACACAATTCTTTATTCTTAGCAAAAATAACCTTTCAATGATTTACAAAAAAGAGAAGAAAATGGTGCTCAACTATTTTACCACCACATCTAAATAAAGTAAGGTTCTGTGAGACATCAGCATATCTTTTATGTTGTCAGCATTCATGCAAAAATAGTATATTCTTTTAAAGTTTACATTCATTTCATAGAAGTTTATTTACATACCAATCACCAGCTTGTGCTTTTCACACATGGAGTACCAAAGATTATCGTTTATTGATGTCATTCCAAGGAAATGGTTAGAAGACAGAGGAATTTTCTGATATACTGTACTCAGCAACAATCAAATCCAAAAAGAAACATAATTTTCCTGTTATTATTAGAATAATGTGTATGCCATAAAATATTTGTAAAGGTGGTCCCATCTTTCTTTCAATGTAGAATATCCAGAAAATTCACATCCAAGTGACGGGTACCCCAGCCCCCTGCCAATATGATCACCTTCAATGGGTGTCTTTTAAGATACTTACAAAAGCTTTTCAGCTCACTGATATTTTACAGGAAATACTTTTTTTTTGCAGTTCATATTCAGGATGCAAAACTAGATAGCATTGTCTAGGAATGGTTTAGACTTTAGGAATGGTTTAGTCATAAACTGTTTATAAACTGACCATCATAAAAGTACTGTACAGATTTAAATGGACCTTGGATTCATACCATGGCAGACCCAGGCAGACATATTTCACTCAGTAGGTTGGAATTTGAGATTACATGATGTGGCAAGTAAATATTACAGTTCAAACTCCACAGGCATAATTTTCATACAGCCTTAGGCTACCTCCCTCAAACAACAGGCCTTTCAACAGCCACATTTCATATTTATAATTCTAAAACATAAACAGGCACACATGAATCATCTGCTAGAGAAATGTGAGCAAGTCAAGGACAGATAACTGTTCTTGAAATACTGTGGAACCCCCCCCCCCATGACATTTTAGGACACCTAATCTTGCTAGAGATTATCGGCTCGTGGTTTGGAACAGCAGGAGTAGGAGAACGATGAAGCATGGCTGGCTTATTGCACAAATACAGTACTGTACCTCATTAAGCATCATAACTGTATCATTTTCCTCCAAAAAGTGCTAGTCTGAGACTTCATTCATGGCAACGAATCCTGCAGTAGTGTTCATACCAAATCAACCTATTGTTTTTTACTCTGTTTTTGGGATCTGAATCAAAATACAGAATGTTTGAAATCCTAGGCCAATTGTCAAACTACTACGGGCCTTTCTTATATCTGGGATCTCATGATAGCTATAAACCCTGGTGTTACTTGATTGGTACCAAGTTCCCTCTTGCTGGCACATCCTTGTATTGTGCCTACAGTTAAGTGCTAACATTGTAGAGTAATTGCACACTAGGGGTGCTTTTGAGAATTTGGGTAGCAACAGTGGTGCAAACACTGTGATTCTAAATGTTTCCTCCACATGCAGAAGCAATCAGAATGATGCACCATTATGTCACTCTAGTACAAGCATATCTCTACCCTTTCACATATTCTTTCCTGATACAAGTTGTAGAGATGATTTAGCTTGGGGTACATTATGGTTTCATATACATTTCTTTTTAACATGAATAGCATTTTCTTACTAAGATATCTTCTATATACTAGGACTGTATTGTGGGTTTCATAGCTACGAATTATAATTATAGCTTTAACCTACATTGATGCCTTAATTCTTCTGCAGGCAGCAAAAAATCCAGTTCACAGAAAGCAAGGATAGGGCTTAGGTGGGAAAGGTCTCCATAACTGACCTCACTTTAGATCTCATGGTAACACCGAAGAATAAAGCCACAGGAAAGCAGTTTCCATTCTACCGTGTCAATAAGACACCCACAAGTCAATAATATCCTAATAATCCCGTACATTTATTAAATTCCAGGGTAAATAACTACTTCCTGCTACTTCAAAGGCAAGTAACAAAACAGTCCTAGCGAAGCCGCGTGGCTCTTCCCCTTTACCTAACCATCATGGCAGGCATCCTGTCCAACACAGGCATGTCGGGCCAGGCTCTAACTTGGTTTTTTTTCTGTAGCACACAATAGGACTTAACAACATTCACAAATCTATCACTAAACTGGGGAATTATGGTTACTGGATGGATTGTTGTTGGTTTTGTTGTTGTTGTTATTACTCCTGTTGCTTTAATTGCAATTACTTTTGGATTATGGGAAAGTGCAACTAAAAGAAGAACCATATACAGTAGCTTACATGTACCTTTTATATCACCATTACTCTTATGTAACTCTTTAATTAAAATCAAACAGAAGTTTTGGCTGGATCATTTCGGACTTCTTTCCATGCACTATTTTAAATAAAAACTTAATAAAATTTCTTTGTTTAGGGTAGAATGAAATAAACACAACTTCCCCAAACTGCTGCCCTGCAGCTCTCATAATACAACTCCCATTATCCTGATCCACTTGGCCAATGGCTTCAGATTGAGGATAATGATACTAAAATTATCTTGTACTAGTTTGCATGGGAACTCAGCAGAGGAAAAGTTATAGAACTGACCTCCAACCTTATTCTTAAAGTGAAACCTACACTGGCCTGGCAAGAAGACATATATGAAAAAGACACAGAATTTAGTAGACATACTATACCTAACTGTTTGCCTAGAACAGATCATGACAAATATTTTTTTTAATTTTTCATCTGATTCAATATGACATTCCAGAAAAGTCTGACAGTTTTAATCAGTATTTCAGTTTAATCAAGTCTTTTATCTTATGCTAAAAAAGAAAGATAATAGATGGGGGATATCTTACTCAGCAAGGATCTTAGAATCATTGTAGATCACAATCTGAATATGAGCCAACAGCGTGATGTGGCTCTTAAAAAGCAAGTGGTATTTTAGGTTGCGTTAACAGAAGCATCGTCTCCACATCCCAAGAGGTACTTGTTTCCCTCTGTTCGCCACTGGTTAGAGCTCCACTTCAGTACTGTGTCCAGTTCTGGATACTGCACTAAGAAGGATGCTGACAAATTGGAACAGAGGAGGACAACAAGGATAAGTAGGGGCATGGAAGCCAAACCCCATTAGGAAAGACTGAAAGAACTAGGCATGTTTAGACTTCAGAAAAGGAGACTAGGGGGAGATACGATCGCACTTTTCAACTACTTGAAAGGCTGTCATACATACACTGGAAGGACAGGATCTGTTCTCAATCAACCCAGAGTGCAGGACCCAGGGCAATGAGCTCCAGTTACAGGGAGCCAGATTTTGGCTGAAAAGATCCTGTTAGAGCAGCACGACAGTGCAGCCAATCACCTCGAGAGGTGGTGAATGGCCCAAATGATCATCACGAACACCACCCTGGCAGATATCCTTTGGGTTGTACTCCTGCCTTGAGCAGGAGGTTAGATTCATTGGCCTTGTAGGGCCCTATCAACTTCGATCATTCTAGCTTCATCTTCAGTTTGATCTACCAGCCCCATAAGCTACTTAACACTATATTTAGTAAAAGTGACAATGCACTGCTTAAACATAAAGAGCGGACAGAATTACAGCATTCTTAGGAGTAAGAATTCATTATTCAATATAATTTGAAGTGCACTATAAATTGATTTCACGTAGGTGCTGAAGTCCAAGACTACTAGTAGGGCAATATTTTCCTACTCTCAAATTAAAAAAATTCCACATGGATGTGCACACAAGCCATCTTGGAAAGACAGCACCTGCCTGGTGTATATAAGTACTATGTTCAAGATGGATTGCTCAAGCAAAACTGATTTGTGAAAAGTTTTCTTTTTGTAGCTACAGTACCATGAAGTAATTTTCCTATGCACAGTGTGCTGTGTGGATGAGAGGTTAAAATAAGTCTGAAGAATGCGGATACAACTGCAAGCCATTTTCTCTTCTTACTAAGTTAAATTCTACAGTCATGTTTTAAGCAATGGATAATTTTAATTTGTACGTTCTCATATCTTGAGCACTGAGGGGAATCATTGTTCTTGTTGGATGTTGGAGAAAGCAAGCCCTATTTCAAGCTACTCCAGAACAGATAACCCTTACATATTATGAAGACACTGAGCCGGAGAACTTGTGCATCCCAACAGAACTCTCATCATTCCTGACCGTGGGCCAGGATTATGGGAATGGTTGCCCAACAATATCTAACTCTAGCATAGGTTTCACACACAATATCCATGGCAGTTCCTGAGCACTGTGAGAAGGCTTAAGCAGTTTCTACAGTATCAGTGTTAATTTCTCCACAGGAACTCAGAACTCCATTTAAACCAATTATTCAGAGGATGCAGATAGAAAAAAGGTCTTAGAACAGGACAGTTATTTTTTGTCTTGTCATGCAGAGCCAATATAATCCCTCTCATGTAGGATGGAGATCATCTTTTAGCACACTTGCCTCATCTTGGAACAGCAGTGATTGAAAAGAATAAGAAATGGGAAGTAAGGATGATGGGTACTGAATAGCTAAGACAGGAAAGAATAGGAGCAGCAGCTGTTTGCATCCTGAATGTGTGTGACACAGCTAGAGTTCTGAAGGGGAGACAGCTGTCTAATCTCAAATACTTTTCCACATCTGAGGATGCATCCAGCCAACCATCTGTTTGCTGAGATGCTTAGCATCCTCTTCAAATTATAACAAAGCTGCTCAGCCCTCCCAAAGTGGTGGCTCAGAACATTTACTTGGTTTAGTCTGACTAGAAGAACATACTCCAGACCCAAAGCAGATGGAATGGATGTACTTAAATTATGTAGTAGGTTTACACCTACTATCCTTCCAACACTTAGCTGCCAAACCATAAAGGCAATCAGATTGTTTCAAAAGTGCAGCTAACAGATATTCCCCCATACAATTCTGTTAAAGATGGAAACCTTCTTCATCACCCTTAACAAAAGTGCTGATGCACCAAGGATGGAGAATGGATGGTCCTTCAAGTTTTATTGACCTACAGCTTCCATTAGCCCTAAGGCAGCATGACCAATGGTGAGTGATGAGATGGTCCAACAACATCTATAGGACAATCCACTCTACAACCTTGTTTTAAAAACAAGCAACAAAGAATTTTGAGACAAAGAATTTATGACAAAGGCTCAAACACATGTAGCATACAATACTGGATCTATTATAACTTTTTAATGCATGGGAGACCCAAGGTCCACCTATTTCTGCTTCTGTATAAATGACTACAGAAAGAATATTCTCCCCCCTTGCAGAGCATAATAGCTGCCATTTAACAAACAATTAATCAATTCCAGTTTTAAATTCTAAACCAGGATAACAGATTTATTTATAGTTTATGTTATTTGTAACAAAGAACATTTGAGGTAGACCACTAGTCTTCATCTGTGATAGCTCCCTGACTGGGACTCTGGGACTTGAAAGAGCTCCACCATAGAGAGGAGTTCCTGGCTACATTTGCAATCAATGTTTCAGAAGGGGAGGCTGTGTCACACTGGAAGAGGTGTGCAGGTGATGTACAACCTGTGACTCAAAACACACCCACACTTCTTTCTTCTAATGGGGCATCCACAAACCCTATAGATCACATTATTAAAATATCCAGGACTGGAGGTGTATCAGACAAAATGGGCAGATCCAGTCTCCCCCCCCCCCCCAGCTGTTCGTTATGGTATTTTTGCAGGTATTAATGACAATAGAAGTTGGTAAAATACTTTCAGAAGGAGTGGAATTTAAAACAGCTTAGTAGTTGTTCAATAGGCTTTAGAGTGTCTATTACAAGAGTAATTAAAACTAGATGGCAATGGAATTATTCAGTGACAGTGTCTTCAGATAAATGGAAGGCTCATGTGGAAGGTCAGATGCTTTATTTATTCCAACTGCATCCTTTTCACTTTTCAGTATTATCCTAATATTGCTACAGAGTACATTGTTTCGAAGGACCTTGCTGTCAGATGGAAACACTGGAATAAAGCTCTTCTATCTGCTTCTTGAAGTATTCTCTCAGCTCTGGTCTCCTAGCTTTTAACGTAGGCGTCAACAAGCCATTTTGCACAGAAAACATTTCAGAGTGAACATAAATAGCCTTAACCTGAAAATGAAACAACAAAAACATGCATTTAAAATTAAAATAGAAACATGAAATAAAGCATGACTAACTCAGAATGTCCATATATCTAAACTTACAACAAACCAAGAACAACATATCAACCAGTGGCTAACTTTTCTTGCATAAATTTATGCCACCTAACTGGAGATGTCACCATCCGGCAATGGCAATACTGTATTAAATTTAAGTTGATTTAATGCTTCCTATTCCTTTCAGGTTCTGATGTTCCCTAGGGCTCCCTTTTGCTTGGGGAAGCCTTTGGGAACCTTGAGATTCAGAAGAGCCAATGAAGCGAAGACCTATGAGGAAAGACTGAAAGAACTGGCCATGATAGTTGTTGTGAGTTTTTCGGGCTGTTTGGCTGTGTTCTGGAAGTTCTTCTTCCTGATGTTTTGCCAGATTCTATGGCTGGCATCTTCAGAAGGCAAGAAGCTTGAACACTAAGAGGAATAAGGAGTTTCTCTCTGTGCTCTGGGTTATAAAGTGAGTAAGACTCGGGTTTGTAAAGTTGTGGGAAAGAGGAAACTTGACTAACACCTATTGTCCTGCATAGGACAGCTTCCTCTTTCCCACAGCTTTAAGAACCCCAGTCTCACTCACTCTATACCCCACAACACAGAGAGAAACTCCTTTGTCCCTGAGATCCTTGCCCTCTGAAGATGCCAGCTACAGAGTCTGTTGAAAGGTCAGGAAGAAAAACATCCAGAACATGGCCAAACAGCCTGAAACACTCACAACTATCAGATCCTGGCAGTGAAAGCCTTAGAGAATACATAGAACTGGCTATGTTTAGCACTGAGAAAAGCAAACTGAAGGGAAATATGATAGCACTCTTTAAACACCACGAAAAACTTCCTGCTAGAGTAGTACAGCAATGGAACCAATTACTGTGAGAGTTGGTGAGTGGTCCAACACTGGAGGCATTCAAGAGAAATCAAGACAACTATCTGACAGATATCCTTTGTTTTGTACCCCTGCCTTGAGCAGGGGGAATGGACTTTATGGTCTTATAGGCCCCTTCCAACTTCATGATTTTAATGACAGCCAGAAATCACTACACCATAAGTACCACTGCTGATAAGATTATTTGGTTTATGCAGCATAAATTTTCCCCAAAAGAATTTCAACAGCCTTCAAAAACTAATTCCCAGATGCTGTTAATACTATTTTTATTTTTTATTTCTTATGTTTTCTTTCTCATTTTGTATTAAGTTTATATCAGTGAATCATCATTTTGATTGTACTGTATTATTAAATGGAATCACGTGGGGCTCTGAGTTTTAATCTGTAAACTGCCCAGAGTAGTGTTTCCATTAAAGAAGTGGTACTGAAATCAAATATATTCAGCCAAGAGATGATAAACACCTTCCCAAGAGGTTACTATGGGCCAATATTACTGCCTATTTACTTTAGATTTAGAATTTTAGCTGCAATCATTCATTTTTAACATTTCATTGGCTGCATATTTAGGTCCACCCACCTCTGTTTCCTCTTCTTGGGAGACTCTATGTTCTCTCTTGTATAAAGCAGAGCAACACTGATTTTTAAAAGGTTTTTCAACTCCTTTTACACTCAGAATAAATTATCTCCATCATATGGTAGTCCCACATGTCCTTATTTAGGAAATAAGGTCCATTTCACTTTAAAATACTTAGCTCAATACGAGAGCAAGAAAGCCAGAAGTACAAGCTTCAGCTTTTGTTTTCACTTTGCCATTTGATGGGCAGAATATATATTTTAAGCAACAGAGTTTTAAAAATTTATTTTGACACCAAAGCAAACATCAAAGGATAAAGTTTTTTTTAAGAATCCAGACATAATTAAGGCATACTGAGATCCTCTGCATAAATCACTGGCAGAAGAAATGTCTGATTTTAGGCTCAGGCTCCTTTGCTACCATTACAACTGAACATGCCCCACAGTTACATGGAGATGCAACCTTCCTCTGCATGGCAGTAGCACATTTTTCAAAGTATTGTTCCTGGAAGAACTTTAACAATCGATTGGTTTGTTATTTTTGACTTGTAATGACAGGCACAGTATCTGTGCCATGTAGAAAATTCCAACACATCAAAATAACAGGCAGAAAGATTAAAGAGAGGTTCCTTTCATTACCAAGGACTTTTGTTTGGTCACAAACAACCAAAACCAACTCTGGCACAAGGAGTAAATATGGTAGAGTCCAGAAGTGACACGCTGGAAAGAGGCAGTCTAGAACCCATAGCAAACAGCATCTCCTGTCCTCCTAAGACAGGGGTGGAGAACTTTCAGACCTCCAGATATTTTGGACTACAACATTCATAATTCCAATCCTATATTGCCAATAATAAAGGAGGGTGGGAGTTGTGCTCCAAAACATCTGGAGGGCCAAAGGGCCCCCACTCCTGTCCTATAATGTGTTATGCTTTTGTTTCGATTGCTACAACCATGAATTCCAGTTCAAGGCAACACTTGAATTGCTTAAGAGGGAATCTGCTTCATTTGTCTTTGGTAACAAGGGAGTTATTGTGGCAGAGGAGATGTGATGTTTGGACCAAGCCAGTAAAGCTGTGATACGTAGAAATGTAGGATCCCATTCTGAAAACCATTCCTCTGAGTTTCCAGGGCATAACAGTGGAGGAACAGGGTAACAGACACTATAGTGGTTACAAAACTGGCACAGAAGGGCACACTGGCAGCCAAGCAGGTTCTTTGCCTTTTGTTGCTAACAGAAGTGTAGGAAAAGCCTGGTGACTTTAGTTCAAAGGTGCTGAGATAAGGTCAGGGGGAGCTGGGGGTTCAGCCCACAGGGGTCTGAGAACTTTGAACCCCAACTCCCAGAATCCATTAACCAGTATAACTCAGTAAACATGTTAGCTGGGTGATTCTGAGAACTGTATCATCATCCCACCAGTCCCCACACACACTAAAACAAACAAACAAACAAGCAAAGAAAGAAAGAAAGAAAACAAAAACAAAAACAAAAACTAACCCACCAAGCATTCCTAAAATCTGCTGGGGTCTACAAATCAGGGACAATGACACCAAATAAGGGACAATGACACCAAAATAATGTATGTGGTCTACTTTTTTAAAAGACAGCTCAGAACTGTCACATCAAACATGAAACAGTATTATTATTTTGTATGTGCATGACTGGTAAATTCCAGGGGTCCAGGGGCTTTGTGTGCCTGATCCTGGAAGGCTGCAACAGAGAGGGAGTATGCAGTGATGGTTTCATAGCAAGAACAAACCATGTTTTCCTGAAAAGCCAGGGATTCTGATTTCCCCCCCTCCAGAATCAGCTTTATAATTTCTATAGACCTTAGTGGGTTTATCATGTCTCAAAAGCTATTGCAAAAATACAGGGATGCAAAAGAAATGTAAACAATGTGAATTTATTTAGCTATGTGATATTTGTGTTTCTCAAATAAAAGGTACACAATGCAACACTATATTAGATTGTATTTCCTAAATTAATCTGTGCATGTGTGTTTCTACGTAAGAGAAATACAGTAGTTGACTTTCCCTGATGCGTGTCTGCAGGTCTGATACAAAAATATCTATACATACGTCATGAGGAGATTAACAGAATAAACAGAACAGCTGTACTTTCCAGGTCAACTGTAAGAATGGTAATTACGGGCTAGAGTTGACTTTTTAGCACTACTTCTAGCAAGGGGTTAATGGAGTTTTATAAGATTAGCTATCATAATAAGACTTTAATTAAAAATTACTTTGCATACATTTTTAAACAGACAAAGGCATTTTAAATACATATAAAAATAAGAGTGAGGTTATGACCGAACCACAAAGCACTGTGAAGCATTCAGGCTTTTTCATAATGCATATTAAAAACCCCATTTACTCATCTCAGAAAAGATCATTCACTCATTCTGGCAATCAAATTTATTAGCATTCAGAGCTCACCTGTTCAAATGAGTGAAGTCCACTCTCCTTCCCTAATTGCACCATGTCTTCCATTATCGCTTTTTTCAGATCCTGAGACATAAGAACGAAGTAAGAATAAAAATAAGAGGAAGACAAAATATGAGATGGATTGATTTAATAAAGGAAACCATGGCCCTGAACTTGTACCGCTTGAGCAGGGCTGTTAAGTATAGAACCTTTTCAAAGTCATTGTAATTCACGGGCTTTCAGTCAGGATCGACTTGACAGCCTGGAACAACCACAATTAGAACACATGAGACATCTATTTATAGCACATAAATACTATTTAGCAACCAGAAAAATATCGTATTAACATTCAAGTGTTCTTTGAGCAAATGTGTGTGTATATTTGTGCTGGAATAAGAAAGAGAGAGAGGTAGAACAGGAATGGGATGGCACAGATGAAGAAACCTATATTATGTTGGTAACTACTGTTTTTGCCCATTTGGGGCTTTAATTAAACCCACAACCAGCTTTTAATCTAATTTTTTGATAGGCCAACCACTCAAAATAATTAAAATAAGACCTATCCTTAATGTAGGCAGCAAGGTGAAAGTGCAAGCAGAATGGAAGCATGTATTCTTATTTTGGTATTGGTCTGGTTTTCATACTAGTCCAGTGCAATATAAAATCAGAAGAGGTTCAGAGACTGTAAACTATATGTTTTAAATTATAGGCTGCATAATGATAGGTTAATTCCCATTCCATGGAAAGCAATACAGTAGTTGCAATATCACTGATTGCACATGGATATACTATTTATTAATGGTTTTTTTTCATTATTTATGTCATGACATACACATCCATCAAAATGCTTGCCATACAGCTATGACAGTCCTTTAAAAATGATATGCTTATCTATTTCCTTGACATTCTGGATCATATGTCTTTACTGACTTATCCCTAACCCAAGATTGTGGAAATGGGTGCTGACAATGTTGAGTTCACTCCTGCTTCACGCCTTCTGAGGTCCCAGGCAGACAATTCCATCCCCTCACCCTTGATGCTACAAGACTTGACTAACTTTAGCCCACGTATGGGAAGGACAACACCTGATCCATGCTCGGTACCGCAAGTTCCCAAATCACTAAATAACTGTTAAAAGCTCTGGCCAAAAAATTGCCCAATTTGGTTCTGTCTTGCTTATGGAAATCCACAATGGCTCTCCAAGGTTTTAGACAGGGGTGTTCCTTAGGTCAAGAAGGGGGTTCCAGGAACTAAAACTGGAACATTTAATATGCAGGAGGGGGGCTTTATCACTAATTTCCAATTAAGTGACACTGTATGTGCCAATATAATAGAACCTCCACAAGAGACACCTGAACTAAAACCAGCAACTGTGTTCTTTAACAAGTTATCTGCCTTTTTTATTCCTGGGCATTATGCCAATTTTTCCCCTAATAAGGGAAATATTCTCACGGTTTGGCACCAGCTTTGAAATCCCAGGTCCTACCAATTAAAACAATTTTTTTAAAACCCTAAAATATAAAAAGATGTCATCTTACGGGCATGGAACAATGCTGATGAAGAGAGTGGGGGAAAACCAAGACATTTGGCTAACTACTTTCATCATGCACAATTCTTCTTAGCTAGTGGAATCTTTTGAAGTCTTCAGCCCAATAGTCACTCTTCTGCATGGTGTAGTTATTGCATTACTAAGGAATTCACTAGATGTATTCACAAGTGACATGCTTCTAAGTGTTCATCCCCCGACCCCCCCCCACCAGTCAGCAGCAGTGCTCAGGGTTGATGTCTGTCTTTTACAAAAAATATGGAATTTCATCCACTGGAAAATCACACTTGCCGGTGTGTTGTTTCAAAACAGATCCTTCTTCTCAGCTTTGTGGGGTTGATTACTGACATGGATAAGGCACACTGTGGCCTGGATTCAAATGCTAGCCTTTAAACAATTGGTTTTACATTAATACTGACTCACAATTCAGCTGTTGATTCAGTGAATCTACTCTACCCTACTCTGTCTGGGAATAGCATTGGGATCAGCCTTCCCCCGCCCCTACACCTTTCTATGACTTTGAAGAAAGAAACACACACAACCCATTTTAATCCCAAATGTTTTCAATGTAACATATAGGGGGGAAATCCTATTACAACACCATGTTATGCCTATATAGTAGCTACTAATAGCATCAAGGCAGAAGTGCTAGCCATGAAGGACCTCTTCTGGTGCATTGCACAACAGTTACTATGAGAATCACATGGTACATTGCATTCCAGGGAATAAACCTGGAAACATTTTGCTCAGTATTACATTGTTAGCCTTATATTACTGTAAAATTTTTCTTCTCTAATGGCTCCAAGGTGTTAGCATGAGGCTTTTTTAGCACCTCAGGACATCCTGACTTATTAATTAGGCTTTTATCACAGAGTACTTCCTTTTCCAAGGCATATGAAACGGTGTACAAGGAACTTACCACATTTTTACAAAGCTCAGCAAACGTTCCCTCAAAGCCCTTTTTCTTGGCCCAGCCTGGCATGACTTCACTATCAGGTACAACAATCCCCACCAGGAAGGCCTGCAAGCAGAAAGATAAAATTGGGAGTGACGTTTACGGCATGGTATCCCAGGGCAAATATTCTTTGTACATTTTGATGGACTGGGTCTGCCTCAAACGGCAAGTGCTGTCAAACTCTTTGGTCCTTTGTTCCCCTTCTCAAAACTGATATGGCAACATCTGGTTATCACAAAAGCCAGAGCAGGGCGGGTGAGTCGGATAGGGAGGAGGGGTATGTAGAGGAGACGTAGACTGAGGCAGAGCACCAGGAGCTGTTCTCCTCCAAGAATTTGGTAACAGCAACCATAAAAATATATCTGTGAAGATTCTGTGTCATCCAGGTGAGTTTATCTGCAAGTTGAGTCATGGCAACTGGACTTCTTTCTTGAGAGATTGGTGGTTTGAGAAAGGGATCAGGGAAGCCATTCATGTGAGTATTGAAAACCCCTCTCTCAACAGAGGTCGAGGGTGGGCTCAGACACAATCTGTCTGCTACTTATCAAGAGGCCCTTTCAACAATCCCCAGACAAATCAAGAGTACTTCACACCTCCACTTACAAGGCCATGGCTAACAACTCATACTTTATGGGTGTTGGGAAAATTATAAAGGTGGGCCCTTGTTCACCTAATGAGCCTATTGTCCACCTGATGAGCCTATTCAGGCCACTGTTCATCTTATAAGCCTATTTCAGACCAGGGTGACATGAGGTCAAAGTAAACTATAAAATGGAGGACTCACAACTAGCTTTCCTCAGACTGACAAAGCTGTTTGGATGAGCAGCAAAACATTTCAATAGCTCAAGAAAGAAGTCCAGTTGCCATGACTCAATTTCCAAACCATAGAAATAGTTTTGCAAAATAATGTTTCATGTAGAGCTCCTCAGTATCCTTCACTTCTCCCAGTTCTGCCAGGCTACAGGCTTCAGATAGGGTGTAGAAACATTTTGAACATGCACACATATAGTTTTGGTTGTGCATGCATGGCCATTTGCTAATTTGCTTAGTCACACACCCCTGGCTATGTAAACAACTGTTGCAGATAGCTTGTTGTATATCCCAGAATTTTTCATGCTTAGGACATCAGCAAGAAAATGAAACTCATTTTCTCAGAAGGCTAGTAAGTAAACTCAGCAGCTCAAGAGATGGAACATTATACTTTGCATAAAATGGATGCAAGAACCTATACATGGAAGATGATGTAAAATAATTATGTGTCCTTCGCTTTGCACATTTCAGGGACAGTGCAAAATCCAAATTTAAAAAGTAGAGCACTACAGCAATGATCAGTCCTGCTTAAAATAGACATAATACTTGCATTGTTCTTAAGTACTGCTCCCAGGAATTTATGTTTGAGGCATTCAAAGTACGAAATAGTTGTAGTTTTAGAAGGGGAAGCCATGTTTGTGCATGTCTATCAGGCAAATCCCAAAGGGGAGATCTAAAATAATAATTATTTAAAAAGAAACCTATGGCATCTTAAAGACGTCTCTGAAGAAGTGGATTTGTCCATGAAAGCTCACATTCAAGGGGCTTTTGTCTTCGTTTTTTATTTTTTATCTTTATTTTAAAAAAATGAAAAAAAATCCCCTTTGGATTTTGCTTAATAAAATTACAAAAATTAGTTATCAGATATCAGGACCAAGCTCCAAGAGATATAAAGAAATGTGTAGGGTTACCTGTAAGCTATCTCCATGCACATATATCTGAGAGACAGGCTCACTTCGAATGTAGATATTCTCAATTTTTTCTGGTGCAATGTATTCTCCCTGGGCCAGTTTAAATATATGCTTTTTTCGATCAATGATTTTTAGTGTGCCATTCTGAAAGTGGAAAACAACAAAGAATTATACAGATCTACGAAAACTGTAGGACACTGTGAGTAAAAGTACTGTTACAGGAAATTGAACCTTTTCACAACCATTTTTAGTATTGTAACTCTAGGGATTGTGTGATGAATCACAGTTATGTCCTGTTTTCTTCCCAGATATTCAATCCAATTCCATGGGACAAATTACCCTAAAAGATATGACTAATTCAAAATCTAAAACCAGAATTTCTAAATGAATGAACTAAATCAATGGGAAAAAATTTGGAACCCAGAATTACCTAGTCCATGTCTGATACATTCTCATTAAAACCACACAGGCTAATACTTTATTATCACAACCCAAATTTTGGGTCTAACAATCAGTGCCTAAATCCTTTGTTCCTTCACAGCACAGCTTGCAAATTTACTATGTAAATATAACTTTTATAGATCCAAGGCCTTTGAATATTGTTGGCTGCTGATGGACTTATTACTTCTAAAAAGAAATTCTATGTTTTTCATATTTCAAAACTTACTTTAAAAACTCACACACATCTATCTGCTACAAAGTACTGGTCCATGTTACAGAGCTCCTCTCCTCATTTTCATTTCAGCACCCCACCATTATGTTGCAGTCGTAGAACTGTAAAAGTAGCTTAAAAGTTGCCTATACAGGTATACCATAAAGGAGGGATATTATCCCATATCAAGCTACAGGTGTCAGGTAGTATAGCTATACCTTTTGTTATTGGAAATAAGGAATTAATTACAAATTGCATGCACATTTAGCAGTTCTGTACATACAGGTAACCACTTCCCAACATCCCCCGTGTGAAGCCATCCCTCTTCGTCTAATGCTTCAGCAGTTCTCTCGTCATCTTTCAGGTAACCCTTGAAAACATTTGGACCTTTCACGCAGATCTGCAAGACAGAGCAATCTGTCAGGATATTTAGGATGAAGTTCTGCTTTTAGAAACAGGTTTACACTAACCTGTTTTGACATTACACAAGAAGGGAAAGCCCTTGAAGGCAGGAGGACTTTACAGTATTACTGATAATATTACTGCCACCAAAAGAAACCTTATTTTAGCTTTGCTGTTCTTTCTTGTAAGTTTGAAGGAACGAGAAAAAGAAGAGGGCTTCCATTTTGTTTTCAAGGAGGGCTGTCCACTGAGGTTTCAGTGGGGCTCTCCATCTGACAAATCACATAGTTTCTTCTGCAATGCCATTATGATGCTATAGTGGCACTTCACACCATTTTGTAAAATACAAAGTTTTTTTACGTAGGTGGAATTAGATAGCTGAAGGGTCCCTCAGATCAAGTCCACTGATTCCATATACACTTTTCTGAGAAAGGCACAATCTGCCTTCCCAAATGTTGGTCAGTATGTTGTCTTGAATAATTACATCAGCATGAGAAAATTGCCTCAAGATAAGAAATCACAGCAGACATCTATTGTACACTCACTTACGCAACTCAATGCATAGCAAATATTGCCAATGGTGATTTCTCGAGGTAATGCTCCTCCTTAACTTACACCATTTGCATAAAAAGCCTAATGACACAGTCGGATTTTGGCTGCTCCCAGCCAATAGTTCCCAGCGCTCTCTTTGAGTGTTTCTTGATTGAAAGTTTCTAACAGTAACAATGAAAAATGCACTGACATTGTTTCCTCCCACCACCACTCCTTTAGTCACCACAAAAAAGAAAAGACAGAAAAAGTAGTAACAGCATAGGAGTGTTACAAATGGAAGCTACCATCTGGACTGTCTGTAATATTCTGTATTGGAAACTGGGGGACTGTAGGATAAATGTTCCATCTAGAAACATTGTCAATCTATCTCTTAAACGGCAATCACTCTTGTCATTATTTGACATACATATTTTATTTGTGCAAAGGCGGGTGATATTTTATTAGTTCACTCAAAAAACAAACTGCTAGCTTTTGACCGACATGAGTTTTCATCGAGCTGTGCACCAACATATTGGGGATACAGCAGAAGAAAGAAAATTCTAAACATCACAGCAAATGGCTGTGCCCGATATAAACTTTGAAGCATTGGGACAATTCACCTGTGGCCACCATGGGTGGAATTTGAAACCTGCACTCATGACTTTTTCATAACCTACTTTTTGGAACTCACTTTTAAGAAACAGACCTGGTATGGACATGCGTCGTGACTTTTGGGACCTTCTTATCCCGCCCCCCCCCCCCGGTGTTACCCACAATCGTTTGGTACACAGCCTAATGAAGACTACCGTACATCAAAAGTTAGCAATTGTTTTTGAGTGATCTAATAAAAGCATTACCTGCCTGTTCCTTTACATTATGTAAGACCCACTTGTCTTTGTTTGCTTTTCAGATCTTATTAATGTGGCAGCTTCCCAACAATCCAGAGATATTTTGGTATCAAGCAACTATCTTTTAATTATGGGCATAAAGATGCATTCACTGACTATTAAAAATATCAAACACTCATTCTGACCCATAATATTCCTTTGTTCAGCCCCTCAATCACCCTCTAATGTGATCATGGTTTCCCCCCCTAAGGCAGATTCACATTTGCAACCCTTTTCAAAGTGATTGGATAGCAACCTCTCAACAGTACTGAGCCTAACCAGTATATCCAAGATTGGTTCTCCTCTGTGCCACTGCTGTCATCCACCTGTAAAGAGGCAGCACACAGGTTCTACCTATTCTTCACTGACTTGGGGTGTGTGTGTGTCTAAAAGGCAACTAAAAAACCTATCCAGGAGAACCCATCAGGTAGACCCTATGGCAACACAATTATATAAAATTATTTATATTTTTAGTTTTAACTGACAATTGGTTCAGGAAGTCTTTACACAGACAAAGTACTAAAGTACTTCCTGGCTTCTTTCAGAGTTAGTGATTGGAAACATGGAACTGATTAGTTTGAGTGAAAACTTCAAGAACTGGGGAGGCCACTTGATGGCCACCTGTGATTTTTAGAATGACTTGGCTCCATGCTTTGCTTTTTGAGCCCCAGAACAAATTCCCAGCCCTAGAGCAATCAAGTTTGCTTCACATTCTATTTAGCATAGATATGGCAAGCAACCAAAAACAAAACAAAACAACAGGCTATTCCTAACAAATGGTTCCATGACTTATAAACAACCAATGAAACAGCAACAAGTTCAATAATGCACATTACCTCTCCTTCTCCTTTGGAAGAAAAATAATTTAATTCTTCAACATCCACCAGCTTGATTAAATTACAGGGCAGAGGTGCTCCCACATGGCCTGCAAATCACATCCAAGAATATTCGTCATTTTAAAAAAGAAAATATGACTGATGATGATGATGATGAATCAAATGCAAATTATGATTGTACAATAACTGAATTTGTAGTAGGTACAATTCACTAATGCTCTTGGGAAAATACTGTTGCAAAATTATGATTTCCACCATAAAAGGAACAGCAGGGAGAGAGATCATATAACTCCGCCCCTCTCTCTTTGATGGCAGTTTTTCTCAGAAGAGGACAAAGCGAAACAGGCTCATAATCTATCGTAAATACTAAAGGTGGAATTAGAGGTGGGCACTTGGTGCTTCACAAGAACCATAAAATGCAACGGTTCAGTTGTGCTAGAGCTCCATCCCCCACCCTCCTGTGCCACTTACCAGTGTTCACATGCCACAGGGGTCCTTCTTTGGCAGTGGTGCTCCAATCTGGGCAGGAGCCTGCCAGGCCCTGCCTTCTTAGGCAGTTGACTATTCCAGCAAGGCAGCAGAATGGGGAGTCTCCATGTGCAGCCTATGAGTGGTCAGGTGACGGGGAGGCAGGGACGGGCCGGCTGGGCTTTTGCCTGCATTGAAGTGCTACCACTAAAGAAGGACTCCTGTGGCATGCACAGCCCAGCCAACCCAGCGCACCAGGGATGCAGTGCTTTTTACAAAGCACAAAGCACCCAACTCTTCTAGTTGGGATCAAACTACAAACTACAAAGCTACACTCTGCTTCATACAATTATCCTGCATGTGTAAACTTGATATCTTACTATCCTGATCTGTTTTCAAACTCAGATAACCAAATTAACTGTTACCTGATGTCCAGTCCCCTGGAGTGGTAAAGGTACAACCAGCTGTACACTCAGTCTGACCGTAGCCCTCATAAACCTGTCCAAAAAAAATATTTTCAGCAAGATGGTATTTCTTTTAGCATGGTATTTGAAGACTTAAAAATTAAAAAAAAATCAGTAAAATCTTCATTTTCTTTGTAGCACTGTGATGGAGGGGCAATTTATATTTCTGTACACATATTACATGATATATGTTGATGTGTCATCAAGTCCAACATCATCCACACTCTTCTATTTCCAATCACCACATCTAGGTGTGAAAGCTGGACAATTAATAAAGCTGACAAAGAAGAAAAAAATATTTGTTTGAAATGTATTGCTTGGAGGGGGACCTTTGTGGATACCCTGGACTGCCAGAAAGATGAACAAGAAGATCCCAGAACAAACCAAAAACCTGAACTATCTCTGGAAGCAAGAACGTTGAAACTGAACCCTGTCCTACTTTCAACACATCCTTAGAAGGCAGGATTCTGTGGAAAAGACAAAAATTATGGGGAAAGTGTAAGGCAGCACGAAAACAGAAAGGCCAGATACAAGATGAACTGAGGACTGGACATTTTGGAGAGTGCTCACTTATAGGGTTGCTAGAAGCCAGAGACAACTTGTTGGCACATAAAAGCAGTAAGTCTACATGGTAAAAATGACGTTCCAATTCCTGAAGTCAGAGATGGAGATTTAATTGCAGATGTAGGTGATATTCCTCCTTTGTAACAAGGAACAGCACATATTTGGGATCTATATTTCATAGCAGAAAAATAATAATGGTCGACTGAAATGTACAATTTTGACACTAGCCAGTGATGCTATTGGTCAAGACTATCTACCTAAGGGGTCTTGCCAGTAGTAGACATAAGAAGCAAGGGTACTACTAGCCATGAACCATCCTGCTGTAGCATCACTGCCAACCTGAGTGCCACATTGTAGACAGAACTGGGGCGAGTTGGTATATGCAGGTATTTCTCGAGTGGGTAATTCTTGCATGACAACATTGGGCCACACAGTATATTCAAGGTGGCAAAGATCTTCATCAGACAGAACTTACAGGTGGAACACTGGTAGGTGCCCTTAATACTTGGCCACCTTCTGCCAGCAATGACCTAACCACATGCTATGCCCATTAATATCCAGCCTTGCCCATTAAACAGTGGATTAAAGGAATATGTGGGTGTTTTTAAATGTGATACCTTTTTATTTCTTCCTAATATTAATAAATTTAGATGATCTCCACTATATGGTAGCAGCTTGGGGGTTCTCCTGGACTCAACCTTGAGCCTGGATGCCCAGGTCATTGCTGTGGCCAGGAGCACATTTGCACAATTAAGGCTAGTACACAAGTTACACCCCTTTCTTGAGAAACCAGCTCTGGCCATGGTGAAACATGCCCTAGTGGTGTCCCAGCTAGAATACTGTAATGCACCCTATATTGTCCCTCATTACTGAAAGCTGCCTTGGGTCCTTTTCCAAGAGAGACAGGGTAAAAATACTATAAAATAAAAATAAATAAATAATAGTTCAGGTTTTCAGTCCTCATCAAGTTGTCAATTTATCCTGAAATTCATCTGGACTGTTTTATTAAGTAGTATGATTATCCTCAATGATTAATAATTTCAGGAGTGGGGGTGGGGGCACATATTGGCAACTGTCCAGGCACAACATACCTGACATCCTAGGGATGCTCGGAGGAAACCCAAGACAGTGGGAGAAGCAGGAGCAGCTCCTGTTACAATCATTCTAACACAACCACCCAGGCTTGCCTGGAAGACAAGCAAACATTTGAATCAGATCACAGTATAATGTTTTAATCCCCTGAATAAAAAATAATACAAATTGATTAGGTTACTACATCTTGTTTGGAATTAAAACAAAGTTCAAATACGCTTGAGGATCTTATCGTTCAGACCTGTTACCTTCCAAGGCCATTGTGTTCCTATACAGTATCAAAGTTACTCTACATGCCAGGAAGAATCACTGACATCTCTGCCATTGGGTCTTTTATGCAAACTGGGAACTTTATGAGAAGGGCAAATTGAACATGCCCTTTCACTGCAAAATGCACCAGTAGAAATTGGGCAAAGGGTGTGCACAGACAAAGGCAGCAAGAAATACCATCTTAATATGCACTCCTGCAGGTTTCTATTTGCTGGATTCCATTCTGCAGTAGCTTCACAGGTCACCTGTTTGCGCTTAAGCCCAAATGTAAGATGTTGGTTTTGAATTACTGTGGTCAAAATGATCTCCCATATATTTAGCTGTTTTCACCAGCCCTTGCATATTTTATTTATGTGTGGACACTTTTGACATTAACATACTAATATTATCATTAGCTGCCTTGATTTTTATCTGTCAGCTCAGAATCAGAAAATATGTGACCTTAAGGTGCAGCAGGCACTAGTGGACACTTTCTGAATCTTTGTCCTACCCAGATCGCACCAGCCTGCCCTTCTTATCAATTACAAGCTGAAGGTCAATAGTTCCCCGATTGAAGAAACAAGTGATCTCCCCAGCTAAAAATAAAAAGTAGCCTGTCCTTATATGCCATCTAGTTAAACACACGCTGAACAGATCTGCAGCATGGAGAGGTAAAAAATATTTTACGGTGGAGAACCATCAACGAGATCAGTAGGGGCACTCAGATGGCATGCCATCAGCCATGAGGCATTCTGTCTTCCCCTTTTGCTCATGTCAAATGAAGAATTTATTTAGTGCTTTCCTTCTAATTTCTGATTACCCTTTGTTATGGAAACACAATGGACTATTGCAAATATTACTGACGAAAACCCAGTTCAGGACTCAAGAGAACTGTGTTCAAATCTCTGCTAAAACTTAGAAGTTCACTGGAAGACTGCATTGATAAAAACCCCTCCTTAGATATCTCACATTTTGAAAACACTATTAGTAGCTGTAAGCCAGGTGTTACTTGGTAGACCGTAACATGCACAAAGCCTCAATTAAAATAAGAACATAAGAACATAAGAAGAGCCATGCTGGATCAGGCCAAAGGCCCATCTAGTCTAGCTTCCGGTATCTCACAGTGGCCCCACAGATGTGTCTGGGAACGCATGAGACTAGATATCTGTCTCCTGATACCACTCCCCTGCATCTGGCCCTTGAAGTACCCTGGTTTTAAGCCTGGAGATTACACATCTCCATCATAGTTTGTAATCTGTGATGGACTTTTGCTCCAGGAATCTGTCCAATCCCCTTTTGAAGGCATCCAGGCCAGATGCCATCACCCTGTGGCAGGGAGTTCCACAGACTAACAACACGCTGGGTAAAAAAAATACTTTCTTTTATCTGTTCTCACTCGCCCAACCCTCAGTTTGAGTCGATGTCCCCTAGTTCTGGTATTTTGTGAGAGGGAGAAGAGCGTCCCTCTATCCACCTGACTCATGCCCTGCATTATTTTGTACATCTCAATCATATCCCCACTCAAGCATCTTTTTTCCAGACTAAAAAGCCCCAAATGTTTTAGCCTGTCCTCATAAGGGAGGTCCCCCAGCCCAATAATCATTTTAGTCGCTCTCTTCTGCACCTTTTCCAGTTCCATAATGTCTTGTTTGAGATGCAGTGACCAGAATTGTACACAATACTCTCAATACTCTAGGTGCGGCCTTACTATCGTTTTGTACAATGGCATTATAATGTTGGCTCTTTTATTTCTGAAAAAAATAAAAATATTTGGCCCTTCTGAATAGGATCCTGCCTCTTATCCATATTTTTAAAAATTTATCTATTCTGCCCATGTTTCATTTTTCTTAGAGGGGGCAGTTCGTTATTTGTTTCATTAGGTAACAAAATGAATAACAAAACAAACCAAAAGTTTGTTTCGTGCCCATCTCTACCTAACTGTATAATTGTTGAGTTCCTCTTGAGAACCTGTATTACTTCATCAGGTCTTTAGAGGTTTTGATAGATTTTCAGTGGTTTCACCCTGTTTTTAAAGAACTTTTGAAACGATATTTTCTTCCAGGGGTCATTAGATAGGAACAATTAATAACCTACAATCAATCAATCAATCAATCAATCAATCAATCAACAAAGAGAAAAGGAAGAGAAGCCTAAGCTGTGAAGGAGACAAAGAGACTTGGAATAAAGGTGAAAATCTAGCAGAACTCTACTAATCTTGAGTAAGAAGTGCTAGGCTGTCTTCCCCCAAAACTATATCTGTTGAATGTAACTGTGCCCACCTGAACATGTTGAACGAGTTACTTACTTGTGCAGATATCTAAACATACCGTATATACTCGAGTACAAGTCGACCCGAGTATAAGCCGGGGCCCCTAATTTAAACCCAAAAAACTGGGAAAATTTATTGACTCAAGTATAAGCCTAGGGTGGGAAATGCAGCAGGGCCTGACAACTCCTCCTTTGTGAGCTGTGTGTGTGTGATGTTTTAAATGACTTTTAGCCACCGAGGCAAGTGCTTGAGTTGGTGGCTAAAAGTCATTTTAAACATTGTTTTAAAAAGACCTTTTAAAAAGTCATTTTAAACATGGGGGGGGTCAGGAGAAGTGGCGCACAATGTTTAAAATGACTTTTAGCTACTGACCCAAACTTGCCTCAGTGGCTAAAAGTATTGACCCGCATATAAGCCGAGGACCCCTTTTTTCAGCCCAAAATTAGGGCTGAAAAACTAGGTTTATACTCGAGTATATACAGTATTTATTTATTATAATTAATTAATGATAATTATTCTAATTAATAATGATAACATTTTAGAGTTACACTTTTTTCTTGTAATGCACTCCACGTAAATCAGTGTGACACTGTTCTAGTCACACGTAGAAGCAAACATTTCCAGGGAGGTAAAGAAGTAAGTCATTCCACTGTTGTAAGAGAACTGCTGCAGACCAGGTCTCCACTCTAGATATTAGCGTCATTATTTTGATTAATTAAATTCATTAGTTTCATAATTAGAAATTAATGCTCTCCTCTGTGTGTGTTGTGTCATTACAGTTGTGACTGACTCTTTGTGACTCCATGTCCATGGAGCTTTCTTGGCAGGAATACTGGAGTGGTTTGCCAGTTCCTACTCCAGGCACCTACAGCACCTGGTATTTATTGGTGGTCTCCCATCCAAGTACTAACCAGGGCTGACCCTGCTTAGCTTCCGAAATCAGGCGAGATCGGATGTGCTTAGGGCATCTAGGCAGCTTAATGCTCTCCTCTAGAGATGTAAAATTTCCAGAAATATTGAAGCTCAGGGCGGGGAAAAACATTCCCCCCCCTTTCCCCCATATAAAAAATGGAAATTTTTGGAAAAATTGAAAAAAGGCTACATAAGTACTCCCCCCACCCCTTTACAGCTTGAAAGTCATTCTGTTACTTTAGGAACATAAAATATGACTATGGACAATTTGACTTAGCATAACATTATCACAACTAGCATATTAAAATATAATGTATCCAAATAATTATTTTTAAAAAATTACTTCTAAAACAATATTTATTTGTAATTCTAAATAACAAATGGAATAATAATTTCCTGAACTGCTTACTAGTTTATGTGGAACAAAAAAAATCTACAAATAATGTTTAAAAATCCAGAATTAACAATTATTCATATTTCTTCTCCCCAGTATTAATAAAAATAAAATAAAAAACCTCATTCTCATAAAAAGAATTGAAGAGGGGGGAAATGTATAGAAGAGAGTGGAAATAAGTTTCAATGAATGGGCATGAAATTTAATCCGAATCATTTTTGTTGCTCTGTATTTTCTTCCAGTGCTTTGAGGCCTAGTGAAGAGGACAGAACAGAACCAAACATAGCCACCCACATGCAAAAACAAAAGCGAAACCCTTTTCTTTTCCTTGTGACAATAGCAGCAGCTCCTCAAGGAAGAAATGCATCTTGTTCTTGCATTGGAGGGTTCAGTTTGTAACCTAAGACTTGCTTGTCCTCAGTGCACAGAAATTAGAATAATCTGATACTATGCATAATTTTTAGAAATGATTTTGAAATTATTTTCATCATGTTAAAATAAAACATTCCATAATAATTTTTTCCTTTTATCTTTTTGAATATTTCAAAAAAAAAAAAGGCTTCAAGAAAAAAATGGAACACCCACCCACCCGGCCGCCTGGGGTGTTTCCTGAATTTTTCCGGTTTTTTTCCAGGCCTTCACATTTCTACTTTCCTCAAAGAAAGAGAACTACTGGAAACCTTCCAACTTTCTTCTGACTGAAATTTAAACAGATGTTGGGAGGGGGGCATCCCTCTAGCAGTTGTTTCCTCCACCCGAGAGAGTAAACCTGAAAAAATGTTCCCTAAATCTATGTGAGCAGACGTCAGTGGATGCCAACATCTAGATGTCTCAGTCTGCCTGCTCTCTAGTCACAAGTTTATACACTGTAGCCCAGCAAAATCTGAGTACCTATTTGGGAACCACAGCTTCAAACATTGTTTTCAAAGGTCGAACATGAAGGAATGAGATTGCTTCTGAAGTCAGTCAAAATATTCCTCAACTTTCCTGTGTTCGTCCTATGTAAGCCGAGAGGAGTTCACCCCCTTTAAAAGCTCAATGTTTCCATTTTAAAGGTCTAGAAGTCTCTTAAGTCAGTTTTACTTTTACCATAGATTAGCTATTGAGAAACTAGTATTTTTCCCACCAGATGCTTACCTGTATTTTATTAAAAAACAGTTTATCCCACACGCTATCATTTCTAATGATCCCACTTTGAACTTCTGCCTTTTTACGCTTGGCAGCAAATTCCAGAAGCCATCGTTTCAGTGGGGTGTCTGCTTGGCTGAAGATCTAAGAGAATATCAAATAACAGAAAGGGGGGGGAGGAAGAGTACATGGATAAAAAGGGAGAGAGATAACTTTGTAACTGACTGCAGATGCCAGCAACACAATTTATTATGTAAATTAATCTCAGCTACCTCAATGCTAAGAGTCAACAAAAGCTTTTCCATTGTAATTCATTCAGAACTATTCTTTCTTTTTCTACACTCCAAATGGGAAAGGCAACTAAAAAAAAGTCATATAAAATATTTAGAGATTAAGGTGTCCTGTGGGCATCTATTATGCAATTAGCTTGGCACAGCAATAGAATTATTTCAGAATTGTAGCAAACACAATAAAAACATCTGGTAGCTGCACAGAAGTCCTCAGCTTTTTATGAGCTAATTGCAGCTAGTCCTTATTTTTATTAATGTTTTGTGTTAGGACAATTATGCCAAATCAAGCTAATATTCATCAGAAACTGTTTTATAAACAATCCTACATACAGAAAATAAAAGATTAAAAAACAAACAGCAGACTTCATTCTCATTAGGCCGAAGCAATTCAATGTCAATGCACAAGCTTCTTCTCCTAGCTAGAAATCTGTGCTCAAGTGCAAAACACAGTACAAACAACCTCATGTTCTGGAAACACAAAGGAGCCCTGAACACCACCATAAACTATACATGAGCCTAGGCATGCTCATCTAAAAGTCAACACCACAATACTGGGAACATATCTGTGAAGATTCTCAGGTGAGATTATCTGGTAGTTGAGTCATGGCAACTGGACTTCTTGAGAATTTGAATTTTTTTGCTACTCATGCAAGCAGCTTTGTCAGTCTGAGGAAAATTATTGGTGAGTCCCCCATTTTATAGTTCACCTTGATTTCATATACTGTAACTCTGGTCTGAGTAGACTCATAAGTTGGACAGTGGACTGAACAGGCTCATTAGGTCTCATTAGGTGGACAATGGCCTGGGGTGCATGAAAGTCCCACCTATGCAACTCTTCCCAACACCCATTAAGGCTTGTTAGCTGTGGCCTTGCTGGTGGTGTGAAGTTATCAGCCTATTCAGGCCAGAGTGATGTGAATTCAAAGTGAAGTGGAAGCCTCAGCATTACATTTCCTCAGACTGACGAAGCTGCTTGGATGAGTAGTGAAACATTTCAATCTCTCAAGAAAAGAAGTCCAGTTGCCATGACTCAACGTCCAGATAATACTGGGAACAACACTAAGAAACTCTCCTGAGTAGGCTTGCCATAATCTACTTCTTCAGATTCAAGTACTATATCTAACTGCCATACTGTTCAAAGTAGATAGTCCACTTTTTATAACAAATGTGTTACAAATGTAATGTTATGACATTAATTCACATTGACATCAAGCAAATAAATGTATTTGCTTGATGTCAATGTGAATTAATGTGGAATCATGCAAATTAAGCACACTAACTGTTGCATTACTTTCCTATCAATACATTTTAACCTTGGAATAATATCCTCTCTGATTTGTTACAGGCTAACCTAGACTGCTAGGCCTCAGTCCTGGCATCTTTATTCATAGAGATTGACCAAACAGCATGTATCCAAGATGATTCAGGTTTAGCAATCATTATCCAGATATATAAGAAATGAACCCAGCCAATTATCATCCAATCACTTTGTTGAGCATTATTAGCAAGCTAGGTGCTTGTCATCTGCTTGAAAGACTATTGGATTGGTTACATGTAGAAAACATTTTTAAGGAAGCACAGGCTGGATTTAGAACAGGAAGATCATCAATGGACCAGGTATTTATCCTTCAGCATCTGGTTCTCTCTGGAAGTTGGCAACTGGACTATAAAATGGAGAACTTGCAACTAGCTTTGCTCAGTCTGATGAAGCTGCTTGGATGTGAGAAGCGACACATTTCAATCTCTCAAGAGAAGAAGTCCAGTTCAAATTTGAGAACACCAATGTCAATAAACGATGTTGTGTCTGTATGAAAATTAAACTGCAAACATGCTGAGGTCTTGTCCAGACCAGTTTCCACCTTTAATTAATTTAAACAGGATTGTCTCTTAGCCCCCAAATTGTTTAATGTTTGTATTAAGTCAATAATGAAAAGTTTTGTCAAATCCTGATTAAATCGTCTTAATTTTCATCCCCTTAACACTCCCACTTTCAATTCGCGCTGATTACTATCTTATTATCTCTAAATAGCATTCATTTAAGATCATTTTAAGGACTTTGCGCTCATACTGTGATGAAGAACTGTTAACCATCAATTATTATAAGACTAAAGTGTGAGTTTTCACTAAAATGAAAACCAAGCACAAATGAGCAACCAATCGGAACCCCAAAGAACAGGTTTCAAATTAGAAAATACTTAGGAATTATCAACACCTGGGACTTCGCTTGATTTTAGCTGCAGAATCAGTTTGGTGGTTTTTGAGATGAATACTGTAACCACTCTCTTATACAAATCCAGCTTTTCTTCAATACCTGAGGGTTTTCTTGATCCACTCATAAATGCTCTGAAAATATGATTCCCATGTGCTTGCAGAAATACAGGAATCAAGTTCGACTGAATGATTATACAAGCCTTTGGCAACTACATTCCAAAAGGAGGCTAAATCACTTAGTTTTGATGCAGTTATTAAATACTGCCATAGGTCTATCTGTGTCTGAAACATTTCCCTCTTAATTAAAGCATTGTGTTTCCCTTTCATCACAAACCATTTAGCAGGAAGTTTTGTCAAATTATGTTTCCGATACAATCTGCATTTTGTCACTAGAATATTTTTGCTGTATGATATTCCCTGTCAAACCAGGGTTTAGAATTATAAACAGGGGTGTGATTTCTAGTTGTATTTTTATATTTAAAAATCTGCAAGAAATGTGTCAAATTTCCATATACAGTGGTACCTTGGTTTACGAGCACAATTTGTTCTAGAAGCATGCTCATAAACCAAAATACTCATGTATCAAAGCAGAATTCCCCATAGGAAATAATAATGGAAACATACCTGATCCATTTCGGGGTCCCAATTTCTATTATTTCCTATGGGAAATTTGCTTTGGTCGGGAGCTGCAACAGCCTCCAGAGCTCACCTGGGCCCAGTGCTGCCCAGGGCATGCTGAGGAGGTCGCAGCTGGGTGGCACTGGGCTCAGGGAGTGCTGCGGAGGCCACGGACAGGCAGTGCTGAGACTGGAGCGAGCTCTTGAGCCATAGAAGGGTGGTGCTGGGCCCAAGGAGAGCTCCAGATACCCAGCACATACCCATTGTGTGGCCTGGAAGTGAGTTCCAGTCAGCACCAGCCTGGCCAGACACCCCAGAGGCCACATCTGGTGAGCCAGAAGTCACTTCCAGTCCATGCAGAGGCCCGGGAAGTCCAGCACAGGCCCACTGAGTGGCCTGGAGGCCCAGTCCGGGCATTGTCAGGCCTGGGATGAGCTCCACACGCCCCACACAGGCCCACCACATGGCGTGGAACGAGCTCCAGGCGCCCGTTCCAGGCAGCACAGGGCCGACACTGAGGTGAGCCTTGCTCATAAACCAGAGCAAGGCTCGCAAACTGAGGTAAAATTTTACTAAAAAAAATTTTGGTTTGCAAATTGCTTGTCATCCAAGGTACTTGTAAACCAAGGTACCACTGTAACTCTAATTCAGTCTTAATGAATTTGGCTGTCATAATGGAGGAATGAACATGCAAGTAAAACTATGAATAAAATATTTGTCTCATAAAATCAGTAGGTTTTCTGGACCACTTGAGACATTAATAATCAGAAAAGCTGTTTGAACTAAATTTGGTTTTACTGATGGCCAAAAAAGAGGGAGAGAACAAAAACAAAAACTCCAAATCCATGAGAATACCATAGGAATTCCCCTCAGTGACACACAGATCACCTGATCAGAAGGGGGAAAATGCAGAGGAAAGTGAGCACAAGCTGCACAAGTCAAGGGAGCAAACAAGGTGCCATTTTCTTCAGAGATCTAGAGTAAATCATTCATTATAACTAGAACATATCATAGATTAACTCCCCCCCCCCCGCGTTTGACTTCTCACACACAGAAGTGCCAGTTCAGTCTGTCTTCTGCTTCCTAAACCCCTAAAGCCATTAGCTGGGGTTATTGGGAATGAGATTCATAACAGAGCCTGAAAACCTCCTCTTATGGACTGCACCAACCAGAATAATCACTGACCACATTGGCTAACAGCCAATTTCTACTTTTCATGAGTACAGACATATCAATTTGTTATGAACACTTAAGATATATATGCTGTATCTCAGTAAGTAGTTCAAGAAAATATATCAAGACAAATACATATAGAATTAATTCTTTGCATAGAACATTATTGTTTCCTTCTCACCCTTACTTGAATCCCTTTTCCAACAATTTAATATTCACTGCAACCATAAACTCAGTAACAACAAATGGAAGAAACAGGATCATAATGTTTACTACTTTTCTTCCCCCATCTGCATTTTTATGACTCTATGATTCTATACAGAACTGCAGTGCTGGAAAAAGACATCAAAAGTGAGAGTCCAATCCTTCTGCCAAACCAGAAAATGCATTAAGAGGCATAATATATCAGAACTTGGATGAGTCCCTTTTCTGGACCACAGCTCCCATATTTGCCCATTCAGCTTTCATTTTACTGTGGTATACTTGTTTTCAACACCCTGCTTAGTTTTAGGGAAGACAAAGGAAAATGTAGCAGCATGCAGCACGAAAACACTTGTTTCTTGAGCAGAGGATGCTCATTTTACCTTATATTTCTGGTTCACTGAACCCCCTTGGTGGTCATACTAGCAGGGATTTTCTAGGTGCTGTGGTGCAAAAATTTAAAGTTTCCAGACTCTGGAGCCTTCTCTCCCCCCCCCCCAAATTACCATACACAGATGTACAATAATTCAATAATTAACTTAAGCATACAAATGTGGGACATGGAATATGCCCTGTCTGACCCTTGCCTAGGGAAGGCAAAGGACAATGGTGTCGCTCATCACTGGCTTAAAACAAATTGATAATATGAATGCTAAGTGTACCTTGTCATACATTCTGTTCAGCAGTCTTGGCACAACAGGAAAGATGGTTGGGCACAGTGCTTTCATATCATCAGACAGCAGACGAATGTCCCCTTGGAAGAAGCCGATTCGACCCCCATGGCAATACACTACAGACTGTGTTGGGGACAACAAAGAAAACTGATCAGTTTCCTTAGTTCAGCAACCCTGACACAGCCATTCCATTTCTACCTTTTAAAGTGTGCTTTCTAAGGATTCAGGGGTTGATGAATGACTCTTTGGTTTGGGCCACACTATGGATCACCTCACACAAAGGAGTCCTTTCTTCCTCAAATACATATTTGTATTAACAACATAATGTTTGAGCACTGGAAGGTTTAATAATAATAATAATAATAATAATAATAATAATAATAATAATAATAATAATAATAATAATAATAATGGTTCCATGACTATACAGAATGCTACTGTCTATCATCTTTTATCTAGCTCTACAGTTAACTTAATTCAAGGACCTCCCCACAACAATTATAAGGGCACTTCCTCTGAGGGCAAAATGCCTTATTTAACAAGACCACTATAAGGAAATATACTTGATACACCTAAGGACATTTCCCCGCCTGGCATGTTTTTATTGCATAGCTGGGGAATCCATAGCCCTCCAGGCCCTGAACGGCAACTCCCATCAGCTCTCATCTGCACAGCCAAATACGATCTATCATGAAAACCTTTGAAAGCCCACACATTCCTCATCCCTGCTTCATTAGCATTACTGTATTTACAAGTTGATCTATACTATTGGTTGGTTTCTTATGCTAACTGCTGGGAAGCCACAGAAACATTGTATTTTGGGCACCATTTCTTGAAGTACCAGAAGCATCATTTAAGAAATGGCCTCAGGCTGACTTGTTTCCATCAACTATAGTTCAATTAAAATCACTGTTTCTGTAGGGCTGAATATGATAGCCAGCTGTGGTGAATCTGAAACAAGATCCTTCAGACTCCTCACCGGGCATGGTGGGCACGAGCCCAGTATGAGGCTTTGCTCCTTCTTGTGATACTAACTTCTGTCCTAGCATTCTAGTTGAAGCATCCCACTGTTTATGCATAGATGTATTTATTGGTCAGGGGAGGAGAGTGGACCTCCACTGACACTACAACCTTACCTGTACCATTCTCTCAAACATGTGTGCTAAAGGCAAATAGGAAATGTGTACATCCTCAAATGTAGGAGACCACTGACTCTGGAAAAAAAAAACACAACAAGGAGCCCCGCAAGGCCCAGGTCAGTCTAGACAGGTTTCTTACCTGTATCACTCTTTCAAACATGTGAGCCAAAGGGAGGAAGGAGATGAGCACATCGTCCTGTCTTGGAAAGATCACTTTCTGCAGATGAAGGGCATGGGAGACAGAAAGGAAAGAAACACTGACAGGAAGACACAACAAGAAAGTCATAAAACAATAAAAAAAGAAACATGGCACCAAGAGGAGCAAAAGGGGCTAAAAGATTATTAAGCAAGAAAAAGAGAACAGTGTTTGAAGGGATGCGTGTTAGGCCACAACACGAATGGATCTATGTTAGCAGGAGTGGTGAGTAGTGACTCAAGGATGGGTGTGGAGAGTGAGCTCTCCTCCACTGCACAGGTGAGGGCAGGTGTCTTCTGAAAGCTTGAATGCACACTTTTCAAGCCAAAGAGCATCGTGTGGTCTCTCGTCAACTCTTCCATTGCTCCAGGATAATCCAAGAGGAAGGCACGTCCCTTTATCTCATCAAAGGGTTTCCAGCCAAGGTGCCCAACTACTAACCAACTTAATAAAGTGTCTAATAGATACACACCAAAGACCAAGAACATACAGAGGCACCTTATAATGAGTCAAGTAGCTGGTTTGGCACCGATGAGCCAAGGTGGCCCCCAGAATCACAGACCGGAATCTACTCCAGCCTTACTCAGAGACGCTAATAATAAAATGCCACACACACAAAGCATGTGGTCTGCCATCAGGTTCCAGCCCTTCCCTTTAGCACAATGTATGTGCCAAATGGTTTAGGCTTGTTTTCCAGCACCTCTTTCAACAGCAGCAGGAACAGTATGACCCCCATATCCGCTGATTCACCAGCCGCTCACCAACCACGGTTGGTGATCAGCGGGTGTAGGGGTGGTCCAAGCGGCAGCAAGGAGGGGATAAAAGAAAGAAAACTTACCACCACTGATGCTGGCCAGCCACCATCTTTGCTGCCATCGCTGTCTGCCTGCCAGCCACCTCCTGGAGGGGTGGGGTGGTGAATTAAGACCCACCTGGCCAACCAGCCTTTGAACTGCCCGCTTGGGTCCTGGACAGTGGTGACTGCGAGGACGGTGGCTGGCCGGCGGTGGCGGCAAGGGAGGCCGGACAGCATCAGTGGCAGTAAGTTTTCTTTCTTTTTTTTCTCCCTGCCACTGCTGCCCCCGCAGGCCAGCCACCGAGCTTGGTAGCAAGTAGGGCAGCTGGTCTGGGGTGAAAGCTTTCACCCTGGTACCCCACCACCTCTGTTGCCACCATTATCCTCAGATAGGAGTGTTTGTTCTTATCCGTGGAGTTCTCTATCTGTGGTGGATCCCGGAACCAATCCCCCATGAATACGGTGGTCCTAATGTATTCTGAAGATCCACATGACACTATTACATAACAGGATTACCATATTTCTTTTTTTCTTGGTAAAAGTTTCTTTGAACATCTCGAGCTGCCACATAAGAAAGACCACTACTCCACAACATAGCACATGTTTTCTACACACAGAATTCTAGATTCTTTTCTTGACAAACCCAGGTAGGGCTGAGAAAACAGCCCCCAAACATAACACAGTAGATAATGTGATTCTCTATTACACAGGAAAATCATAACACAAGCACTTTAGGGACAAACGTCCTTGCGAGAGACACTTTCATATCCTGTAGATGATCCCACAGGAAAATGATTTATACAGCTCATCCTGCTTCCAATTTTTGCTGACTGAAAAAATGAATAAGTACAATATTTACCTCGGTCACTTTCAAAAAACCTGAAAAATCTGCAACCACATTCCCATGGGTCAGCATTGCACCTTTAGGGTTACCTGGAAATATAGCAGAAATTTAGGAAACACAAAGCACATAAATGACAGTCCCTCCCCAATGTATACAATGTTAGTTAAACAGAATTTCTGCTGCTAAATATCTGAGCTTGATAGATGCCTGATATATACAATTGCGGCGGCTGGTTTTTGCCCAAGGAGGAAGGCTAACCTTCTCCTCTTCTTCACCCTTCCCTCCACCGACCCTCCCTGGCTCCCTTCCCGGCACTCCGCAAGGCGCACTCTAGATGGGTGGGCCATTTTTTAAATAGAACATGCTGCTGCTGGCGGCAGATTGGGAGGCAAGCGGAGACTTCACGGGCTACTTCAAACGGCCCCACGATCTACTGGTAGCCCGAGGTCGACATCTTATGCAGGCCTGACGTCGACCATTTTATTGGGTCTACCTCGCTCAAATCAGCTGGAGTCCTCCACTCCTGATTCCTGCCTCCCCCCCTTTTATCTCTCCCCATTCCTCCTTCCAATCTTCCTTCCACTCTTCTGTCAACAGGAACTTCTCTACTATTAGCCCTCCTATTCCCACACCTTTTTCTTCTCTCTTCTCATAGGTTCTCGACTGTCATTTCATCCCTGATACAAGAGCAAGTTTGTGACTTGCTTTTATCTTGGCATAAGGAGTGAACAGCTAACTCGACGTCACCTGGCTGCTTTCCCATCTCGCCTCACACCTGGGCAGGACATGCCTCTGGTCCTCTCCTGAGTCATTAATAATGAAGGCAAAGGGCACAAAAAAAGATGAGGGAGGAAAATCAGGAATGGTGTGGGATGCAGGGTGGGGCAGGGCCTACTGGAAAGATGTTTATTTGAGCTTGAAAAGAGGGGCTCTTCACTGAGGTCTTTGTTTTGTTTGTTTGGGTTTTTTTTTGGTAGGGGAGGAATTATGAAGGTAGGATTGTTGTTGTGAGTTTTTCGTGCTGTTTGGCCATGTTCTGGAAGTTTTTCTTCCTGACGTTTTGCCAGACTCTGCAGCTGGCATCTTCAGAGGGCAAGGAGCTCAGGGAACTAGGAGTTCTCTCTGCTCTGGGTTATAAAGTGAGTGAGATTGTGGGGGTTTTAAAGTGGTGGGAAAGAGGAATTAATAGCCAAGTTTTTAATTGTTTTTTAAAAGGCTGTTAGGGAATCAGCTTGGCGGATTCATTCATTTATTTAATTATTTGCATTAGCCATGGCCTTAGCAAAAGAGAACAACATTTAAATAGATATAAAATTGGCATACCAAATCATAAAAGTAAATACATAGAAGTAAATACATATGCTTGCAACATTCCTGTACAGAATCTGAACAAATAATCTGTAAATGATTGTTAGTTTAAAATCATGGTTGGCCTCATTTTAATTGCTGCTGCTAAAAATTTAGCTGTCAGCAGTGTCACCTGATTGTCTCGGTCTCCAAGGAGTAATGATATATAAAAGTCAGATGAACGACCTGCCTTCTTTGCTAACATGGGAAAAAGTAATTCTTGCCGCACCTCTCTATAAAAGGAACAAAACAGTAACACATGGGCAAGTGTTTCAACACCTTCACCACATGGACATGTGCGGTTTTGTAGAGGTGTTCCTTTAAAGCGACCCTCTAGCATAGCTGAAGGCATGACATTAAATCGTGCACATGAAAAGGCCCTTCTGTGCTTTGGAACTGTTAGCACATTTAGATATTGTGCCATTGTTTTTGGATGACTTAACGCTGAGTTGTCATACCAGGGGCATAATTTATTGGTGACAGACAGATTATTTTGATATTCAATGTCATGTATACGCTGCTCTAATAAACTTCTCGCCCTACTATACCCAGTGGTCACTAGATGATCGGGCGACAGTCCCAGAGAGTATACTTTGGATTTGATATCTTTCATCCATCTACTCTCATGAGAATCCTTCATGACAAAAGGAAGCAAACCAGAGGGAGCCTGATTCAGTCTTAGCCAGTAATTTAGTGTCCTGAGCCAAGCCTGTGTATGCACGGAGAGGAGGCCACTTTCCAACCTTAATGTGGCATTTGGGACACAGCTAGGGACAGCAAATATTTGTCTAAGAAATTTAGACTGTACAATTTCTAATGATTTTAGATTTCTATTGGCCCATATTGGAATCCCATATAGCATCTGCGCTAATGGCTTGGCTCTGTACACTTCTAGTGCTGCTGGTATGAAATTGTGACCTTTAGTGAAAAAAAACTGTTTCAGGATTTTTATAGTTTGTGAGGCTTTTTCTACCACATGTTCTCGCTGAGCTGTCCAGGTTCCTGATGACTGAAAAACCATACCTAGGTATTTAAAGACTCTGACCTGTTCAATTGGTTGCCCGTCCAGGGACCACTTAGAGAGTCTGAAGTGTTTTGAGAATACCATTATTTTGGTCTTGCTGTAATTTACCTCTAGATGTTCCTTCTGACAGTAGTTGGAGAATGCCCTTAGTTGTCTTTTCAGACCCACTTTAGTTTGAGATAGAAGTACTGCATCATCTGCGTATAGTAGGGCTGAAATGGGTTTAGTTGCTATTTTAGGAGCATGGTGTGTTGGAGATGATAAATGCTCTACAATATCATTCAGATATAAATTGAACAGGATTGGAGCTAAGACACACCCTTGTTTTACCCCTTTTTTAGATAGCATTGGTTCTGTTAAATGCCCATCTACGGTGCAGCGTACCCTCAGCCAGGTATTGTTGTAAAGGCATTTGATTAGAAAAAGCAGTCTTTTATCTATAGTTGTAGAGGCTAATTTTCCCCATAATCGCGCTCGAGGTATGGAATCGAATGCTGCTTTGAGGTCAATAAATGCTGCATACAGCCTGCCCCTTTTCTTTTTTGCATATTTATCAATGAGATGATCTAGTACAAAACAATGGTCTATGGTGGATCGCCCCTGACTGAATCCTGCTTGCTCTACTGCCATAATATTTTCATCTTGAATCCAATCAGTTAGCTTGTTGCAGAGGTGTTTAGCATATAGCTTACTTATTACACATAATAGGCTGATTGGTCGATAATTGGCAGGGTCTGTTTTAGCTCCTTTTTTGTGTATGGGAATTATTACAGAAGTGTTCCAACCCATGGGTAACAATCCTGTTTGATCAATAAATGTGAATAAAACTACCAGCAGGGGAGTCCACCAGGTGATGTTGGATTTTATAAGTTCTGGGGGCAAAAAGTCAATTCCAGGGGCTTTGTTGTTTTTAAGTTGCTGTATAAGACTTTCAACCTCCTTTGCTGAGACTGGTGGCCACTTAGGGAGCTCTTCTGTTGCTACTGTTGTTTGGGTGTCCTGAAAAGTGGAGTCTGAGAACAATGCCTTATAGTGTTGCATCCATTCTATGGGCCCTATAACACACTTTGGATCTGACCAGCCATTATTCATTAAGCCTGTTATTGTTCGCCAGAAGAGACTAGTGTCTTTGTCATTAGAGGCTTTTAGCAAAATTTGCCATGCCCTTGTGGTTGCTTGCTGTTTTTTCTCCTTAATCAAGGATTTGTATACTTGTCTACTGGCTACAAACTCATTTAATAGAGTTTGTAAATGAGTTTTCCTATACTTATGGTATATTTTCCTCATTTGGCTCTTGGCCTGCTTACATTCATTATCGAACCAGCAAGGAGTTTTTAAAGCTCTTTGGTGGCCTGCATTGGTTACCGTTGTTTTTAGTTTAGCTCCTAGTTTTCCGGTCAGTGCTTGAAAAAGTTTTACTGCCTCAGTGTCACAACTGGCATTGAGAATGGCATTTCGGTCGTTCATATATTCCTCAGTTTTAAGTAGCTGAGTCAGAGTGATACCCACTGCTGGGGACCATTTAATTCTCTTACTACTAGTCATTTCTAAGTCTTTGTTGGGGTACAAATGTAAATCTAATCGGGGGTTACTATGTGTTGGATGTGTTAGCATCATTGACAGGGGTAGATGGTCACTTTCTGTATTATTACCAATTTCAAATTTAGTGACATAGTTATATGCAGAATATGAGATTGCTATGTAATCGATTACACTACCACCCCTCTTGGTGAAATGAGTGTATTCTCCCGATAGATCACCATTCACTGAGCCATTTAGTATTAAGAGATTTCTCCTTCTTGTAAACTGAGCAAAACAATAGCCTGCATAATTACATGTTTTATCTTTAGATGATCGGCATTTTCCCCTCAATGTGTAGTCATCTGTATCCAATACCTGATGGAAGTGGGTATATAAATTTTCATCGTTGATACCCAATCGTGCATTGAAATCTCCAGCTATGATAAATATAGCCTTAGGATATAACCATTCGAGTTGTTCTACATAATCATCAATTGTACCCCATATATTGCTAATAATAACTTTTTTTGAGCATGGTGGTATATATACATTGACTATCAGCAGAGAGAATTCAGAGAATAGAATATGGCAAGCAATTACATATAACCTAGAGGGGGTCACCTGGGATAGTATAGTATTAGATGTTGGAACTAAACTGATATGGTTGGCTTTAAGCTTTGTGGAAACCAGGATCCCAAGGCCTCCCTTAGGACGGCCATGTCTGGAGCTAGAGTCAGCTTTTAATAAATAGCTTGCAAAGCCATCTAGCTCCAGTTCTTCCTTCTCCCAGGTTTCCTGGAGAAGTACTATATCACACTCCCTAATAAACTTTTGAAAGGAAGGATCTGCTACCTTCCCTCGCCAACCTGCAATGTTCCAGGAAAGGAATGTCAATGTAGGGTATTGTTGATTTATCAATGGTCATCCGGACGTCGATGGATCAGAGATGAATATTTTCTTTCCTGCAGCAGAATTGAGGAGGGTATCACTTCCTGGGATAGCTGTTTGGTTTATGTGTGTAGGGCAGGCGTGCTGGAAAGTTGGACAGTTGTCCCCTCGAGTAGCGGTGTCTAAACAATAGGCTGCTGCCCTCTCGCTGGATGGAACTCTGTTTCTTCCTGAGATCCACTCTTCCCTGCTAGGTGGCTCACAAGAGACTATATCTTTCTCTGCATGTTCAGTCAGCTCCACTGGTGGGTTCCATACACTTACATTGGATACAACAGAGGAGGCGGGGTAAATTGGGCAGCCTATCTTCTTATTGATTTTCTCGGGGGAACCGATTTCCTCATCCCCCAGTTCTCTCATCTGGGTCCAGGTGGCTGAAGTCACGCTTTCTGGTTTTCGGGTAGGGATCAAATCGCAAATGTCTCCCTTTGGAGCAAGTTTATTCAGTAGGGGGTTTATTTCCACTGAGATCTGCAGCTGTGTAGTAGGGACCTTCCTGTTCTGAAGTGCTAGGTTCCTTCCAGAGGTGCCTATTTCTCCTGCATCCAGATCTTTTATTTGTGACCAGATATGTGGATCATTTGTTACTGGATTTAATGTTGGGGTCCCATCATTGAAAGTGTTCTCTAGGGTAGTCTTGCGTGGTAGAAGACTAATTCTCTCTGGTGCCTGCCACTGCGAAGTATGTGGCTGTCCATTCTGAGGTTTTGAATCAGCTCCCTTCCTTGCTCTTATTTTTTATCAGGTGGCCCTTTAGAAGCTCAAGTCTGTCAATTATCTCATTTTGTATTTCAGAGGGTAGAGTGTGGAAAGAGTCTAAAAGATTCTTCTCCTCAGGAACCAAGGGTCCAGTGGGTTCTTGTGTCCATTCCATTGGCTGCTGTGAGATATCCTCTTGCAACTCTGTAGCACTTGTGTTTTTTCCTGATATAAGTTCCCCCTGATGGCTGACAATAGTGGCCAAATCAACAGGATTAGTGCTATAATTTTGTCTTTCTGGGGGGCTTTTAGCATAATCTGAGGTAAAAGGCCTCAGTGGCAAAGGTGGTGCACAGTTCTCAAAGACTCTTACTACAGATATGCCCCTCTTGAGCAATGTGTCTTTACATTTATATGCCCGTTCAGCTGAGCTCCTTTTAGTGAATGTGACCATTGCATGAGCATTGTGAGCATTGAGATGTAGGTACTCCACAGACAACAGGTCCGCTAGGGTAAAAGCACCTGGGGAAGCCAATTCTAAAGTTCTTAATAAATGCAGTTTGCGCTTGTAATGTGGTGTGGGCCCCACTGGTTTCGGACAATTTATCAAAGCTAATTTTTGTCTGTTCAATACTAGTTTCCAGCCATGGTCTCCTGTGATCCTGTTGTTTGAGGGTCTAGGTTTCTGTGGGGTTTGAACCTGTGAGTTCTGAGAGGTGTCTTGCTGTGCTGGAATTGATTTAGATTCGGGAATTTGGGTAGAAGATCTCATTTCATCTCCTGGGAATGCTGGTTTTTTAAAGGTAGGCTTCTCAATACACTTAGTATTTTCATGTAGTGAGATGTTTTCCAGTAATTTGAAGAGTTTCTCAAACTGCATCTTTTTATGTCGACTCAGTTTAACATTTTTAACATTTTTGCTTTTTTTCTTACTATTTGTGGCCCCCCTTTTAGTAATCATTTTCCCACGAACCTTTTTGCAGCCCATACAAGTGATGATAGATCTGCTTGCATTGGGCCTGTTATTAGTGTCTTCTGTATCAGATTTTAGCCAGAGCTTTTTGCACATGTCCGCCAAAATAGTTAAGAGTTTGTTTGATTCACTTAGAAAGGATTTCATACGCTGTATGTCCTCTGTTAGATAGGTAAGCCAAGTCCCAAACACTGACTCATTTCCTCTAGGTGTTAGAATTTGGGCTGGGGATTCCTCTTCATTGGCAATCCTTCTGCCTGGAGTTGCAGGTGATGATAACTTTACTAACTCCTCTGGCAGATTAGTTTTATTGGAAGATGTTAACACTTGGGGTGTCAGAATGTCAACAGAGGCCAATTCAATAGCCAGATTAGCAGAACCAGATTCCTCTTGGTAGCAGTTTAGGTTTCCTTTGAGGTCCAAGGACCAATCCAGGCTACAGCTGACTGAGTGTATTTCCCTATTTTCTTCCTCCCTTTCATTCTTCCCTTCAGGGAAGAACTGGGTAATTTTGGTTTGTACTTTCCTCTGTTTTAAAGGACCACTCACAGTGGGAGGTGAGAGACCAAGGACTTTGCAGCCCTTTCTGGTCAGGACCATTTTCTTACCAGCACAGGCCTGGCTCCTGCCTTACTCCCACCCACCTGTACTGCAACCAAGAAAGCTGTTTTCAGAGAGCTATATGATTATAATATTGTCTTTCCATTTTCGTGCTGTTTGGCCATGTTCTGGAAGTTTTTCTTCCTGACGTTTCGCCAGACTCTGCAGCTGGCATCTTCAGAGGGCAAGGAGCTCAGGGAACTAGGAGTTCTCTCTGCTCTGGGTTATAAAGTGAGTGAGATTGTGGGGGTTTTAAAGTGGTGGGAAAGAGGAATTAATAAGTTTTGACCTTTTGCACTCTGCAGTTCTCAGTACTGGAAGCCAGGCTTTGTTGATTTTCAGACTTTCTTCTTTTTCTTCTTTTTATCTGGTATACTCCTGCAGTGTCCTTTGCTGACCGTAGCATCTGTTTGTATTTTTGTGGTGGGTCTAAACACTGTTTGTAGTTTGCGTTTTTTCCAACACTTTTGTCCATGCGATCCGTGACTCCTTTTATGTATGGCAGAAATACTTTGTTTGTTGGAGGCTGTTCTTCTTCTTCAGTTTGGTGTTGTTTTTTCGGTTTGATGGCTCTCTGATGCCAGTCACAGAATCTGGCAAAATGTCAGGAAGAATAACTTCCAGAACATGGCCAAACAGCCTGAAAAACTCACACCAACTATCAGATCCCAGCCATGAAAGCCTTCAAAAATACATAGGATAGGATTGTTTCCACACTTAAAAAGGTAAACTAAACTCGAAGCATAATGAACTTTTTTTCCTTCTTAAAATTTTTTCTGGTAGAGGCAGATTTAAAGTGCCCTCATAACTATGTATTATTACATTGATATCAATATATTAGGTAAGAATCACATTTTGAACATTTATTTTAATGTGTTTTCTTACCCCATTAAAATATATTTTAATGCAAACATGGAGGGGAAGGAATTGGAGGTTTTCTAGATATTATAAAAAGGAGTTCTGACTTGAAAATTTTGGGAACATCTGGTTTAGGGAAACATCTGGTTTCCCTGCAATAGAGGGGATGCAATCCCCTTTTCATCTTTTCAATGCACAAATTCATATAAAAAGTATTTAAATATCAAATGCATACATTCTAACTTTTATTTACATCTGATATTATCTATTTATCTGTTACAGTGGTACCTTGTATAAAAGAATTAATTTGTTCCAGATAAAATTATGTTAAGCAAAATTTCCTTTGTACAAATTTCCCATATGAATGCATTGGAAACAGTAATCCCTAATCGCAAGCATTTTTATGTTGTATGGATTCACCCCATAGGTGATTCTGTTAAGCAAATTTCCCTTATCTCCAGAATTTTTAATGTCGTACAGATTTTATGTTATACAAACCGTTTGTTATACAAGGGTCCACTGTATTTTGAAAGGGGGTTAAATATTATTTCTGTACAATAACCCCTTTATTAAACTAAAGGAAAACAATCCGTAATGCTTACTTACCTGTAGTGCCGCTAGTAAAACATACAATTGATAGATCTTCTGGTCGAGGTGGCTAAAAAGATCATGAAAGAATAATAATGATTTCCTTATTTTGTGCATAGTTTTGAGCTGTTTTAACAGATTCAGGATTGAAATAAATTTATAGTAAGTTCATTTAGTGTTTCTTATATTGAGTCTTCCTTTTCCCACAAGGCTTTTCTCCAAGAATAAGCAGATACATTACATTTATGTTAAGTGTTTATTTTATCGTGGAGAAGTTTCCAAGTGTGATCCTACAAGCATTTACCATATTTTTCTGTGTACAGTATAAAATACTCCCATGTATAAGACAACCTTTACTTTTCCAATCCAAAATTTCAGTTTCACAACTGTGGGGTTCTGTGTATAAAACTATCCTCAATTTTTAGTCTAACAATTTTAGACAAAAATATAGTCTGCTATATGGACAGATACTGTACTTACTATTACTTAGGTGAGTGCAGGAATGTCCAAACTTCAGCCCTCCAGATGTCTTGGAGCACAACTCCCAGTCTTTTGCCATTGGAAATACAGGCTTGGAATTCTGGGAGTTGTGGTTCAAAACATCAGGAGGGCTGAAGTTTCGCTATGCCTGGGTTAGTGCTTACCTAGTATCATCAGTTTAATTGACAGCAGTAAATATCTTGCAGTTGTTTCATAATGGTGCAGTGCTCAAGTTGCCCTCATGCTTTAGTTCAACATTTGAGGTGAGATCAAAGTCACACCCACTTTGCCTATCGGTAGTTTTACCAAGGGCTGTACCAAACCAAATCTTCTCTGCCAACTTGCTCCCACTTTGAATGCTTTATGCTTTGTTCTTTAGGCCAAAGTATTTCAAAAGGATGGAGGGGAGGAAACCTACCTACAACACACAACTTTAATATGCTTGAAAATAGCTAACTACTCCATTCATTAAACAATTGTACTGGGAAATTTTTGAAAGTGCTGATGTTGCAAAGTTTGGGAACAATCCATGATTCCTTGCTTCATAAACTTTTATTAGAAGAAATGGGACCTTCCCAAGGACATACACTGGACTATGTGGAGCTCTCATCATAGATGTTAATGGTTGGTTCTTTATGAACTCAATCCACAATATTATGGAAGGAAGGAAGGAAGGAAGGAAGGAAGGAAGGAAGGAAGGAAGGAAGGAAGGAAACCTTATACTTACAACAGGGGCATGCCGGCATTCTCGACCACAGTCCTGAAAAAATGAATAAAAAGGAAACAGTCTAATACAGGGCTGCCCAACAGGTCGACCGCGGTCGACTGGTAGCCCACGAAGGGTTAAAAAGTAGCCCATGGCCCTCCCACATGATCAGCACTACATGCAGGGAAGAAGCAGCCAGGAGGGCTGTGCGAAGTCTCCCGTTTGCCCAATCCCAGGCGAGAGGGTGTGTTGTGCAGCAAACAGAAAAGATGGCATGAGGGGTGGGGGTAGAAGCAGCTGCAGAGTCCCCCTTCCCCTCCCTCCCTGGCTAGAAGATCGCACCCCGGGCGCACGCGGGGGTGGTAGAAGCAGCTGCAGAGGCCCCCTTTTCCTCCCTCCCTGGCTAGAAGATCATCACCCCGGGAGTGCACGGAGGTAGAAGCGGCTGCAGAGTCCCCCTTTTCCTCCCTCCCTGGCTAGAAGATTGTTGCCCCAGGTGCGAGCGCGGGGTGGTAGAAGGGGCTGCAGAGTCCCCCTTCCCCTCCCTCCCTGGCTAGAAGATCGTAGCCCGGGCGTGCGGCTGCAGAGTCCCCCTTCCCCTCCCTCCCTGTTATGGAAGCGCTGGAGCCGAACGTCTTGCTTTCCCCATTTCCACGGGGAAGGTTCTGCAGGTCACCTCTGGGATCATGCAAGTTAAAGTTCTCACCTCTTTTATTAGTGTGCCTTGTCTCCCCACTTATTTTTGCTAGAAACAGACCCCAACACCCCCTCGAAAATTAAAAATACATCAGCAAGCTGGTGGGCTCTTTATCTTCTAACCAGGGAGGGAGGGGAAGGGGGACTTTGCAGCGGCATCTACCCCCACCCTCCTGCTCTCCCAGGACGATGATCTTCTAGCCAGGGAGGGAGGGGAAGGGAGACTGGAAATGGATTCCTTGCATTCTGTTCGCCCTTCTAGGACCTGCCAATCCTCTCTCTCACTCGCTCTCGCCAACCACTCCCTTTCCACATCCCCAGGAAACCATCCTACCCTCCCCCTGCCGTGAGTTTTCAGCCTTGCTTGTGGGCTCTTTATTTTGTTTTTGTTCCACCAGTGGCACGTGCATCTTTATTTATTTATTTATTGCAAAGCTGCTGCTTGTCCACTGAGTTCCTGGTTTGCTTTGCCACTGCAATGCAAATGCCAGGTGCCGAGCCATGGGCGGGGGGGGGGGGGAGCAACCGGTGTCTCTCTCCACTCATCCGGTGGTTGTTTCAAATGAGGTCACGGGCAATTTAGGGGCTTCAGAAGAGAATCTGAAGGACTCTTTAATATCCCTTCTCCCCATTGTATTTTCACCTGTCAGTTGGCAGGCACTCCAGAGAACATGTGTGCATTGCTCAGGTTGTTGGTGGTGCAAGGACAGGGCAGTGAAAGTCGCCTGTTTTTCCCTTTTCTATATTGGGGGTGGGCGAATGGACCTTGGGGTTGTGAAAAAAGGTAGTGCGGAGGGGACACTCAGTGAGAAAGAGCTGCTGCTGTATTTCTGCAAAATGGCAAAGCCTTCCTGAGAGAGAGAAAGAGAAAGCAATCACCTGCCGTGCAAGGCTGGAAACTCAGGGCGAGCGAGGGGAGGGTGGTTTCCCAGGGATGTGGAAAGGGAGGGGTTAGAGAGAGAGAGAGAGAGAGAGAGAGAGAGAGAGAGAGAGAGAGACAGAGAGAGAGAGAGAGAGAGAGAGGATGGGCAGGTCCTAGAAGGGCAAACAGAACGCAAGGAATCCATTTCCAGCCTCCCTTCCCCTCCCTCCCTCCCTCCTTCCCTCCCTGGCTAGATCATCATCCTGGGAACCAGGAGAGCGGGGGTAGATGCGGCTGCAGATTTCCCCCTTCCCCGGCATTTGTCCAAGAATTGCACTCTTGTTAGCTTCCTATCATGCTATTGTTAAAGTTTAATATTTGATAAACTCTTTGATCAATAAATAAAGTGGCTAATCTTTCATCTTTCTCTTATCTCGGTTTTGTCTCAAGATACTGTACTTCTCCATCATAGAATTCTAAATATACTTTTGCTTGTAAGAGGATGTTTGAGGTGTTTTTATGCTGCCTACTCACTTGACATAAATTTCTTTCATTTGGCCCTTAAAGTTTCTTTTGCATTTTTTTTAATTGTTACCCTTTCGCCCGTGCTCCCCTGACGCCTGGGGGGGAAGAAAGGAGGTCCTGGCTGCCATGGGAGTGAGGGAGTGTGACTTGTTGGCTCCAAAGGACCCCCTCTATCTCAATCACACAGCATCCCCAGCCAGAGAATCCCTGAAGAAGCCGCCAGGAGACTGGTGGAAGGGGTCTTCCTGGCTTCTTCTTCCCCTCACTCCAGAGGGACGTTAGCTGGGTAGATGCCCTCTCCCTCCTCCTCCCAGCATGCATTTGGAAAAATTAGATATCCCAGGCAGCATTGCTCCCTTCGTGGGTTCCATGAGGAGAGGAGAGAAGGTGTGTCATTGAAGGTGTTGGTTTTTGGAGCCAGTTTTGCAGCGATTTTTGTGCGGGCTTTTTGTCGGGGTTCTTCTCTTCTTTGAGGATTCTGGAAGAAAGGTAGGTTGTTGGTAGGTTATTTACTATGTTTCATGGGTTGGGTTGGGATCATTTTAGTGATTTGGGGTTTTTTGTGGGATTTTTTTCTTTGAATGGATTTTTTAAATTTTTAAATATAAAATTTGCAATGATTTTTCCACTGTTATCAATGCCTGTATATTTTTTTAAGACCCATGTTGTGGGTCTTAAAAGTTTGTTACTTTTAGACCTGCAATGGTTTTCCATTGTTATTAATGCCAGGGAAGAGTCTGTGTCCAGCTTGGAAGCGGTTGTTCTGTCTCTGTGCCATGGCTCGTGCTGTGGGGTGCAAGCCAAAGGATAGAAAGTGCCTCTGAATGGCCTTGTGGCTGTTAGTGTCCCAGGCAACAGGGCTTGTGCCTTCACAGCCTTGACCTGAAACTAGCCTGCTCTTCAGCTCAGCTCTTCTCTCCCTTGCTTTCTATTCCTATTGGGTAGCTCAGGCTGGGTGGGTGGAGTGGAATGAGTGGTAAGTAAGTAAGTTATTTAAAACAGTTAAATTGAAATTTAAAGTTATTTAAAGTTAATTAGACAGTTCTTACTGAATATTCATCTCTCTGTTTTATTTTCACTTGACTTTCTTAACAGCTGTTCACATCCAAATAAATGACAGTAGGTTCATAAAAATGGGGGGAGGGAATCCTCCAACTTTATTGGGTTAAAATTTAATTTGAAACTATTTTTAACCTTAGTTTTCATGTAGTAGCCCTCAGACTCTTTGGGCTGGAAAAAGTAGACCTCGGCCTGTTCAAAGTTGGACAGCCCTGGTCTAATATATTTGAATTAGGTTCCCGCGTTGCTTGAGCTGTAGGTCTTTTGCTCTCAAGATGGTTTTCATGTCCTTTCTTCACTTATGTGATATCAAAGAAAGACACTTATTTTTCTTAGTGTTTGTCCCATTTGCTAGTTGCATCTGCTAATATCAAACAAAGACAATTTAAAAAAAAAATTGCAAGTCATTTTTGCAGAGTAAAAATTAAAGTTATAATTATTGTCTCTTGTTACTCTTTTGGGCATCAATCAACTTTATCTCATGGCACTGGACCTGGTCTTGATTTGTCTTGTGTGGAAAAGAGAAATGTAACAGAACAGAAGAAAATATTTCATGTACATTAATATATTAATATTATACACTCTTTTCAAACACTGTTTAACAATAGGTAAAATAAAGCAATGCAAGAGAACCTCACCTCTACTTCCTGCATAGCTTGGATATGAACTCCACACTTTTGTCCTCTTTCTTTAAGATCATTTTCAAAAGGGTCCATCAAAATAATGAATTTCAAGCCTGGAGTTTCTTTTTTCTCTACATTTTCTAGCAGGACTTTGGCTTTTTCAGGTTTATCACAAACTACTATAGAAATGTCAGCTAAAACAAAGAAAGAAGAAAAAGATGTTCATACAGTTATACTGAATTACTCTATCGAATGAACTCCCACACCTAAAATTACGGAAAATGTTTGTGTGACAATTATACCGGAATACAGGTATGCAGTGCGGACTAGTGCCCAATGACTGGGTGGACAATAGCAACACAGCTGATGGTGGCGAAATCCAAAGATGGCTAGTGAAGCTTAGGATACCTGGAGCCATGAATCTGACAGCCACTCCTTTCGTTACTATCTTCTCCAGACTAAACACGGAAATACCCAAATAACTTCCTGTCCCAAAAGACCTGTGATTGTGTTCTGTGCCCTCGGAACTGGCTTCCAGCAACCCAAACAGGACTTTCAAGTGAGATACTTAAGGAGTGTTTTTACCACTTCCACTCCCCGTGAGTTCCCATGGATTCAAACCGTGGTCTCCAGAGTCCTAATCTCTCTCTCGATCCACTACACAGCACTGAAAACTCCCCAAAAATCACCTACCCAAGACTATATACACTCCAGGAACACTACATCCTAGATCACACAAGAACCACTCTATTGCTCCCCCCTCCTGAAAGAATCCTCCGATCCAAACTGCACACAAATGCACCAAAAAAATTTGTGTATTTTGGTCACAGGAACAAAACTCTTCCCATCATTATGGAAAATACAACCGGAATGATTTTGGGAGGTTATAGGCAAAGGTGTAAGCATTGGTATGAAACTTCTCATTTTAAACCAGGCATGACCAAACTTTGGCCCTCCTGATGTTTTGGACCCAAACTCTCAGAATTCCAAGCCTGTATTGCCAACGACAAAGGACTATGGGAGTTGTGGTCCGAAACATCTGGAGGGCTGAAGTTTGGACATGCCTGTTTTAAACTATTTAACAAGTCTGTCTTAAATGTCCAGGAAAGTGTATTGTTCTCTCTTTCCCACTTTTGTACTTGGAACCTGTGCTGGACTTTGTACGGAAGCTGTTTTCAGTTACTCTTGGTCAGACTCCAGTTGCTTATGCACACCATCATCACTGTAAAGCATAAATCATAGCAGCAAATTTCCAGTAGTAAAGGAGTCACCTTTTTACTCCTCATTATGTGCTAATCAAGTGAGTAGGCACATAATGAAAAATCGAAGCAGAGACTGAATAAGCAGCAATGAACCATTGTTGTGATTTCAGCAATTACACTGATGTCTCTAAGCAACAGGATTCTGGCTATTATTTCCTAAACTGTGGCTGAAGAACTAAAAATAAACTTGTTAATCTTAAATGTGCTGCAATATTACTGCTACAATGCTACTACCTTTATTATTATGTAAAGAGTCTTCAAGAATTGTCAAACACTAGTGATTCCCTATAGAATTAATAATTAGAGTGTGGAGATTTCTGTTTCTGGCGTACAGTACCAAGAATTCACCAGGCAGCACACACATGTAACATAATGTTAGATATGTTTCCTCAGTTCTTTCTTTTTTCAAAGCCGTATTCTTCCATAGAGAGTGATGGCAGAGTCCAAGGAAACATCAAAATATTTGGGGGGATACTGATTTTTGTAAAACAATTAATCAGTGGAGTCTATACAGCTATTGCAAACTTTTCCAAAAGCAGGCAAATGCAGAGGAGGAGAACTAACAAGGTTTTTCCTCAGTCCAGAAGCGGTAATTTGGGGAGAGACAGAACAATACATATTCTAGTTTTATGACCTTTCTAATATGAGAACACTTCTATAATGATTTCTTGGCCTAAATCATGATTTGTGCTACATCCAGAAAATGACTCCATTCTCTTTGTTCTGAAATTGTCCTTCTTTTTAGCTGGTGCTGTGCATCTTTGTAGTTTATTTTTTATTTATTAGATTTCCATACCAGCCATCTGGCAAAGATATGCTGTAATCTTCAGTATTTTGCAAAAACAACAACAACAACAACAACAAAATTGCAGGGAAGAAACAGGGCTATGTAATTGTTCAGAGAGAGTTTTCATCATTTTTCTTTAAGATAATTTCCTTATTTTACAAGAAGGAAGTATATCACAAGCCCCCTCTTGGTATTGCTGAAGAGAAAGGAGGATGGTGACAAAGAAACCATTTAACTATCCTCCCCATTAAAATGTATTGGCATAGAGAAATGGTAAACATCAGAAATATTATGCTTCTTCTAGCTTCAGCTCTGATGTGGGAAAATCTGCCTTCCCAGAATTGTCCATTTAGCAATGACTTCATAGGAAACCGCAGCCCAAGCTTCCAGAAAGCAGAGTACAGAAAGAAAATGGGGAATGTGAAAGAAACGAAATAATAAGAGAGCAAAGCAGAAGACCTGTAGCCCTCAACACTTCACTGGAAGCAACCTCCATTGAGCACTTACAGACCTACAACTGAGTCAACGTGCCCACTGAAAAAATGCTGCCTGTATCCATCTCCTAATTCTCAGCACATTGTTTTAGATTTCCTCCTCCTCCTCCTCCTCCCAGTTACTGACCTCAGGAGGGATATTTTTTTGGTTGGACACAGCAGCACGTCTCCCGCAAGTGGCACATCAGGGTTGCCTCCCTTTTAAGACAGATGTCCAGTCTGCCCTGCTCCTAATTTGAGCAGACTGAACAGAAGAAATCTCCAGGGGAAAGAGAACCCGCCCTAAGCTGGAGTGAGCAAGCAAGCAGCCAAGCCAGTTTCTCTCTTGTCACTCTTTTTCAGCCAGTCTGTTTCCTGCAAAAATCTCCTTGCTTCTTCCCACATGCTCCAAACTGATGGGCTCATTAACAGAAGCCTGCCAACCTGATAGAAAGGGGATGTTTTTGCCATGCAATTCTAGATCCCTGCTCCCAGAGGAGCATGGGGGGGTAGTAGGTAGGGGGGTTATGGCCAGCACAGATTTCACTGAGTCTTCACAACTCCTGTGATGCCATGTCAACGTCCCTCCCACTTTTACATTTTCTGCTTCAAACAGCTATTGTCTTTTTTTCCTCCCATCCTAACACTCCTGATAAGACCATTTGTTTAGTGATTTTATTGCTTAAATAACAAAGCTTAAAATGAAGTGTTTCACGTAATAGTTCATGGACATCTCCTCAGAAATATTGGTTCACAGTCTTTGATTGGGAAAGGAAGCCAATACTTTGATGTAATATGGCCATCACAAACAAAACCACAAAATGTACTATAAATGGTAAGCGACGTACTCTGGTGCCCTACTGCTGTGAGTAGACTACAAGAATGATCAAATGTTAACCTGAAACTCCAAAAGCCTATGGCTCAAATCTAAATATACTAGTAGTGAACACTGTATATTCAACTTCAGATGTCTGTGGATGTTGATTCTCTGATACAAATGTGGCAGGTTAGCTTTGATTCCCCTGATGAAATTGACTTTTCAGCATGTATTTCCAAAAGCAGAGTTGATTCTTATTGTCTTATATCAAAACTTATTTATCTAGACTTTGCTTTGAAAACTTTCAAACAATTAACTTGGCCTGGGGTACCTTCATTGTGTACTGTATATCCTCATGCTGAGATATGTCCCGTACCCATGTGCAGAACTGTAGTGAAACAGACATTTGCAACCACTCTGGCAACAAAGGTGCCTTGTGTAAGATAATTTTGGTTCCTCTAGAACAGTGCTCCCCAACCTTTTTGTCCCCGCGGCCCGGGAAATTTTTGATAATTTTTCTGTGGCCCGGGGGTGGGGGTGGGGAGGGGGGGGAGAATGCGAAAGGGGGGTCCGGCGGGGAGGCAAAAGGGGGGGTGAAAGCAAAGGATGGGAGGGAAGGAGGAGGGGGAGGCACACGAGGGCGGCGGTGGCGGCACTCACCGGCCTGGGGCGGCGGGCGTGCCACTCCCCCCCACACACACGGGCGGGGTGGGGGTGGGGAACCCGGGGCTCCTGGGCAGGCGGGCCCCGCCTCCTCCTCCGGCGCCGGGGCCGGGAGCCGTGCGTGGGTCTCGCTGCTGGCGCCCCGCTTGCTCCTGCTGCCGCCACCGCCGTGGGCCTCCTCCTCCGCCGGGGAAAGCAAGCGGGGCGCCAGCAGCGAGACCCACGCGCGGCTCCTGGCCCCGGCGCCCTGCACGTGGCACCCGCCCGGCCGCGCGGGGAAGCGCCCTCGCGGCACCAACGAGCCGCCGCCTCCTCCTCCTGCTCTGGTTCCTCCTCCTCCTCCTCCTCCTCCTCCCGCCGCCGCCGCCGGAGGTGCAGCAGCAGCCCCCCCCCCCCCGCAATTGCCCCCCGCCGCCGCCGCAATCGCCCCCATCCCGCCGCCGCCGCTACCCCCCCGCAATCGCCCCCCCGCCCCCGCCGCAATCGCCCCCATCCCGCCGCTGCCGCTACCCCCCCGCAATCGCCCCCCCCGCCCCCCGCCGCAATCGCCCCCATCCCACCGCCGCCGCCGCCACCCCCCCCCCCCCCGCAATCGCCCCCCCGCCCCCGCCGCAATCACGCCCATCCCCCGCCGCCGCCGCCGCCGCCACCCCCCCCCCGCAATTGCCCCCCCCGCCGCCGCAATCGCCCCCCATCCCGCCGCCGCCGCTACCCCCCGCAATCGCCCCCCCCGCCCCCGCCGCAATCGCCCCCATCCCGCCGCCGCCGCCGCTACCCCCGCAATCGCCCCCCCGCCCCCGCCGCAATCGCCCCCATCCCGCCGCCGCCGCCGCCGCCCCCCCCCCCCCCCGCAATCGCCCCCCCCCGCCCCCGCCGCAATCGCCCCCATCCCGCCGCCGCCGCCACCCCTCCGCAATTGCCCCCCCGCCCCCCGCCGCAATCGCCCCCATCCCCCGCCGCCGCCGCCGCCACCCCCCTGCAATCGCCCCCCCCGCCGCCGCAATTGCCCCCCCGCCACCGCCGCCATCGCCCCCGTCCCGCCGCCGCCACCACCCCCGCAATTGCCCCCCGCCCCCCCGCCGCAATCGCCCCCATCCCGCCGCCGCCGCTACCCCCGCAATCGCCCCCCCGCCCCCGCCGCAATCGCCCCCATCCCGCCGCCGCCGCTGCCACCCCCCCCCCGCAATCGCCCCCCCGCCCCCCGCCGCAATCGCCCCCATCCCGCCGCCGCCACCACCCCCGCAATTGCCCCCCCCGCCCCCGCTGCAATCGCCCCCATCCCGCCCGCCGCCCGCCCCCCCCCCGCAATCGCCCCCGCCGCCGCCGCCGCATTTGCCCCCCCCCCGCCGCCGCCGCAATCGCCCCCGTCCCGCCGCCGCCGCCGCCACCCCCCCCCGCAATTGCCCTCGCTGCTGCTGCTGCTGCTCCTTCGGCGGCGGCGGCGGCGGCGAGGAGGAGGAGGAGGAGGAGGAGGAGGAGGAGGAGGAGGAGGAGGAGGAACCAGAGCAGGAGGAGGAGGAGGAGGAGGCTCGTCGGTGCCGCGAGGGCGCTTCCCGGCGCGGCCGGGCGGGTGCCGCGCGCGGGGCGCCGGGGCCGGGAGGGGAGGAGAGAGGCAAAGGCAAAGGCGGCGGCGGCGGCTCCTCCTGCACTCCTCCAGCCTTCCTCCTCCACCGGCCGCCCGCGGGAGAGAAGAGGAGGAGGAGGAGGGCGGCGGAGGAAAAGGGGAGGAGCCTCCCCGGCCTCCCCAGGCGGCCCGGTGCCGACCGGTCCGCGGACCGGGGGTTGGGGACCACCGCTCTAGAACACTAGATCCCAACCCTGCGTCCCCAGGTAGTGTCGGACTGCAACTCCCAGAAATCCTAGTCATCACAGCTAGTAGTGAAGGCTTCTGGGAGTTTTAGTCCAGGAACATCTGGGGACCCACGGTTGGGAAACACTGCTCTAGAACCTAACTTCACTAGAATAAATGATTGCTTCTTAAATGCTTCTCTTTTTAACAGCCAAATGGGCTGTTGTTTTACATAAAAATAGCATTCTCCGAAGCTATTGACACAAATATTATTTTTTACCTGTGTTTATAATATAACGAATGGCTCCAGGGCCTAATGTGTCATATAGGGGGACCACAACCATGGAATAGGTATAGCAAGCCAGCTCGGAAATGATCCACTGGAAGGAAAAGATGAAAAGTATATGTTACCATTGGCAATAAATGTGAACAAAATGTCAAAGTGGAAATAAGATGCTGGTTTTCTTACGCTTTACCTCTGGCCGGTTCTGAGCAAAGACCCCAATAAACTGACTTGTTGATGGTTTGCATCCCTTCTGGAGTAACCCTGATCCCAGGGCTTCTGCTCTCTCAGCAACCTAAAAATGAAAGAAAACACTTGAAAAGAAAGAACCTAGAAAACAGGCAAGTCAAAGCTCGCTTAAGCCTTAACATGGCCCTTCCCCCACCAATCTCCAATGACCCCATCCTCCCCATCCCTCCCCAAAAACAACCCAAGGAGGTTCTTTTACCCTTCCCAGCTTATGGCAAAGGAATTTCAAATTCTTCAAAAATGTTGAATTAAACACAATTACAGCATGGAATAATTCATTAAGCTGTCCTCAGTTACTCAGTTATTCTTGGTATACTCTTGGTATTTTTTGCATTTTTAAATCTTATATACTGTTTACATTTATATTGTCTCTTGTTTTTGTGTTTTATTTTGTTTTGTTGGCTTTGTTGTCGTTCACAGCTTGAGTTGCTTTTGTGCGAGCTGGCAGTATTTAAATCATAAATAAACTAAAACTAAACTAAACTAGAGATGAAGTTAAAGCCATGCACCTATTACTCTGCATCACTCTAATGCCATAGCACAGTGAAGAATCTGCCTTGATGTGGATTTTGTCTGAGATAATAAACAGACCTAATCCTATATATTGAAACATAACAACCTTCCCAGTACAGTTGCCTCCATATGGGCTGTGCCACAACTTACTTCATTACCAGCTGGCTTGAATGAAGTGTGAATTATTTTACTGTGAGTTATTTTAACATTGTGAGCCATGTCAGCCCCTCAGTGGGACAAAGGTGGCTTATAAATGCATCAAAACAAACAAACAAATGGTTCTGGTCCAACACATCTTCAGGTTACCATGCTAAGGAAGGCTTTGCTACACAATTATATTCAAAACTCTGTTCTAACATATTTGCTTACTTTCTTAAGGGGGGAAAATTAAATGCAGCATGAACCTCACCTCTTTATAGGTCAACCACTGATAGGGCTGTTTGGGTTTCCTGAATCCTAAGCAGGGCCCATTTTCTAAAGAAAAACAGATGACAGGAACTGTAAGGTCTATAATCCATTTCCAAAAAGAAAAGTTAATAATGCATTTCTTGGTTCCCTGACTGCTCCTTAGCAGGGCAGCACGTTTAAAAATAAACCACTGTTATTATCAAGGTCAGTGTGCAGTGTCAGCAATTCAAAAGTTCATAGAGAGGACCATCAAATGCAAAGGAAAGCAGTCTTGTTTAATGGACTGCTGCATTCTCCAATTCACTTAGAAATAATGGTGAGCTTTTATTTTTAAAGGAGAAAGTAACAGTGACATTAAGCACAGCCATTACCTTATTAAGAGATCATTGTTCTAAAACACTGTAAGCATCTAATTCCAGTCTCATGTCAAAGCCCATTCCTTTTTAATTTTTATTATGTGTAAAAATAAGTTCTAGAAAATTCTAATCAATCATAATCATAACAGCAAAAACAGCAGCAATAATACTGCAATTATTTTCAGTAGTGGAAGACAAATATAAAAAGAATCAAACTCTAGGGAGAAAGGGAGGATCATAAAAAGTATTTATTCAAAATAAATCAATTTCAACTTGTGTTCCTCATATCCCTTTGGCTCTTGAACGGAAGCCATAATTTGTCATAATTGACTGTGCCCAAGTCTTACCTTAATTTACTGGGTCAAGAAAGAAATACCAAAAAGTACACAAGGTGTATATTCCTAGATGTTAAGAGTTGTACAAACCCATGGACAAGGCCTGAGAAATCAGCTACGCTTGGTCTGATCTGAGAAAAGACTTCAGTGGGCTAGAACAGGGAACCCTGTGAAGGTACTCTTAGCTCTTGATGTCATGTTCTATATATAGGTCCAGCACATTGGTTCCAGATACTGGGTCTCCAGATATTGTAGCATAACAGTTCCCATCACCCCAAGTGGTTATGAAGGTACTCTCGGGACTTGCTGTCATGACACAGACAAAGGCCCAACTCAGCGGTTCCAGATTTTGTATCCCCGGACAAGGTGGGGTCTCTAGCTCCCATCAGTCCCAACCCAGAATAGTCAGGAATGATACAAACTTTACTGTAACAACATATGGGAACCAAAGTTAATATTTACAGCCCTAAGTTATATCAGATCGCTGATGACTCATTTGATTTTTATAACTCTCTGGATCAACAGTTATATCCAGATATAAATCAACAGCTGGAGTATAAAAAGGGAAAAAGGGAAATCTTGATGTTGTGGTTTTGCTATGCACTAGACGTGGGCACGACTCGGCGAAATCCTCGTTTCCGTTTCCGTTCCTCATTTCCGTTACGTAACGAAACGAAGAACGACAATTACTCCGCCAGAACTCGAACTCGAACCGACTAAAGAAAAATTGGGTCTGATTTGTCGTGGTCGTTCCTGGTGGCATCACAGCGATCGCGCGATGCCAAGTGGCACAGGAAAAAAGTTTAAAAAAACCAACCCGATTCCTGGCCAAAAAAGCAGGCGAAAATATGCCTGCCTGAGTGAGGGCACCTACCAGAAGGGTGGTTTCTGGGGGGGGGTCCCCGGCCTCCCCCCCTCCTCTCCTGGGCTGCGCATCCTCGTCGTCTCACCAACTCGCCAAGCGGCGCGGCACAGAAAAAAAGTTTTAAAAATAAAAAAACCCGATTCCTGGCCAAAAAAGCAGGCGAAAATATGCCTGCCTGAGTGAGGGCACCTACCAGAAGGGTGGTTTCTGGGGGGGGGGCTCCCCGGCCTCCCCCCTCCCCTCTCCTGGGCTGCGCATCCTCGTCATCTCGCCAACTCGCCATGCCATGCGGTGCGGGGGGGATCCAAAATGGGGCAACCGCAAGCAATATTTATTTATTTTGAAATCGTGGTGGTCCAAAAACACACCAAAGCACCACAGAAACATGCAAAAATAGCTATTTTAAAACTGCCTGAATTTTTACAGTAGCAGCAGTGGGTTTTTCTTGCAACAAAATGTCCCCATTGGTTTTATTTTATTTTATTTTTATTTTTATTTTTTTACACCTGCGCAATGATGGGCTGGCCATGGGAGTGGACCATGCAAATTTTTGGAGCCATTCCACCAATTGCATGGCCACTTGGCCAGGTTTTGACCGAGACTTCTGGGATGTGCCAGTCAGGCATAAAAAGCCCACTAACCCTAGCCCGAACCCTAACGCTAACCCATACGCCAGTACACTGTCCTTCTTAGTGGGTCAGAGAGGCACCCAGAGGTGCACCCCAGTAACTCACCCTAACCTTACCCGTAACCCTAAGCCTAGCCCTTGCGCTAACCCTAACCCTAAGCCAGATCTGTGTACTCACATTGCACTACAGCAAGTACACTTCCCTTCTTAGTGAGCCAGAGGGCGCCCATAGGGGTCCTCTCTCACTTTGTCCCTCGCTCCTCCCCAGTCCCAGCCCAAGTGCACCGTATGCCAGGCAGTGAGTCACAGAGGCACCCGAAAGAGAGGTGCCTCTGCCTGCCACTGCAAGTTGGTATGCATATCCAATTGGCTATGCATGCCATTTTGTAGCGGGCCAGAGGAGGCACCCACCCCAGAGAGGTGCCTCCAGGAGCCCGCTTTCCCTTCATAGTGGGCCAGAGGAGGCACCCACCCCAGAGAGGTGCCTCCAGGAGCCCGCTCCCCCCCAAAACCAGTACTAACGACAGACAAAAAACAACAAACGAAACGACAAATTTTTGGAAAATTTTGCGAAAAACAGAAACAAGCCAAAACGGGCCGGCTCCGACACACGACAACTTGAAAACGTCATTTTCCCTGGTCGTGCCCATCTCTACTATGCACACTTAGCTTCTCCTTATCTTCACCTTGTGTTCTCTGCATAAAACACAACCTTTGTATCAAACACAGACTGTTGACAACGCTGCACTTGATCAGAGAGATTAAAAAATAAGGTGGAGTTGCTACATAATCTCGTACTGTAGCTTGACTAACTATGGACTGAATATGCAAGGTTCCACCATGGTAAAGTTGGGTTTTGCAAGTAACCAGAGTAAGGCTCAATATCAGGTGCAGTATGCTTTCTTATTGAAGGAAAGTGAGAATAAGCACAAGGATAATTTGGTATAGTATTTAGTTAGCCTAATTTTAAACTGAAACATGTTACCCCTGAAAAACATTCCTGCTCTCCCAGCAATTCAGTACAGGGAAAATCTACTTAGGAGCATGACTCAATAGTAGAGATGGGCATGAACCAAAAAACTGGCATTTCGTTTCGTTTCATTTCGTTTAAGGCTTTGGTTCGGTTAGGTTTTAACGATTTTTTTAAAAAAATCATTTTGTTGGTTCGTTAATTCGTTATTTGTTTTACCCGCTTTTTTCCCAGCGCCCACTGCGCTGCTCTGGCTGCCTAAGTGCGGCCTCCTTCTTATCACCCCTCCCGATCGGCCCTGTGATAACGGACCGTGGGAGGGAGGTGCAAGTGGGCGGCGGCTTTGAAGCCATGCTGCTCTGGCCGCCTAAACGCAGCCTGGTTATCTCTCCTCCCAGGGCTGGTCTGAGGCTCAAGCCCACCACGTCTCTCGATGCCACCGACGAGGTGCATGCTCCCTCCGTGCAGCTCGGTGCGAAAGGACCTCTGGACCAGCACCATGTATGAGACATCTCCACCTCCATTAACGAAATGAACCTAACCAAACCAATTTTTCTCGGTTTGTTTCGTTTTGAGTTAAATTTGCCCCTAGGGTCATTATTCATTTCGTTATGTAACAAAACGAATAACGAATTGAAAAAAAATCATTTCGTGCCCATCTGTACTTAATAGAATTCATGTCTTTATCTATGAAAACAGAAAATGCTTTAGGTACAAGAAGACTAAGGGACTGACCTACTTTCAATAGCAACCTCTAATATGCTGTTGCTGAATGAGTCCCTGGACAAGGGCTTCACAAGAACATTAAAGCAGATTCTGGCCATACACTTCCCCATACAGTATATTCAATCAGTCTGTAACACCATCTTTGGAAGTCCTCCACCTGGTATGCCTTCTTAGAAAGATAAGAACATAAGAACAGCCTTGTTGGAACAGGCCACAGCCCATGCAGTCCAGCATTCTGTCTCACCCAGTGGCCCACCATTTGCTTCAGGGTTCTCAATCAGATGTCTTCAACTGCTTATGATTCCCTGCAAATGCCATTTAGAGATATCCTGCCTATCTCTCCAACCCGGAGGTTGTCCTTAGGCATCCATCATGATAGCCATTGATCCCCTTGTTTTCCTTTTTTTAAAAAAATTTTTTTATTTTAGTTTAAAAAACATATACAAATTACAACAACAGTGCACCCCTTCACGAACAGGATCGCTCTTCATATTTACATTCGTCATCCTCCCCTCCAGAACAGAATCGATTGTTGCGCGGAAACCTTACCCTTATTCCGTACAAGTACATATTCAATGAATCTACCCCATATATCATAGAAAATATCTCTTTTTAACTCTCCTTTTTTAACCTTGAGAGAGCAGGTCAATTTATCATTTAAAGCTATATTCCATACTTCATTATACCATTCTTCCAAACATAGTTCATATTTAGATTTCCAATTTCTAGCAATTATTAATCTAGCTGCTGTCAACAAATTTGTAATCAACTCTTTAGTTTTAACATCATAATTATAGTCCACAAATATTGATAACAAAGCAATTTCAGATTTAGGCTCTATGGTCATTTCTAATATATCACTTAATTCTTTAAAGATACATTTCCAAAATTTCTGTATCTTTTTACATTCCCACCACAAATGATAAAAGGTACCAATCTCATTATCACATTTCCAACAAAGCTTAGAAAAGTTTACATTCATTTTATTCAATTTCACTGGCATCATATACCATCTTAAACTTATTTTAAAGAAATTTTCCTTTATTCTAACAGACAAAGATCTGAGAATTCTCATTCTCCACATTTTAGCCCAGTCTTCTTCTCTTATTTCTTTTTTAATATCTTGTTCCCACATTAATTTCGATCCAGGTCCTCCCCTATTATTTTCTAAATCTGAAATAATTTTATATAGTTTGCTAACAATACCTTTTACTACCATTTCGTTCTGAGTATCCTCGTACAACAGTAAAAGCTGTTCATATTTTGTGTACTCTCTACATTTATTATTTTTCTTTAACCAAGTATCAGTCCATTTCTTTAATTGTATAAAATTGAACCATGATATATCCCTACCTTGGAGAACTTCATTCATTTGTTCTTTCCCTCTCATCTTGTCTATCCAGTCTTTCAATCTAATCACTTGTTTATCCCTAAATACTTTTAAAAAAACCTTTAAATTTGTAGGGAAATTCTCCATTTCAGTTACAGATCTCAATGGCGAGTCTGAGGGACATAATTTTGTCTTGTGCAAATACCATGCATTTAACATAGATCTAAGAAAGGGGTTGTTAATCTCATTTAACTTTAATTTCTTAGTAGTGCCGAATAGGTATTTTTCAATATCCTCCTTTATTTCCGATGATTCCATTTCCCACCATATTAATCTTTCTGGACTAAACACAATATCCCCAATAAACCTTATTTGATTTGCTAAATAATAATTTTTAACATTCGGTAAACCTATACCACCTTTATTCTGAGCCATATACCAATATTTTTTGTTTATTCTAGCTTTTTTACCACTGTTACAATAGTTGTTAATTAAGTCTTGCCAAAATTTAAGGTCATCCTTACTTAGCTGTATTGGAAGCATCATAAAAAGAAAATTTAACTTTGGTAAAATTTTCATTTTCATCAATGCAATCTTCCAAACCAAGAAAGTTTTAAACTTGAATATTCTAACATTTTATTCTTAATTTCTTTCTTCAGTTTACTATAATTGAATTCCTTTAGTTTCTGTGTATCCTTTGCTAATTCTATACCTAAATACTTAATTGAATTACTTATCTTACATCCATAGTTGTGGGTAAACGCTTCTTGTTCTTCCTTGTTATGATTAAACAGCATCACCTGAGATTTCTGCCAGTTAACCCTCAATCCAGATATTGACCCAAATTTCTCCAAATGATATTTAAGTCTGTCCATACTCTCTAGTGGGTTTTTAATTGTCAATAAGGAATCATCTGCAAATAAATTAATCTTTACTTTGTTATTAATACCTAGTCCGCTAATTAACTCATCATTTCTTATTTTTTCCGCTAACATTTCGATCATTAAGCAAAATAAAACTGGGGAGAGGGGACAACCTTGTCTAGTACCTCGGCCTAGAGATATCCTATTTGAAATCCCATCATTAATTATTATCTCCGATGTATTTTCAGAATATAATTGATCTATCACACCTCTAAATTTCACTCCAAACCCCCAATTTTCAATCACTGTTTTTAGTGTTGGCCATTCCACACAGTCGAAAGCCTTAAATATATCCAATGATAAAATGCCAGCCTTCCGTTTGTTGATTTTTATATCATATATAATATTCAGCACTCTTCTAGTTAGATTAGACATTTGTCTTCCCTTTAAAAACCCATTTTGATCTTCCTTAATATATCTTGTAATGAACCCATTCATTCTGTTTGCTAATATTGCAGTAAAAATCTTAGCATCTTGATTTATTAATGAGATAGGTCTATATGAACTAGGGTCCATCATATCCTTATTAGGTTTTGGAATAAGAATTGTTAATGAATGTTTCCAAGATAATGGTATTTTATCTCCTTGTAAGATTCTATTAAAAAGTATTTTTAATCTTGGAACTAAAACTGATTTAAACAATTTATAAAAATCTGAATCCAATCCATCACAACCCGGGGTTTTACCATTTTTTAGCTTATCAATAATTGCTCCAATCTCTTCCTCTTGAATTGGTTTTTCTAATTCTCTCATGTCTGTCTCTAGTATCTTATCTTGTTTTCCATTAATTTGTCCAATCCATTCTTAAAGCTATCAAGGCTGACAGTTGTCACCACTTTTCTGGCAGGGAGTTCCCTAGACCAGGGATGCTCTGGGTGAAAAAGTGCTTTCTCTTATTTGTTTGAGATCTAGCACCCAAAAGTTTCATTGACTGCCCCCTAGTTCTAGCGTTGTGCATTAGGGAAAACAGTTTTTCCTTATCTACTTTGTCCACACCATGTGTTATTTTATAAACTTCAATCAGGTCACATCTTAGGCGCCGTCATTCACGAGTGAAGAGGCCCAGCCGTTGCAGCCTCACATGTTAAGGAAGGTGTTCCAGTCCCCGAATGATTCTGGTTGCCCTCCTCTGTACTTTTTCCATTTCCATAATATCCTTCTGGAGGTATGGTGACCAGAACTGTACACAGTACTCCAGATGGGGCTTGCTGTCTTGTTTTCTATATCCTTCCCAATGATCCCTAGCATTGCTTTTGCTTTTTTCACTGCTGCGGCACACTGGGTTGACAACATGATTCAGCTGTCCATCAGGACACCAAGGTCCCTTTTCTGGTTTGTTGAACAGAGTTTAGACCCTATCAGTTTATAAATGTAATTGGGTATGTTGCCCCAACATGCATCACTCTGCCCTTACTAATGTTGAGGCTCATTTACCACTGGTTTCCACACTCCCCCAATGTCAAGATATCTCCCTGATGCTCCTCACAATCACTCTGTTTTTACTACCCTGTATAATTTAGTGTTGTCAGCAAATTTGGCTACCTTGCTAGTTACTTCTACTTCTAGATCATTTATGAAGAGGTTGAAAAGCAGGGGTCCTAGTACTGAACATTGGGGGACCCAACTCTTTACCTCCCTCCACTTGGAGATGTGTCAATTTAGTGATACCCTCTGTTTCCTGTCCCTTAGCCAGTTGCTGACCCAGGACAAGACCTGTCCCTTTATTCCATGACTGGCAAATTTATTCAGGAGCCTTTGGTGCAAGACCTTGTCAAAAGTCTTCTGAAAGTCCAGATAAACAATGTCATCTGGATCTCCCTTATCCTGCTGACACTCTCCAACAGATTCCAACAGATTAGTGAGGCCATGTTAGTGCTCCTTCAGCAGTACCTTCTCTTCTATGTGCCTATTAATTTTATCTTTTATGATGGCTTCCATCACTTTACCTGGGACACATGTCAAACTGATAGCAGGCAATGAACAAGGAACACACTTTTTGGTGGTGACACCCCAATTAAGGAATTCTTTTTATAGTTGGGTCTTTTCAAATCCAAGTGAATACATTTCTATTTTCTTAGGCTTTTAAACTTTTCTGTAAACATTTTTTTTACATCTGTGGAACTTTTGATATTTGAGAGACTTAAGATGTGTTGTTCTAAGTTTTTGCTTTGTTTTTTACTTTTCCTGGCTTATTGCTACTTTATAATTCAACTGTGACTTAACTTTTTGCACAGTATTTTCCTCCTCTAAATTACCCACAGAAGTGTAGATTATGGCCAGATATAATGCTTTTAGATACAGTCACCCCCCGCCGATCGCGGGGGTTAGGGACCCACCCCACCCGCGAAGCATGAATATCCGCGATATGCGGAAGCGGGTGGGGTGGGGCCTGTGGGTGGGGGGCGATTGCACGCCTCTCTGAGGCTTCTCGGAGGAGTGCAGGGGGCAGTGCGGAGCAACCCGATCGCCCCCCGCCACCCCCCCCGTGCGGCTCCGAGGCTTCTCGGAGGAGCACGGGAGGGCGGCGCAGAGCGACCCGATCACCCCCTGCTGCCCCCCCGCGCGGCTCCGAGGTTCAGGTATTGCGATCCCGTGATGTAGTGGGACCGCAGTACCTGAACCGTGAAATGGCGAGGGTTGACTGTATAATCAACTGTGGAATACTTCAAGAAAAAAAGTGTTATGAGTATATGAGGGGAGAACACCAAAAACAGAAAATCAAGATTAACATTATGCTACATGTAGTAGTAATGCATACAGTAATGCTTATAAGTACTTACCAGATATATTAAACCCTCTTCTAAAAACCTCATACATGGTTCTTGCATCATCATAGTAGTGAGTTAGCAACTGTGAGCTGTCACCAATTACAGATCTCCGTGCACCATCCCAGCCCTGCAGTGAAACAATACAGACAAGGAGATCAAAAATCTGTATGGGGAAGACTCTACTTTGAGCATAGCCCTTGGATCTCATTTCAGATTCTCAGTTACAAAAATGGGCAGTCTTCATGATAATACAATAAAACCACACTAAATACTTCTTAGACTTCAAAGAAACTGATACAAAACCTACTGGCATATAAACCTGATTTGCTCAGATCACTGCTTTTAAAGCACAGTCTTACGTATATCTACTGGGCAGTAGCTCAACTGAGTTCAATGATACCCTTTGGAAAGTGACTATAGAACTGCACAATTAAATGCAATCCTACAGATGTGCATACAAAGTTCTCAGGCTGAAACATTTATTCCACTATCTCTCTGTGCGTTTTCTTTTTGTTAAATAGGAAAGTTGAGATGAGTGGTGACTGAAGTTCTGATTTATGATTTATAAAGTAAGTAGATCACTACAACGTATCTAAGATATTAGGAGAGAGACAGAAAGGCCACAGAATTCATCTTTTGCAAACGTTCAGAGGTATAGCTACGCTGTCAAAGTCTGTAAGGGAAAAAAATATCCAAAGGTTGAAGCATGCAGCTGTGCAGAGATCAATATACTTCCCCCCGCCACTTCCCTCACTGCTGATGTGCTTTATGGACAACATGAATGATGCAGAAAGACTCATGAAAAATACATTTAATTCCACATGAGTGTCTGCAGCAGTCATTTTTCAACCAGCAACAAGAATTTTGAAAGCACTTGGTACAAAACAAAATGTTCAGAAAAATCAATACGGTAAAACTGAATGCCTCAAATGCTCTGGAATCTTATGCATAAAGAGAAACTTTGCAAGCCATACTTTTTGCATTGTACCCAAATTTGTTGTCTTCAAAGCAAAGTATTATAAAACCATCTGATATTCTCATTATCTGTGCAATATTCTCCTTAGAGTAATTCTAGTATTTTACTGAATCAGTACAAGTACATGAAAGATACTGGCTAAACACACACACACACACACACACACACACACACACACACACACACTGTATCTAGGATACAATGGGGCACATCAGCACCTCACAAAGTTCTTTTAAGATTAGCAAGTTTATTTCAGTGCAGCTTTACAGGAATTACACTCTACGTCCTTAGACAAAAGAGTATAACACATACATCCGAATGTATTTGCCAGGTGGTTCATGACCTCACCAATTCTGGTCAGCTTGGGCACTGCCTAGTAATTTCACTAGTTAGTCATTTGCAGCCTATTTTAAATCTGAGATAGAGGTCATCCGGGCTGGGCTGGATTCCGGTTCCACTAATCTGCCCTTCAGTATGACCGGTGCTTTACCACCTCATTCTCCTCATTTTATTGAGTTTGGGCCTGTAACTTCTGAGGAGGCGTCCAGGGTGCTAGCGTATTGCCAACGGGCGGCTTCCCTACTTGACCCTTGCCCTTCTTGGTAAATTAAGAGTGCAGGGGGGAGCAAGCCAGAATGGGTTTCGCTTATTGCCTCTACCTCCTTCTGGCGACTGCAGTGGGTGCAGAATGCGGCAGCCAGATTGGTGTTTGGTGCGGGAAGATATGACCGCATCACTCCCATTCTGGCCCACCTGCCTTGGCTACCCGTTGCCTCCTGGATAAGGTTCAAGGTACTGGTTTTGATTTACGAAACCCTCCATGGCTTGGAACCAGCCTATCTCATGGAGTGTATCATCCCAAGATCTTCATTGGCCCAGCCGACTAGATCATTCCAGGTCCTCATGCTTAGAGTTGCTACCCCGCGGGAAGCTCTTAAGACAGGCCTGCCCAGAGTCCGGCCCAGGGGCCAAATACGGCCCGTCAGGCCATTTTGAGTGGCCTGAGGCTGGCTGGCCCGCCCCTCCCTCCCCCTCCTTCGCCCCATGTTTTTTAAAAAAAACCTTCTGCCAACACTGACACCACTGGGAAGCTTGGGCGGCTGGGAGGACGGGCGGTCTGCCACCACCAGCATCGCAGGGGAATGTGTGGGAGTGGGCAGGCCAGCAGGCCTCTGCCATTGCCAAGGAGCTTTGGGGTGGGCTGGTGGGCGAGCCATCGCCACCGCTGGGGAGCTTGGGGGGGGGTGCAAGGTTGCACAGATCGCCTCTTCCAAGGGCCAACCTGTGGCCACGGCTCCCTGTGCTTCCTTTGGTACCCACCTTCCTTCTTTCCTTCCTCCCTCCCTTGGTCCCCACCTCCCTCCCTTCCTCCCTTCCTTGTTCTCCACCTTCCTTCCTTCCTCTCTTGGTTTCCACCTTCCTCCCTCCCTGCCTTGGTCTCCGCCTTCCTTCCTGCGGGTGGGGTTGCAAGGGGTCAGTGGGTGGAGCTTATGGGTCAGTGGGTGGGGCTTATGGGTCAGTGGGTGGGGCTTGCAGTGGGGTGGCAGGGTCGGGGAGCAACCGGTCCCTGACAAATTCTCAGCCACCAAATCTGGCCCTCCTTACAAAAACTTTGGGCACCCCTGTCGTAAGACCTCTACCCGGAACCGTGCCTTTTCTGTGGTAGATCCCATTTGGTGGAACCAGCTTCCTAAACAATATTAAGACCATGGAGCTCCTCTCAGCCTTTAGGAAGTGATTAAAAACTTGGCTCTTCGAGGCTGCTTTTAGCAACTAATGGTGGTTTATCCTATTCTCTTTTCCATTCTTATCCCATGTTTTTTATTCATTTTAATGTTTTGATCAATTGGGTTTGTTTTACATTTGTTTGTATAGCTGAATTGTTTGGATTTTCTTGTTGTGAACAACCCAGAGTTCCTTCAGAATGTTGGGCGGTTTATAAATAAATAAATAAATAAATAATTCCAAAAGCATAATCAGAGATGAAAATGTACCATTTCCATAATAAAGATTTTTAATATCAATTTTAAATAAAAATAATAATGACTGGCTTGATTATCATACAGAAATCTCAATAGTATAATTAGCTTGCTTTGTCTATGCTTTTATAAATATGTCTCCAATGATTAGAAAGCATGTCATAAACAAGAACAGTCACCATTCATGCTACTTGGATAGCTGACACAGAAAAAAAATAATTCATTAATATTTAGCCCCATGTGGATAATACAGAATTTGCGTGGGGCCAACCAGAAGATTTTACGTTATTGAACCAGCAGATACCACTTATTACGATATATATTTGAAATAAGACTCCAAACCAAGTGAATAGTCAATTGTTGTTTGAACATATCTTTTGTTGCTATAAAAATAAGTATCATTTAGTTGCCATTAATAAGGCAGTAACTGACTGGTAGCTCAGTATGTTGGGTAGTTGGCTGCTGAGCCAGAGGTAAAGCACTTGTGTGGCCCTGGATGTCTGAGAAGAAGGGAATAGTAATCCATATCTGTGTACTCTACACCTAGACAATCCTGGAAAGGGTCACCAATCGCTAGGCATCAGAACTGACTTCATAGAATGTAGCTATTACTTCTGAGAAGCACAGGTGGAGACAATTTAACTCGAGTCTGGAAAAGTTCAGTATACAGCAAACTAGGAAACTGCAAGCCCTGTAGTCTAAAAATAAAAATATTTCAGATGCCAACAACTGTATCATTATTCATGTTCTTAGCAAAGAGATGTAGAACTGATTTCCCTTTAGCATAGCCTTGCATTTTTTAGGAGAGGCATTTTCTCCCAGCTCTGGTTTTAACCATTCCCTACTACTGAAAAATACAGTTTTAAAAAGTGTAATTCCATCCCAGCTTGGCTTTCACACAGGATAGCAATAGGATAAGGACATCAAGTCATCTGCTTAGTCTATTAATTTAGGTAGAATGGCTCTCTGCCAGATGGGCATTATATTCATCGAATAAATAAATATCATTCCAAGCTGTATGCACATATTTAGAAAAACCACATCCAATTAAACACTCATTTTGATTCTCTTGGGGGGGGTACATTATTGATTAACTAAAATGTCAACTTCCAGCTTTGAAAAACAGCATTCCCTCACCATGATGATCCAAAGGAAAAGCCTAAAACTATTCTGGTCAAACTATTATGTTAACTTTAAGATGTACTATCATGATTTTAGACGGTTGACCAACAATATCAATCTAAAACAACAACAATGGAGCATGAGATGAGCAGCCTGCTAATGGAAAAAAAGCATAGCAGTAGAATTATGACTTGCCATTAAATGGAACTGTGCTCTTCATTAAAAGCATTCACCTCACCTCTACTTCTTCTGACTGCACTAGGAGGTCACATGGTGGTTTCACTGCTTTTGGCCGGCTAGCCAGCCAGTAGGCAACAACAGCAGCGAAGGCACCGATGCCTAGCAAGGTAGTAGTTGGCAAACTTCTGAAAAACTGGCTGAAGTCTTCAAACTCGGGAAGGCGTAAGTTCCGTAGGATCTCTTGAGCTTGCATCTTTTCAAAGACTGAAATGGCAACTTCTGTAGGACCCAAAGGAAAAATATATACATATTAGTTGGCCACATCCTAAAAACTTTTGACACAATTATTTGTAACATACATAAGTTGTCAATGGTTAGTTCGTAAAAATTAGACCAGAGCTAAAGATGCTTTCAGTTTTGATTTGTATTAAAGCGTATATGCTAGAGGTTACTTCAAATTTCTACCTGGTGAGTACTTCCAGTTGCACATCTTTGATTTTATAATACTATAATTAAAGCTCCAGCTACATTTTCTCACATAGGTCATAAAAATGCAGGATGTTTATAGTTCCTTGTGGTCAAATGTATGGTAGTATAAAGCAAAACTAAGATGACATTCAAATAGGCAACAAGCCTAATTCAGATCCTTGAGACAACTTTGTGTCCGAGTCACTTCAGACTGGGCTCACGATGACTGATGCTCTTCAATGGAGGAGTAGGTGTGACTGAAACTTAACCTAATCTTAAATTATTATATATTCATATAGTCTACTTTTTCTAAGTGAGCAGCAACCATAGTTCCCCCCATTTATTCTCTCAGCAACCCTATATGGTAGAATAGGCTGAGGGGAAATGATGGGCTTCAGGATTGCTGGTTCGATGGTTCAGTAAGTTAGGTATCTGGTTTTGAAGCCAGAGGCTGGGAATTCATTTCCCCACTGTGCTTTCAGGGAGAACAGCCGCCTTGGGCAAGGGAATGGTAAACCTAGAAAACCCAGGAAAGGGTCATCATTAGTTAGAACTGATTCGGTGGCACTGTTTGTTTCAGAGTCAGCTAGCGAATTTCAAGGCTCAAAGAGAACTGAACTGATATATCTTGTGTCACTGTCTAATAAACCCAGTAACCACTACACCACACCAGCTATGTTCTCGCTAGTTTCTTATTGCCAGAAATTATTTTCCCAGCAGGAAACATTCAGTCATCAAACAGCACAATGAAATAAAACAGAATGTGGTAATCATGGTATTTAAAATTTCATAGATGTTTTCTTCACTTTAATGTCTAAAATCCCATTGCTTAGCTTTGCATGCAGAGGGCAAACAGTACAACATTCAGTCATTTCTCGCTGGTAAGTGCCAGGTCCCTATTGCAATTCTTAGAGGCAATACAGTACTTGCCTCTGGCTTGGTACACATTGAGAATCCCAATGGGAACCCATTAGCTGCTGGCTAGAAGTTACTGAAAGTTACTCCGTTTACCTTCCACACACATGAACTAAGCAGAATTATTTTGGGCAACAGGTTCTAACTTGTGTTTGTTTAATCATTATTTGGTATTCTATTGTGTTTTATTTCTTCGTTTTAAATACTGTAAACTGCCTTGAGCCCCTTACACAGGGAGAAATGTGCCTGCCTGCCTGCCTGCCTGCCTGCCTGCCTGCCTGCCTGCCTGCCTGCCTCTCTCTCTCTCTCTCTCTCTCTCTCTCTCTCTCTCTCTCTCTCTCTCTCTCTCTCTCTCTCTCTCTCTCTCTCTCTCTCTCTCTCTCTCTCTATCTATCTATCTATCTATCTATCTGGGCATAGGTGCACAAAAAAGGAATGATGTTAACAGCAGCAGATTGCTATTGACAAAATACTCCTTTTCCCGTTATTTTTATTTTTGCACAGCTCCTGTATAATCAGAAAAAGTTGCATAGACAACAAAATTGACCAATATGTTTAAAGCTTCTCACTATCTGTTTGCTTCAGTAAGCCTAACACATCTGAAGAGATGGCTATTGTGGGTTTTTCGGGCCGGTTTGTCCATGTTCTGGAAGTTTTTCTTCCCGATGTTTCTCCAGTCTCAGAGCAGTTTCTCCAGCATCGGCCACAGAGATTGGAGAAACACCATGAAGAAAAACTTCCAGAACATAGACAAACCGGCCCAAAAAAACCCACAAAAGCCATCAGATCCTGGCCGTGAAAGCCTTCAAGAATATATATCTGAGGAGCTTAGCCAGATAAGGCAGATCAAGTGAAGAAGGACTCCTTTTACAAGGATGTAATGCACTTTAACTCCATGTGTCATACACATAGAAACAAAATTAATTAGGAAACCCTAGAGCAGTGTTTTTCAACCACTGTTCTGCGGCACACTTGTGTGCCACGGAATGTTGCTGGGTGTGCCGTGGCGCGCGTCCGCGGAAGGGGGCGAGAGCAGGGCAAGGCAAGGCGGAATGGGGACTGGTCTTCCCCCTCCGGCTTCGCGCGCCGCTGCCGCGGGGAAGAAAAAGCGGACAGAGTTGCTGCCCGGACGGAAAACAGGAAGGGAGGGCAGGGGGGAAGCATGGCTCACAGCGACTGGGAGCGGGGCCAGCGCGGGAAGTGTCCAGCGGCCGAGCGGGAGGACGGGGGGGACGAGGAGAGCCGGGAAGGGCGCAGCGTCCCTGCGTTTCCTCCCTACCTGCGCACACCTGTGCGCACACACCCGCAGCCAACTAACGGGGCATCTTTGGCGGGAAAAGGAGCCGCTCGCTCCCACCCGCAGCTGGCTGGCTGGCTGGCCGGCTGGCTGGCCGGCTGCAGCACGCAGTGCTCGGAGCAAAAGCGGGCGAACGAGGGCCACCCTCCGCTGGTCCCGCGGCCGTTCCCGACTCGGAGGTGGCGCCCGTGCGGCGGCGCTTAAGAGCGCTCGGCAGCAGTGGCGCTGGTGTCGTGGGGGCCGCCCCTTTGCTCCCGTCAGGCGCCACTTCCCCTTCCTGCGCGCCCGCTCGCCCGCTCGCCTTGAACAAGCCCGGGCGGACTCCTTGGGCGCATGGACAAAGGACGCCCGCCAAGAGGCTCTTGCGCCGGCCGGCGGACGACCTCCCACCCCGCGCGCGCGCGCGCTCCCGCCGGCCAGTCGCCCCCACTCGCTCACCGGCGTTATTGAGGAGGAGGAGGCGCTGGAGGTGAGCGCTGTTGTGGTGGCGGCGCAGGGCGTCGGCGGCGTCCCGGGCCACGCGCTGCAGCCCCTCGTCGGCGCCCAGGTCGGCGGGCAGGGCCTGGACGTGCAGCTCGCCCTCCAGGGCACCCGCCGAGTGCGCCGCCAGGAGCAGGAGCGAGCCCGGCACCAGGCGCGCCGCCAGCAGCCGTGCCACGCTTCGCCCGAAGCCCCGCGACGCCCCCGTCACCAGGCACGCCGCCCGGCCCAGGCCCGGCCCCGACGACGCCTCCAGTGGGTGTGTGGGTGTGTTGGTGTGGGCTCGGGCTCGGTGGGTGTGTGGGTGTGTTGGGCTTCCTGGTGCCGCGGGTGGCCAGCGCCCCCCCCGCCGCGGGACCCCAAGGTTGCCCGCCCACCCAGCGCGTCCTGCAACCGCGCAGCCCATCATCCCCAGGTGCAGGGGGGTGGGGGTGGTCTGGAGCCACGGCTCAATCTACTCCCCCCCCTTGTTAATTTTTTTAACATTTTCTAATGGTGGTGTGCCTCGTGATTTTTTTCATCAAGCAAGTGTGCCTTTGGCCAAAAAAGGTTGAAAAACACTGCCCTAGAGTCCCCTGTACTCCCCACTGAATTGCTCTTCAATTTCCACTGCTTCCTTGTACTCTGCTTCATGCCACCATTTCATCCTTCTTTGCTTGTCATGCATCCTGGCTGACCACCCTTTCTTTTGTTCGCCAGATCTTGTTCCCCCTGCAGTGCTTCCCAGCATCTTGCTCACTTGAGTCATTGATGACTAATACAAGGGCCCTTTCATAATCCTTTACCCCCCATATTTCCTTGTGGATTTCAAGATCACACTCCAAGCCCTTGCAGGCAACCAAGCACTCCCCAACAGCTTTGGTTGTGTATGCATTTTTAAAGTCCTTCCCTGTTTGGCTGAACAGCATGGAAACTTGTGCAGTAACACCCGGTTGCCATGACAGCGTCTCTTTGTATTCAGAGCTACCCACACTGCTGCTGCTTTAGAGAAAAACTGTGTCAGATGCATCCTGTAAATCACGCTTTCAAACAATTAGTTACAACCATGGTGGTAGAAAGCTTACATGAAAATAACAGCATAGGATTCTGATTAGTATTGTCACATGATCAGACTTTTAAATCAAAAATATACATCATGCCACAGGTTATGTTCAAGCATACATTCTGATAATAGAAAAAAAATCTACTCCATATCTTATGGAAATCAAGTTGTGGAAGTTCCTTATGGCACATTTTGTGATTTGAAACCTGTTTCATTTACAGAGATACGAAAATTTATTGGATTCTGGGAGTCCAAAAAGCAACTTTCTCAAACAAGACCTGTTTAATTCAGCAGACCCTATACAACTTTTGATCTATAAAGAACAGTCAGATAATTTGACCTGTTTGACAAGCAAATTACTCTGTGACCCCATATGTAACTTGCAAAAACTATGTTTGTCAACCTCTTGGTGGGCATATTAAACATAGACCATCTAAGTGGAGGAAAATAAATGTTATGGAAATGTAACTACAAATAATGCCTGAATAATGAGCATGTAAACATAATAAAAAAAACCATGATGAACTAGGCAACAGGCAACTAAGATAAAATGTTATTGAAAATTCACTTGTTGCTGCGATTGCTCTTTGAAATCCTGTTTCAATTACCCTATTTATTGGCGTATAACACGCACTTTCCCCCCCTGAAAATAGGGGGCAAATTATGTATGCGTGTTATACGCCGATATAATATGAGGCGACCAGTGTGCTTGGCAAAAACAACGACTGCCGTCCCATAGCCAGTGCTCGCACACTGCGAGCTGACGGGGCAGGCCAGAGAAACAAGGATCCCACGCACGCCCTAACCCCCCTCCCTAAAGCCTAACTCTCTCTCCCCCGGGAGCAGGGAGCCCGCCCCCCCGGGACCCTAACTAACCCGCCCCCTAAATCTACCCCCCCCCCGGCGTGAGATCCCTAGCCAGACCAGACGGCCCGGATGAACACGGGCCGTCAAAGAAGTCCCGTCCTGGTTGCGCCGCCGCCGCCGCCGAGCTCTCCCGCTGCCTGAGCCCTTATCAGGGCTCCGATCGGGGAGCCCAGCTGATCGGCGGCCTGTCAAATAAAGAAAAGACCGGCCAGAGCGCAGCGAGGCCGCAAGCCTCCGCCGCTGCTGCTGTCGGTCACGGGCAGGCTGCCGCCGCCTCGCCAGACAAGGCCCCGATCCTCGGCTGCACGGACGGAGCCGGGAGCCCTCCCCCGGTAAGGCAAAGGAGCCTCCGATGAGTGTGGGGGGGTGCCGGCTGGAGCGGACAAACCGCGCGCGTCCGGAGCAGCCGAAAATCTCGCTGCAGACCAGCGGCGGCGGCAGCCTTTGTTCCCGTTGCAGGCAGTCCGCCGCCGCTGCGGCCGCCGCCCGCCTCGCCAGACAAGGCCCCGATCCTCGGCTGCACGGACGGAGCTGCCAGGTTGCCTCAGGGACTCCGTGGGTGGGAGGTGGGTTAGGGGGAGGGTTAGATAGGGACCCGGGCAGGTGGGCGCCAAAAAATTTTCCCCCCTAAAATTTCCCTCTTAAAATGAGGGTGCGTGTTATACGCCTGTGCGTGTTATACGCCGATAAATACGGTACATTTAGCACCACAACTGACCAAAACAAATATCAAGTGAATGGATCTTTCACATTTTAAGTATCAATCTTTTAGTAAATCCTCAATAAGAGCTTAATTAACAATATACACAATTTACTTTACTGAAATTCTTCTGCATGGGAGGGAAGAGCCAGAAGACCATTTTAATGAGTTTAAAGTAATTTAAAAATATTTATTGCTTGTATTTATTTATTTATTTATTTATTTATTTATTTATTTATTTATTTATTTATTTATTGTTATATTTATATCCCGCTTATCTCCTAAAATAGGACTCTAAGCGGCGAACAGAAAGCGTCCGAGTGCCAACAAACAGAGAATAAAAGTACAACAAAATCCAATAACAACTTCAGAATAAGACAGTATAAGACAAATATAGGATAAAAGTCCTAGTGCCTCCTAATGCATCCCAACACGCCAAAGACGTAAATCCTAACAATTAAAATTGGAGACACCGGTAGTCAGCAATCAATAAAGTAATAGCGATGGCGAGAAAAAAAAAAGATTAAGATTCGCCAAAGGCCTCTCGAAAGAAAAAGTTTTTTAACGTTTTCCGAAAGGCCTGCAGGGACTCTGCAGAGCGCACTTCGCTAGGGATGGAGTTCCATATGGAAGGGGCTGCCACAGAGAAGGCCCGGTTCCGGGTAACTGCCTTCCGGGCCTCTCGAGGAGTGGCAACCCGGAGCAAGTGCGCTCGCACCTGCCAAACTGGACGGGCCGAGGTGGATCGCTGGACGATACGCTCTGTTAGGTAATCCGGTCCCAAGCCATGGAGGGTTTTATAAACTAAAACCAAGACCTTGAATCTAATCCGGGCTGCAACGGGCAACCAGTGCAGGCGAGCCAGGACTGGGGTGATGTGGTCATAACGACGCACACCAGCCACCAGCCTGGCCGCCGCATTCTGTACCCGCTGCAGACGCCGGAGAAGAGTCAAGGGCAACCCCATGTAGAGGGCGTTGCAGTAGTCCAGCCTCGAGATCACCAGTGCTTGGACCACTGTTCTCAGAGAGTCAACATCCAGGTACGGGCGGATCTGGGCAATCTGGCGAAGATGGTAATAGGCGGCCCTGGTCACCGACTCCACCTGAGCCTCCATGGTCAGCGCCGGGTCCAGGACCACGCCCAGATTCCGCGCCCTCTCCACTGGCTGGAGGGAACCCCCCCAGACGCGGATGAGGGCCACCGTACCCAGATGGTGAGCTCCCAAAGAACATGACCTCCGTCTTCTCGGGGTTGAGCTTAAGCCTGTTCGCCCCGGTCCAAGTCAGGACGGCATCCAAGCACACATCAAGGATCCTCACAGCTTCCACTGCAGAGGTGGAAAAGGAGAGATAGAGCTGCGTGTCATCAGCGTACTGGTGACAGCCGACTCCAAATCTCCTAATGACCCCATCCAGCGGCCTTACGTAGATGTTGAACAGCATATGGGGCCAGCGACGACTCCTGTGGAACCCCACAAGGGAGTATCCAAGGGGCCGACAACTCCCCCCCATGCAGAACATACTGTGGATGGCCCTCCAGGAAGGATCAGAGCCAACTACGAGCAGTGCCTCCGATTCCAACCTCGGAGAGCCGATCCAACAGGATACCGTGGTCGACGGTATCAAAGGCCGCTGACAAATCCAGGAGAACCAACAGGGTAGAGCAACCCCTGTCGGCCTCCCGGATTAGGTCATCTTGCAGAGCGACCAAAGCTGTTTCGGTCCCCTGACGAGGCCTGAACCCGGACTGGCAAGGATCGAGGCACTGCCGATCCTCCAGGTATGACTGCAACCAAACCGCCGCCACCCTCTCGATCACCTTGCCCATAAATGGGATGTTAGCAATTGGACGATAATTGGTTAAATCGTCCTGGGAAAGGCCTGGTTTTTTGAGAATGGGCTTTACCCTCTTGCTGAAGGAGGCGGTGACTGAAGCCCATTCGGCCATGGTCCCGCTGGCAGCTTTAATAAGCCAGGCAGGGCAGGGATCGAAAGGAGTGGACGCCGGCCGGCAGTGAGCCATAGCCTTAGAGGCCTCGACAGCAGAAACAGGCCCAAGCGCATCCAACCGAGGCGACGAAGGCGGACCAGCAACTGGGGATGCCGGGGCAGTGCTACTGCAACCGGAGTTGAAGCCGGCCCGAATGGCCTCAATTTTGGTATGAAAAAAGGCTGCGAAATTCTCACTACTGAAATCAGTAGGAGGAGGCCTGGCCAGACTAGGATTGGTGAGGTCCCGAACCACCCGGAAAAGCTCCGCCTGGCGGTTAGAGGCCTCACCAATTCTCAGGGAGAAAAAAGATCTTTGAGCCTCCCTGATCGCGTTGGAATAGCGCCTAGTCTGGGAAACAACAGCAGCCTTATTAATAACCGTCCGGGTTCTTCTCCAGCTGCGCTCTAGTCTTCTCCTCACCTGCTTCATTGCTCGGAGCTCAGTCGTGAACCACGGCGAGGGCCGAGCTTGGCACCAGAGAAGACGCTTAGGGGTACAAGTAATTTGAATCCCATTAGCAGTTTGTACTAGAATCAGCACTTTGAATCTATGGGATTTATAGAGGCGTCAAAGCACCATCCAGCAATTGATTGAGTGGAACTACTCTGGTTGGGATTATTAATCTGATTCCGGCCATTGCTGTTATCTATGGATTCTAGACAAAAAAGGGGTTTGATAGCTCCGTACCCAGAGTCTTACACTTTAGAAGCAACTGAGGAACATAAGGAACTTAACAGGATACTGGCTTAAGTGTTTTGAGATCTGACATGTTAGACCAGTCATGACAAACTGGTGGCATGCGTGCCAAAGGTGGAACACAGAGAGCTTTCACCTGGCATGCGACATGTCCCCTGGCCCCCCAACTTCCCCCTCCACTGAAGCAGCCATGAGGAATTTGCAGAGGAAGAGGAGTAGGGAAGAAGCAGGGAGGAGTAAGACGGGGAAGAGCAGGGGGGAGAGGAAGAGGAGGGGGAGGAGGGAGTTTGAAAACTCTGTGCCTTTCCCCCCAATTGGGTGCATAAGGCAAGGGGAGGGGTTTCAAACTGCCTTTAAGCTACCGAAAGAAGCAGCAGTCGTGCTGCACCAAATTCAAGAGTCAAGCAGCAAAGGGGAGGAGGAAGGCTCCTTGATCCTTTTGAATTTGGTGCCGCACCAGTGAGGGGGGCTCGCATGAGGAAGGGGAAGAGGAAGGCTGCTTAGTCCTTTTGAATTTGGTGCCACTTCTCCACCCAGTGCCCCTGGGGCGATGATCCTCTGGCCAGGAAGGGGGAGAATGGGGGGGGGGGGCTTTGCCATGGCCCTCCCTGCCGCTTTTTCACACATGGCTTCTTCAGCCCCAGTGGCGTGCTGGGGAGAGAAGCAGCAGCAAAGTCCCCCATTCACCCTCTCCCTGGCCAGAGGATCATTGCCCTGGGAGCATTGGGTGGAAAAGTGGTGCCAAATTCAAAAGGATCAAGGAGCCTTCCCCCTCTCCCAAGTGAAGGGTGGGGGAGGAAGGCTACTTGGTCCTTTTGAATTTGGTGCCACTTCTTTCTCCACCCAGTGCCCCCAGAGCGATGATCCTCTGGCTGGGGCAGGGGTGAATGGGGCACTGCTTTGCCGCTTCTCCCCCCCCCCCCGTGCGTCGCCGGGGCAATGATCCTCTGGCCAGGGAAGGGGAGAATGGGGGGCTCCGCCGCCACGTCTCCACCTAACACACCACAGCGATGATCCTCTGGCTGGGGAGGGGGCAACACTTCTTCCCCCAGGCATGATCCTTTAGCCGGGTAAGTATTTTTAACCTGGGGTACGACTGTTTTCAGGCTAAATTGCCATATTGGCACTTGGCGAACAATAAGTGGGTTTTCAGTCGCAGTTTGGGCACTCGGTCTCAAAAGGTCCACCGTCCCTGTGATAATGCTTGAGTCATCAGCAAGGGAATAGGGAGTAACTGTACATTATTAAACATCTTCAATAATCTTTCTGGGATTTCTTGAAACAAAATACCAACGTTTTCATTTTATTTTCGGTAACATCAATGTAAAAATACTAGTTCAAATTAATAAGAAATGAAAACAAGGATGGATCTTGTTTTGGAGATTACCATCAAAAAGGAAACAAATTCTGACTACTTTAGGCTGAATTTGTTCTCAAACGTTTTATTTTCCATATTACAGTATTAACACGGTTGTCCATTTCATTCTGGTTGCATTGCCCATGTTTTCAAAATCCAGTTGATCAAAGGGTCTGCAATATTTTCCCCAATAAGCAGCTATTACGATGCTTTACAGTTTTAAATGTGCCTTTCTATATATCACAGTCCCCTACACCAGTGTTCCCCAACCCCCGGTCCGCGGACCGGTGCCGGTCCGTGGATGAATCGGCACCGGGCCGCCGCAGCGCCACCCCCCGCAATCGCCCCCCCGCCGCCACCGCCGCGACCCCCCCGCGGCCGCAATCGCCCCGCAATCGCCCCCGCCCCGCCGCCGCCGCAATCGCCCCCGTTCCGCCGCCGCCGCCGCTATCGCCCCCGTCCCGCCGCCGCGACCCCCCGCAATCGCCCCCGCCCCGCCGCCGCCGCGACCCCCCCCGCCGCAATCGCCCCGCAATCGCCCCCGCCCTGCCGCCGCCGCCGCGACACCCCCGCCGCCGCCGCAATCGCCCCGCAATCGCCGCCGCAATCGCCCCCCGCCCCGCCGCCGCCATGACCCCCCGCAATCGCCCCTGCCCCGCCGCCGCCGCCATGACCCCCGCAATCGCCCCCGCCCCGCCGCCGCCGCCGCCATGACCCCCGCAATCGCCCCCGTCCCCCCGCCGCCGCCGCGACCCCCCCTACGCCGCAATCCCCCCCCCCCCCCGCCGCCGCCGCGACCCCCCCCAATCACCCCTGTCCCGCCGCCGCCGCCGCCGCCGCGACCCCCCTACGCCGCAATCCCCCCGCAATCGTCCCCGTCCTGCCGCCGCCGCGACCCCCCTGCAATCGCCCCCGTCCCGCCGCCGCCGCCGTGACCCCCGCAATCGTCGCCGCCCCGCCAGAAAGAAAGAAAGAAAGAAAGAAAGGAGGGAGGGAGGGAGGGAGGGAGGGAGGGAGGGAGAAAGAAAGAAAGAAAGAAAGAAAGAAAGAAAGAAAGAAAGAAAGAAAGAAAGAAGGGAAGGAAAGAAAGAAAGAAGGGAGGGAGGGAGGGAGGGGGAAGTAAAGGGAAAGAAAGAAAGAAAGAAAGAAAGAAAGAAAGAAAGAAAGAAAGAAAGAAAGAAAGAAAGAAAGAAAGAAAGAAAGAAAGAAGGGAGGGAGGGGGGGAAGAAAAGGGAAAGAAAGAAAGAAAGAAGGGAGGGAGGGAGAAAGAAAGAAAGAAAGAAAGAAAGAAAGAAAGAAAGAAAGAAAGAAAGAAAAAGGGGGAGAAGGAGGAAGGGAGAGAGAGAGAGAAAGAAAAAGAAAGAAGGGAGAAAGGAAGGAAGGGAGGAAGGGAGGGAGGAAGGGAGGAAGGAGAGGAAGAGGAAGGAACAAAGAAAGAAAGAAAGAAAGAAGGAGGGAGAAGGAGGAAGGGAGGAAGAAAGTAAGTAAGTAAAGGAAGGAGGGAGGGAAAGAAAAAGAAAGGGAGAGAAGGAGTGGGGGAGAGAGAGGAAGAACGAAAGAAGGGGGAGAAAGGAAGAAAAAAGGAAATGAGGAAGAAAGGAAGAAAAAGAAAGGGAGGGAGGGAGGGAAGGAAGGAAGGAAATAAAGAAAGAAAGAAGGGAGAGGAGAGGAGAGAGGAAGAAAGAAAAAAGAAAAGGGGGAAAAAGAAGAAGAAAGGAGAGTGGGAGGGAAGGAAGGAGAGGAAGAGGGAGAAAGAAAGAAAGAAAAAAGAAAGAAAGAAAGAAAGAAAGAAAGAAAGAAAGAAAGAAAGAAAATGAGGAAGGAAGGAAAGAAAGAAGGGAAGGAAGGAGGTAGAGTGGGAGGGAAGGAAGGAAGGAAAGAGGGAGGGAGAGTGAGAGAAATAAAAAAGAAAGAAGGGAGAGGGAGGGAGGGAGAGAAAGAAAGAAAGAAGGGAGAGAAAGAGGAAGGAAGGAAGGAAGGAAGGAAGGAAGGAAGGAAGGAGAGTGGGAGGAAAGAAAGAAAGAGGGAGGAAGGGAGTGAGAGAAAGAAAGAAAAGAAAGAAGGGAGGGAGGGAGGGAGGGAGAAAGAAAAGGGAAAGAAAGAAAGAAAGAAAGAAAGAAAGAAAGAAAGGAGGGAGGGAGGCCTCATGTCAAGGAAGGGCAAAGGGTCCCAAGACCTCACGGCGGCTGGGTAGCCCCCGGGGGGAAAAATGCGAGGAAGTAAAAACAGTGTTTCCTTGCAGCGATGCCAAGGACTCATCGCACAACACTGGCTCTTCGGCTTGAGTACGGAGATGAGCACCGCCACCTAGAGTGGGAAACGACTAGCACGCATGTGCGTCAGCGGCCGGGGGGGGCATTTACATTTTTTATCTTATTAAATCAAAACAAGCGGGCCAGGGAAAAATTATCAAGCATTTACCGGTCCACGGTGATAAAAAGGTTGGGGAGCACTGCCCTACACAGTTACATTCTTCTAGAGATGTAAAGGCCTAGAAAAAAACCAGAAAAAAAGCTGGAAAAATTCTTTCCCTCCCCCCCCCCCGAAGCCTTTTTGGTCACCCCCCACCAAAATTTGAAAAAAATGGGGGGGGGGGAATAGAAAATAAAAAAATGATTATGGAATGTTTAAGTTTAACATAATGAATAAAATATTTTAAGAGAGAGTGTTCAAATATTTTCCAAAACATTTCTAAAAAATATGCATAGTATCAGATAATAAATTTATGTGCACTGAGGACAAGCAACTGAACTCTGCAATGCAAGAAGATGCATGTCTTACTTTAGGAGGTGCTGCTACTGTCACAAGAAAACAAAAAAGGTTTCACTTTTGTTTTTGCACGTGACTGGGTATGTTTGGTTCTGTTCTGTCCTGTTCACTAGGCCTCAAAGCACTGGAAGAAAATACAGAGCAACAAATTTGCCAAGTCAAATTGTCCAAAGTCATTTATGTTCCTAAAGTAACATAATGACTATCAAGCTGGGGGGGGGGGGGGGGGGGGGGGGGGTGTTTCTGAAAATTTCCATTTTTTCTAGGGGCAAAACGGGTTTTCTCAAGCATCAAAATTTCTGGAAATTTTACATCTCTACATTCTTCTACACAATTTAGTTGTATTCTTAATGGATCAGTTGATATTCCATGCCCTACAACAGGGGTGCCCAAACTTTTTGTAAGGAGGGCCAGATGTGGTGGCTGAGAATGTGTCAGGGGCCGGTTGCTCCCTGACCCTACCACCCCACTGCAAGCCCCACCCACTGATCCATAAGCCCCACCCACTGACCCATTGCAACCCCACCCGCAGGAAGGAAGGTGGGTGCCTAGCTTCACAAGGTTCCCGGTGATGCCGGTGGCGGCAGCCTGCCCCCATGCGCGCCCCCAGGCCCACAAGCTTCCTGGTGGTGCTGGTGCTGGTGGCCCACCCCCTTGCCCGCCCACCCAGCCCCACAAGCTTCTGCTCACCGGCTGGCCGGCCGGCCCGCACAGCCCCTCAAGCTTCCCAGTGGTGTCAGTGTTGGCGGAAAAAAATTAAAAAAAAATATGGGGCGAAGGAGGGGGGAGGGGCGGGTCAGCCAGCCGCGGGCCACTCAGAATGACCTGAAGGGCCGGATTTGGCCCCCAGGCCGGACTTTGGACAGGCCTGCCCTACAATCTTCTCAATGCAACAAAATATTGCCTGAAGGACTGTCATTTTGTTACAGATGAAGAAAGTAAACAACATAACTTTCCAGTGCCTTGAAAATTAACAAATCTCCCCTCGGATTTCCGAGTGCACGCCATGCTAGTGGGGATAATCTCAAGCATCTGAATGTTATGCCATCTGCTTTCGACATGTAACAGGATTTCAGTCATTATGCCTTTATGATGTGTTTCTTTCACTCTGACAGAATAAATGTAAACATTTCACTCCTTGTTATCCACATTTTCAGCAACTATAATGTTCAAGTCTATATATCTTTTTCAGATTATCAACTGTTAAGGATCACAGAAACAACACTCAAGTATATTTTGCATACTACATTTCTTCCAGCACTGAATCTCATCCACTGTCATATCAATAATGGCATGCCTAAATAATTTCCTTATTTTTAATATATTATTTTTCTTCTATTTGTTCACCTTGTGATACAAAGGTCAAGGGAATAATGGAGCCAGCAAGGTTTCTTGGGTGAAAAAAACCCAACAGATTTATTGTTGCAACATACAGATATGCAAGCTTGAGGGTGCTTTATGAGGAACCAAGAAATTGCACAGTAACAAAGGCTTTATACCATTCCTTATCTGTTACATTTATAACGCAGGTAACTATTGGGGAACTTTCCTATAGAAAAGTCTGCGTTTGGTGGGAGAGTTGGCTTAGGTTGAGTAACAGGAGCTTCCAAGAAGACTGCTTTTTGTATACACGTTTTGAGCTGGCAAGCACAGAGAGCTACGGCAAAACGCAGTTTTTAATGTTTGCTACAAGATACAAAGGGATAGGGTTGCAACAATGTATTGAGAATGGAGGTGTCTCCTTTCTGCTTCTGGTCATGAGCTACAACCTTTTGTTATTGCCTAGATTTTTTGTTATCAAAATCTTAATTAAAGTGATTTTATAAAGTGCTCCAATCTCAGAGTCCTCTCTAACTGAACCACACTTCTTTACAACTGTTGGTATAATGTCTCTTAACTGGCATTACAGTATTGAGAAGAAATGGGCACAAAATGTAAAAAACGTGTTTCGTTTCGTTTTTTGTTTCGTTGGGCTTCATTTCATTTCGATTTCATTTCATTTTTTGATTTGTTTAGTTTTTTATTTTTAACACTTTGTCCGCACCTTCCCCCCCCCCCCCCCCGCCCAATGCACCCAATTGGGGGGGGGGAGTGCAGGTTGTTTAAAATGTCTTGGAGCCAAAACATTTTTAAAACCCTGCGCCTCCCCCCACCCCAATGGGTGTGTTGAGGGGGAAATGGCACAGGTCTTTTTAAACTTTTGTTTAGCCACTGAAGCAGGAGCCAATGGTCGTGGCTTCGGTGGCTAAACAAAGTTTTAAAACCCTGAGCTTTCCCCCCAGTTGGGCACGGTGGCAGTGGGGAAATGGTGCAGGATTTTAAAACTTTTTTAAAGCCACCGAAGCAAGTGGCGGCCGTGGCCATTGGCACTTGCTTTGGTGGCTAAAAGAAGTTTTAAAACCCCATGCTTTCCCCCATCAGGCGCAATGGGGGAAATGGTGCAGGGTTTTAAAACTTTTATTTAGCCACTGAATCACGAGGCAGCTGCGGCCATCGACACTTACTTCGGTGGCTAAAAAAAAGTTTAAAAAGCCTGTACCATTCCCCCCAATGCATCTGATTGGGGGGGGGTGCAGGGATTTTTAAATGTCTTGGAGCCACAGAAGCAACCTCGGTGGGTCCAAGACATTTTAAACGACCTGGACCTTTTGCCCCAATGCACCTGACTGGGGGTGGGGGGAAGGTGTGGGGTTTTTTAAGAGGTTTTCTATAGGAATGCAGTGCTCAAAGCATTCCTATTGGAAACCTAATGAAAAACAAAATGGAACAAACAGAAAATTTCCAGTTTTATTATTTCGTTTTTCTTATAAAATCATTTCACTTTTTGTTTCGTTCTAAAACGAAATGAAAAACAAAGAAACAAAACAAAAATTCATTTTGTGCCCATCTTTAGTATTGAATTATTTGCTGAGGTGCTATATTTCTGTGTATTTGTGTAAAACCATAGAAGACAAGGGAGAACACTGAAGGAATATACAGTGGTACCTCGAGTTAAGGACGCCCCGTTAGAAAAAAAAATTCAAATTACTGATAGAAATCCATGGGTATAGGAAAGTTTCAAGTTTCAAAAAAGCCTGTTTTTTCAAGTTACAAAAGGGAAAAGGAAAGGAAAGATTCCTTTTCAAAATTTCAAATCATTTCTAAAAATATGCATAGTATCAGATGATTCTAATTTCTGTGCCCTGAGGACAAGCAAGTCCTGGGTTACAAACTGAACTCTCCAATGCAAAAACAAGATGTATTTCTTTTTCAGAAGGTACTGCTATTACCATGAAAAATATTTCACTTTTCTTTTTGCATGTGGGTGGGTGTGTTTGGTTCTGTTCTGTCCTAGTCACTAGGCCCCAAAGCACTGTAAGAAAATACAGAGCAACAAAAATGATTCTGATTAAATTTCATGCCAGTTTATTGAAACTGTACATTTCCCTCTCTTCAATTCTTTTTATGAGAATGAGGTTTTTATTTTATTTGTATTTAATACTGGGGAGAGGAAATATTTATTTATTTATTTATTTATTTATACAACTTATATGCCGCCCACTACCCAAAGGTCTCTGGGTGGCTTACTATTATGAATAACAAAATGAATTGTTAAGTCTGGATTTTTAAACATTGTTTTGTAGAGGTTTTTATTCCACATAAACTAGTAAATTTATTTATTTAAATAGTCTAGGACAGGGATGGCGAATCTATGGCACGCGTACCAAAGGTGGCACGGAAAGAGCTTTCGCATGGCACGTGACATGCTCCTTGCCCCCCCCCACTTCCCCCTCCGCTGGACCAGCCATGAGGAATTTGTGGAGGGGGAAGTGGGGGGGGGCAGAGAGCATGTCGGGTGCCAGGCTGACCCTGCTGTCGCCAATGCCATCACCGCCTTTGCCTCCACCCCCTGCTGCCCCTGACCCCGCCTCCGCCAACCCCGCCGCCATCCCTGCCCCTCCCGCCGCCACCACCGCCACCACCGCCGCCAATAACTCTGACCTCGTCACCCTTGCTGCCCTCGACCTCGCCCCACCCCCGATCCCCCGCTGCCGCCGATCCCAACCCATAGCTCTTCAAGTAGCTCACAACACAAGCAAAGCAGTTCTTTGATTTTTTTTTACTCTAAAGGGGGACAGTTCATTCCTGCTGCTTTGCAGGTAGTTAAAATAAAGGTTTTAAGTCAGCTGTTGTATGGTATTCCAATATGGATCCATGGATTCAATTCAGCTATCGAGAGCGTTCTCTCTCTAATTTTTTACGCTCCCTTTTTGGTATACCAAGATGTGTGTCATCTGCAGGCTTGCGTCTAGAGGCAGGACTCATATCTGTAGAATGTAGAGCTTGGTCCCTTGCCTTTTGTTACTGGTTAAAAGTGGTGTATGCTGACCCAACATCTGGCTATCTTTATCATTTGAGTAGAAATGTTTTTATTAGCACTTGGTTTAAGGGTTTTATACCAAAACTACAATTATTAGGGTTTCCCCTTGAGTTTCTTTACAAATGGACTTTTCACAAAATTAAACCAATTATCGAGCAAAGAATTAGAGATATTGATCTCCATTATTCCTTATCAAGGGCTCAAGGCCCTTGCTCACCTAATTTCTTTGGATTAAATTGGGAGTTCCCTAAGTATGCAGGATACCTGGACAAAATTACTATCCCAAAATATCGTTATGCGTTTTCCAAAGCCAGGTTTAATTGCCTCCCCTCAGCTGTTTTAGAAGGTCGCTATTGTAATATTCCCTATGCTAAGCGACTATGTGGCTGTGGTGATAACATAGTTGAGTCTTTGGATCATGTTTTGTTTGAATGCAGTTTTTACTTAGAAGAACGTAACAGATTTATTGTGCCAATTTTGAAGAAGTGTCCTGGAAGATCCAAAACAGAGCATTTGTCTCAATTATTGGTGGGCAAAAATCAACTAAATACGGAATCTGTGGCTAAATTTTTTGCTTCCGTGATCAAGTTTAAAAATAAGCAATGTCTCAATTATGTTACTGATTTCCCTTAGCACTGGGTCTTACGGTTCCCTGCATTTTTAACACATCCTGGTTTTAGCTTGTATTTTAACAGTTTGTATTACAAATTGGTTTTATTTATTTGTCTTTATCAAATTTCCTTCTGTGCTTTTAAATCGGGTCTATGACCGCATAATAAAGAATGAACGATCCCAACCCCACCACCACCGCCGCTGTCATCGCCCTTGCTGCCCCTGCCACCACCGATCTGACCCCCACCTCCACCGGCATCCCTGCCCCTCCCACCCGGACCCTGCCCCCTCCATCACCCTTGCTGCCTTCACCTCCTCCCCACCCCCGCTGCCGCCAATCTTGACCACTGCCGCCAATCTTGACCACTGCCGCCGCCGCCGAGTTTGGGCACTTGGTGGCAAAAAGGTTCGCCATCCCTGGTCTAGGAGATTGTTACAATTACGAATAAATATCATTTAAAAAGTAAATCCTGTTTGTAATAATTGTTTGAATTGTTTGAATACACTCTATTTTAATATTCTAGTTGTGATAATTTTATGCCAAGTCAAATTGTCCATAGTCATATTTTTAATGTTCTTAAAGTAACAGAATGACTTTCAAGCTGTAAAAGGGGGTGGGGAGTGCTAATATAGCATTGTTTTCAAATTTTACAAAAAAATTCTGTTTTTTGCAGGAAAAAATGAAGAAAAAAAACCAGTTCCCCCCCCCCCCCCCCCAGGTTCAAAATTTTACATCTCTGCTTAAGGATCCTGGAGACATCATCCCAGAAGAAATCACATACAAAATCAAGATCCCCAACCTGATCTAGCTATTATTAGATTGATTCAAAGTAGCTGTAGGACTCAAACTTCATAACAGCTTGCTCAGATCCTCAGGCTGCACAAGCTGAAAACAATCCATAACAAAACAATCAGCTAATACTCTATCTTAGTTCATCTTTGACTCTTGTTAAACCCTGTACTTCCAACATTTACTTTCTTGTGCAATAATTCTCAATTACTGTATCTCTTGCTAGCATGGACGTTGGTCTGGGAAGCTGGGAGCTGTACTACAAATAAATAATATTTCAAAGCTCTGGTTTAAAACTTCTGGTTTCAAAACCAATTCATCTAGTTCAGCATAGATCTGAATAGTTTCAGCAATATAATGCAAAGCAAATGTATCACAGTGGGCTTCTGAATACCCCACACTGTGCTCTCTTGAGTTTAGTGAAAGATCATGTTGCTGCTATTTATTCATTCATTCATTCATTTAAGACTATTTTACCCCACCTTTCTCCTTGGAAAAAGGACCCAAGGTGGCATACAGAATGAGGGATAATATACAGTCCAGTACAATTAAGAGATGTTCAAGTATTGAGAACAGGGATTTGAGGGACATCTTGCAGCATTAATAGACAACATTACATTAAAGCTGCATGAGAATGCAAGCAGTTAAAGAGGAGTAAAGTTCCATGTAGTTATGAGTGATGGAAACTAACATTGAAAACATAGTGTCAATGTAAACCCGTAAGGTTATAAGTAGTTATAAACACAAAGACTATATGATCCTGTAGATTCATATAAAAGAGACATAATAGTAGTCCATTAGGGAAAGCTTGCCTGAAGAAGAAAGGCCTTTGCCTGTTTCCAGAAAGACAACAGAGATGGGGCAGTCCTGGCCTCTAGTTGTGGGAGGAAGTTCCAGAGTCCAGGCGCAGCAGCCGAAAAGGACCTTTCATGGGTTTCCACAGGACATATCTGTGGGGGTGGTTGGATGGAGATAATGGCCTCTCCTGATGACCTTAACATCCAAGTCGGTTCATACTGTGAGATTCGATCTTTGAGGTAGCTAGGACGCAGGCCATTTTGTGCTTTGAAGGTCAAGATCAGCACCTTGAATTGTGCTCGATAGCCGATTGGCAGCCAGCGGAGCTGCTTTAATAGGGGTATAATGTGATCTCTGTACCCCACCACAGTCAGCAGTCTGGCTGCTGCATTTTGGACCCATTGAGGTTTCCTGAGGCTTTTCATCGGTAGCCCCATATAGAGTGCATTACTGTAGTCTAGCCAGGATGTTTCTAGGGCATGTATCACTGTGGTCAGAGCTGGTTTCTCAAGAAACGGGCGTAACTTGCATACTAACCTTAATTGTGCTAACGCGCTCCTGGCGACAGCCATGACCCTAGACATCCAAGCTCAAGGATGAGTCCAAGAGCACCCAAAATATGTACTTTTTTCAATTGAAGGGTGACCCCATCCAGTACAGGTTGCATCCCTATCCCTTGTTCTCCCTTTAGACTGACCAGCAGCAACTCTGAACATCCTCATCCGGTTCATTACTGTAGCTAAGCGTTCGTGTAAAGTTGAGATAGTAGCTCCCTTAGAATCCAGATATGAGGAGAGGTAGAGCTGAGTATCATCGGCATACTGGTGGCACTTAACCCCAAAAGTTCTGATAATCTCCACCAGTGGTTACATATAAATGTTAAATAACATAGGAGATAGAACAGAACCGCTGGGGTACTCCACAAGTTAGTGGCCATGGTGTCGAACATGAATCACCCAACACCACTTTCTGTGTTCTTTCCTTCAGGAAGGACTGGAGCCATTTTAATGCAGTACCCCCAATTCCCATTTCAGATTGTCGAGTCAGGAGGATGCCATGGTCTATAGTATCAAAAGCAGCTGAGAGGTTTAGTAAAACCAAAAGGGACACAGATCCCCTATCCATTTCCCTGCATAAAGTCCAAAGTGTTCTGCTTATATACCGCCCCATACCACTACAAGTAGTCTCTGGGCGGTTTACAATTTTAATTACAGTGTGCAGGCTACACATTGCCCCCCCCCCAGCAAGCTGGGTACTCATTTTACTGACCTCGGAAGGATGGAAGGCTGAGTGAACCTTGAGTCTGCTACCAGGGATTGAACCCAGGTCATGAGCAGTTTTACCTGCAGTGCAGGCATTTAACCACTGCGCCACAAGGCTCATCTACCAAGGCAACCAATGCTGTCTCAGTCCCATATCCAGGCCTGAAGCCAGACTGAAATAGATCCAGGTAGTTTATCTCATCCACAAACCTCTGGAGTTGCGAGGCCACAACCCGCTTGAATTTCCCTAAGAATGGGATATTTTATACTGGTCAGTAATTGTTCAGTATCATTCGGTCTAAGGAGGGCTTTTTAAACAGTGGTTTTACTATTGTCTCCTTTAAGCATGCCGGAATCTTGCCCTGTTGTAAGGAGGCATTCACTACTCTTCCTAACCAGTCTGCCGTAACTTCTCTGGTAGCTTTTATGTTCCAGGAGGGGGAAGGATCCAGCAGACATGTGGTGGTCTCATCTCCCCAAGGGTCCTGACCACATCATCCGGCTGTAGGAGCTGAAAGTCATCCATTAATACAGGGCAAGGAGGATGGGGTGTTTTATTTACAGGCTCTGAATCAATAGGAGCATCCAAGGTAGCCTGGATCTGTTCAATTTTGCTTGCAAAGTGTTGTACAAATTCTTCGCAGCAAGCATCATAGAATCATAGAGTTGGAAGAGACCTCAAGTGCCATCTAGTCCAACCCCCTGCCATGCAGGAGCCCCATCACAATATTTCCGACAGATGGCCATCCAGCTTCTGCTTAAAAACCTCCAAAGAAGGAGACTCCACCACCCTTTGTGGCAGCATATTCCACTGCTGAACAGCTCTGTCAGGAAGTTCTTCCTAATGTTCAAATGGAATCTCTTTTCCTGTAGTTTGAAACCATTGCCCCGAGTCCCAGTCTCTGAAGCCATGGAAAACAAACCTGTTCACTCTTCAATATGACCATCCTTTCAAATATTTAAACATCGTTATCATATACCCTCTCAGCCTTCTTTCTGAAAGGCTAAACATTCCCAGTTCCCTAAGCTGTTCTGTCTTCTTCGAGACCTTTAACCATCCTGGTTGCCGCCCCCTGTACCCGCTCAAGGTTGTCAACATCCTTTTCAAATTGAGGTGCACATAACTGGACATAGCACTCCAGGTGGGGTCTGACCAGAGCAGAATGGAGTGGTACTATCACTTCCCTTGATCTAGACCAGTGGTTCTCGACCTGTGGGTCCTCAGATGTTCCTGGACTGCAACTCCCAGAAGCCCCCACCACTCACTGTGCTGGCAGAGGTTTCTGGGAGTTGCAGTCTAGGAACATCTGGGGACCCACAGGTTGAGAACCACTGATCTAGACACTACGCCTCTGTTGATGCAACCAATAATCGCATTGGCTTTCCTGGACACCGCATCACACTGCTGACTCATGTTTGTGGTCCACCAAGACTCCCAGATCCCTTTCACAGGTACTATTCTCTAGCCAGGTATCTCCCATCCTATATCTGTGCAATTCATTCTTTGTACCTAGATGTAGCACCCTACATTTCCCTCTGTTGAAACCCATTCCGTTAGCTTTGGCCCAGAACTCTAATCTGTCAAGATCATTTTGGATTTTCATCCTATCCTCTAGGGAATTAGCAACCCCTCCCAATTTGGTATCATCTGCAAATTTGATCAGCCTACTCTCTATTCCTTCCTCCAAGTCATTAATAAAGATATTGAACAACACTGGACCCAGAACAGAACCCTGGAGCACCCCACTGGTCACTTCTCTTCAAGCTGAAGAGCAGCCATTTATGATCACACTTTGAGTGCGATCAGTCAACCAATTACAAATCCACCTAACAGTAGCATTATCCATCCGACATTCTACTAACGTCTCTGTAAGTATACCATGGAGAACCTTATTGAAGGCCTTACTAAAATCTAGATAAGGAATATCCAGTGTTCCCATCATCCACCAGGCCTGTAATTCTATCAAAGAAAGAGATCAAATTATGAATGAAAGAGATCATAGATTCTTAGGGCATAACCAAATTTTGCATCAGCTGTAATTCTCACCTACTTCCTCATTAACTACCCAATGTCACCTCACTAGGCTATAATAAATTTATTATGCTGTTCCCCTTTGTTATCTATAGCCTGGGATTAATTCCATTACCAATCATTATCATTATTTACTGAACAATGCTTCCTGGAAGGAGAACTATCAACAGGGATCCTAATGGTAATTGCCAGGTGTCAAAATCTACGTCAACAACTACTTGTGCCCAGTCTTTTTTGTTTCCAGGCCATGTATAAGTGTATAAATGCAATCCCATTCTCATGTCTGATGAAGTGGACTTGTCCACCAAAGCTCACATTAAAATAGAGCAGTTAGTCTTTAAACTGCCACAAAGTTTTTATTTTTGTTCTCTTTTGGTTTTGCCTGGCATTGTTAATGAACTTTCAAAATGGCAATGACATAATTTACATGGTTTGCTGTCAATCAAAGTCTTTATTACATACCGTAGATATCCTGGCAAAATTCAAAGAAATAAAACAAGACAAGAATAAAGACAAAAAACATGTGGCACCTTAAAGACTAACTTTCATATTTTAATGTAACGTTTCATGAACACGTCCACTTCTTTGGACATATAGCAGCAGAATGAGGTGTGCAATATAATATGTAATGGAATATGCATTTCATACTAAATATTCATTGGCTGTTGTATGTAGGTACATTTGCATGCAAGCTCTATTCTAAAAATTCCTAAGACAGAAAACAGACACCAGATCTGGGTGAGAGTGGGGAGAGGAAAGGGGGGAGGTTCATTTGAGATGGAAAAGTTTTAGGAGTGATGGGAGGAAAGGGAGTTGCAGGCAGTTTTTGCCTAGGGTGGTGAAAGCTGGGTTTGTTCGTGACAGAGAAAAGAAAAAGACCAAGGAAAACAATATGGTAGTATAGAAATAGTATAGAATTGGCTGTTGGACATAGGTATATTTGCATGCAGTGATATGGCTGGTGTAGCTTTAGAGCTCTGTAGTAAAAATTCCTCAAGAGACCAAAGTAGATATCCTGTAACAGGTGAAGCAACTGGCATGTCTGCCAATTGATATCGGCCTGCATTTAAGAAAGCCTTGAAGACCTGGCTTTTTTTCAAGAGGCCTTTGGGTGACTACTGTTTTGTTATTTTGTATGGCTATGTTCAAATGCCTGTATCTTTAACACCTGTTTACTGTTTGTTATTTATTTTATATATTTTATTTGTGTATTATACCTTGTTTTCTTGTTAACCACCTTGAGTTTTTTTTTATACAAGCTGAGTGGTATATAAATTTCAAATAAACTAAATATAGTAAAGTAGTAGGATGCTGCCTTCAGTATAGAGATGGAGCTGTTCTCAGGAGGTTGTGCTGAAGTTAGAGTTATGTCAATGAAAATTATTTGGCTGCAGCCATACACTTCTTGTTCCTCTCCTATAGGTAACTAGACATTATCACCAAGGTTATTTTGTTTTTGAATGCAGCAACTCGAAACGATTTTGTTCAGTTTTAATACATTTTCGTTCCAGTGTTTTTCTAGGGTACAGAGCTCACAACAGTTGCTCTCAGGACTTTCTGTTTTGAGACTGAATACCATGTCAGATCATCACAATTCTCCACAGTGCCAACAGTGTTCATTGTGTGGCTTGTTGCAATGCATGTGCATATATGTAATATTACAGCAGCACATTTATATGTCTTTAACATACAGTTTCATTGATTATAAGGATGAATTTATATAGCAATTGCTTCAGTTCTTCCTATGGCTACGCTTTTGTGTGGGCTATATGAATCATGGATCTGATAACATGAGATATTTTGCCAGACAAAACTTGTTAGCCTGCACAACTCAAGACTTTTGTTCAGGATAGTCTTGCTGACTTAAAGTGGATGTTTCATCCAATTTAATTGCCCTTAAGATCCAGTCTTGAGACCTGATTCTATCTGGGTTCAGTAACTTGGATTCAAATTTATTACAATAGGAGGGTAATCACTACGTTCATGCTTCCACCACAGAAATGAGAGGGTCCCAGAACTTCTTAACTTCGGGTGAATTATGCCCTGAGCTTCTGTTACACTTCTGACAAGCCGGCTCATGGAAAGGTAGTATGCAACAACTTACTCAGCATTGCCCCCCTAACTATCCCAGTCAAAGCAGGCAAGGCCAAAGCTTGTAAAAAGCTGTCTGGAGGGAGGGAATGAGGACAAAGGTCACACTCCCTTGCTGGCTCCAAAAGCAGCCTGTTATTCAAAGGCTAATCAAGAAACAATGGGGTCAGGGAACAGTTTTTATCTAACGACAGCCTGCCATCATCTCTCCCGAGAATGAAAACTGTTGGGAAGCCTGAGGCCCTGGAGTTTGTCATGTAAATATTCCAAGGGTTCCCATTGTATTTGGGAGAAGCTTCAATAATGCCCACAGAGTTGGGAAACAACAGAACCAGAACTGGGAGTTGAGTCATGGCTACTGGACTTCTTTTTTGAGAGATAGAAACGTTTCGCTGTTCATCCAAACAGCTTCATCGGTCTGAATACAGCTAGTGCAAGAGACCTTCTTATAGTCAGCTTGACCTCTTGTCCCCTGGTCTGATTGGCTCATCCCACTGGTTCAGGTATGTAGATGATACCTGGGTTAAAATAAAGACGCAGGAAGTACAGGCCTTTACAGACCACATCAACGCAGTGGATCCTAATATTAAGTTCACTAGGGAAGACACCCAAGACAACAGGCTGGCTTTCCTGGATTGTGCAGTCATCATCCGACCTGACCGTGGCCTAGGAGTAGAAGTTTACAGGAAACCCACCCACACAGATCAATACTTACTGTTTGACTCCCACCATCCATTACAACACAAACTAGGAGTCATCAGGACCCTAAGCCACAGAGCAGAGAGCATCCCCACCTCCTCAGAAGCCAAGAAGAAGGAAGACAGGCACCTGAAGACAGCCCTTAAGGCCTGTGGATATCCAAGGTGGGCCTTCAACAAAGCAGTGGGCCATCCCAGAAGAACAAGGGATCAGTCTGAGACCCAGACCCGACGGAAGAACCTGGTCATTCCCTACATGGCGGGAGTGTCGGAGAAGCTTAAAAGGATTTTTGGCAAACACCACATCCCTGTTTATTTCAAACCCATGAACACACTAAGGCAGAGACTTGTCCACCCAAAGGATCCGATACCAAACCATAAAAGGAGAAATATAGTATATGCAGTCCAATGCAGTGAAGAGTGTTCAGACCTCTACATCGGAGAAACTAAACAGCCATTAAACAGAAGAATGGCCCAACATAGGAGGGGTAACAGCTCAGGACCAGAATCAGCAGTACACCTCCATTTGAAGGAAAAAGGCCACTCTTTCAAATATGAGGATGTACACATATTAGACAAAGAAGAGAGGTGGTTTGAGAGAGGAGTAAGGGAAGCCATTCATGTTAGCATTGAAAATCCCTCCCTCAACAGAGGTGGTGGGCTCCGGCATAGTCTATCTGCTACTTATCAGGCTGTACTTTCCAAAGTACCCAGGCAAATCAAGGAGCCTTCACCACCAGGTCACAGCTAACGACTCATTCTTGATGGGTTTCAGCACCTTAGGCCATTGTTTACCTTAAGGCCATGGACACTAATGTCTCCCTAACAAGCCTAATCAGGCTTTGTTCATCTTATGAGCCAATCAGACCAGGGGACAAGAGGTCAAGCTGACTATAAGAAGGTCTCTTGCACTAGCTGTATTCAGACCGATGAAGCTGTTTGGATGAACAGCGAAACGTTTCTATCTCTCAAAAAAGAAGTCCAGTAGCCATGACTCAACTCCCAGTTAAACGAACCTGGATGACTGAGAATCTTCACAAACAGAACCAGAAGGTCTCCCTGGCCTCTCTTTTATTCCCTACTAAACACTGCCACAAAATCTCAATCAGAATGAAGAAATCATTTTGAAATTTTCATTTAAAACACCACTGAGGGGCCTTTAAATACAGGCCTGACTCAAAGACATTTTACTGCATAAAATGCAGGGTAGCAAATGGTGCCCTCCTAACCACTTAAGTCACACTTTTCCTATATAGTACCTAAACCCAACCAAGTTACTTTGGTGCAAGGGACAGAAATTGCCACAAACATCTTAGTATTGGCAGGGGTAAAACATACAACAACAACAACAACACATTAAATACACTTTGTTTGCTCGTGTCACCCCATCTGCTGCCTAATACGACAGAATTGGTCCTGAGGAAATTTAAGTAGAATTTTCATGTTACGTATTCTTACTCCAACATTGTATCTGGAAGAACCCTGCTCCTTCAACTTGCCTTCGCTGATGGTTGCACCAGTTGAGATTTTCTCATTGTGAATCCAGCAATGAACTAGCAAACGTTAACTAAAAACTTATTTAGAAAGAATTACTCACCAAGGTTAAAATACTGTTTTTAAAAAAATACTCTATACTGCTCCAGATTCAGTCCTAGCTTCATGGCAGCTTTTCCAATGGTGCACAATAATAAGTCAAAGTCCACTTGGCAGCATAAGACTAAAATGCCCCTTATTCATTCATATTTGAATCGACCAGAATTCAGGAAACAAAATGTTTATTGCCTCCAAAATATCTAAGACTAAGGGATCAGGGCCAAACACATTATGTTTGCTGAAACATTCTGCAACAACATAAGCTTGCCAAATCCTTAAAAGCTTCAGTTTGATAGAAATCTGCTGAGTTAAGAACAGGTTTATTTGTAATATCGATGCTTCTTTCTCAGCATGAATTCTTCAACACTGATATGATAATAAATAGGTACATAAACACACAAAACTATACACATACACATTAACACACACACAACATACATATAGAAATCTGGGTTGATTTGCTATGGAACACCCACCCACAAAAAAAATAGCAGTAATCACTATCATAGCAGAAGTTTGGTCCAGCTATTTGTTATGCTCAGATGATTATCTGCCTCATTCTTTATAAAATGAGTTTACTTTTCACTTCTCTTCTTTGAGTTATTATTATACACAAGATGTTTGTACTTTTTACTCCTGGAGACTGACAATGTTTCTATAGCCAAAGTTTATTCTCCAAGGGAGAGAAATGAAAAGAAAAATCTCTTTCTTTCCTTTTTCCTTTCCTTAAACACTTCAATATGGTTTTAAATTTTAAAAATTCAAAAAGAATATACAGTGTAAGGAAACCAAAATGCAGTTACTTACATGGACCAAACAGGGCTTCTGTGATCCACACAGGCAAACATATCTCCAGAGTCACAGCAACCTCTGCCTCCTTCCCTTTACAGAGCAGCAGTGCCAGCATCAAGGGAGCTGCTGTTCAGAGAAGCCAGGAGGAAGTTGCTCCGAGACTACATCATCACTCAGGCTACTAAGATTCAAAAGAACAATGGAAGCTCCGCCCTCCCCTAGTCCCTGAAAGGCTGACAGGATCACCTCTTTGATTCATCCCGTTCCCCCTTGGAACAGATGTCCTGAGATTATGCCTCTGCTGTGTACTGTTCCCTCTGGGAATGCACTGGAAAACCCCTTGCCCCACTATGAGCAAAAACTACAGCTCAGAAAATGAAAGGGCTCCCGTTGGCTTCAGAGGAGGCTTCAGAGGAATGGATGCTGAATTCTTAGCCTACTTAAGAAATCTGCAGCCTGACCTCAGCCTTGCAACTTTATGGAAATAAATGCTACTGAAATGAGATTACTACATTTCAAAGCAAGGTGCCAAACGGGATGAGGACAGAAATCACCAAAGAATTCCATGTATTTATTTAAATACTTTTTTTAAAAAAATTAAATCCATGCTCCCATTGCTTGATTTTTAAAATACAGTAGTCCTTGTTGAACATTTGAGTGCACTTAGGATTGTTAGCATGTATGATGTAGAACAAGCAAATAAAATAACTCCTTGTTCAGCAATGAGGCAGAAGTAAAGGTCCACATTTACTGAATATATAATATTCTGAACACCCCGCATACAGGATAGGCCTGACCATCTACAAAACAATTTTTTCTTCTTAATTGTCTCTGCCCATCCCCTAGGAAATTCTTAAAATGTTCACTTCAGAGGTTATAACTGAAATGTACACGAAAATAAGAAAAGAAAATCTTGTGGCACGTTACATACTTACATTATTTGTTTTATACACTTGTAGCCCTCTTCATCACAGAAGCTTGCATTACCATCACAACCAATCCACTGTTACCACATAATGGCCCAAATCCTATCTAAATTTGATACATGCAGAAAGGAACTCAGCAGTGTTTTCCCCCTCTGGCACACTTCCTTCACATGATCGATCATGTGACTGATTTCACAATCAGCGCATGCCCAGTCACACTAAGGAGACGCGGTGTAGAGGGAAATAAAGTTTATACAATTGTCGTTACATGATTGTCGTTACATGATGTGGAAACCCAACAGGATTCCAACCAATGTCGGTCTCTTCAGCGGAGGCCTCCAGAGCTATGGCTCGTTGCCGGCCGGCGGCCACTCCCTTTGACCCTTGCCCAGCTTGGCTTATAAAATCTGCCGAAGGGAACATGCCAGAGTGGTTTTCTTCCATCGCCACGGCCTCCTTTCGGGAGGGTTGTTTCCCTTCCCGCCTGAAGGAGACCGTGGTAAAACCCATTCTTAAGAAACCTGGCTTGGCGACGGACGATCTCTCCAACTTCCGTCCGATCGCCATTGTTCCCTTCCTGGGCAAGGTTGTTGAGGGGGTGGCTGCTGTCCGGCTCCAGTCATACCTGGAGTTAAACCATATCCTGGACCCCTTCCAGTCTGGATTCAGGCCTCTTCGCGGAACCGAGACCGCCCTGGTCGCTCTGCAGGATGACCTCCTCAGGGAGGCCGACAGGGGGTGTTCCTCCCTGCTCGTCCTCCTTGATCTCTCAGCAGCCTTTGATACCGTCGACCACGGTAACCTTCTGGCCCGGCTCGCTGAGGCGGGAATTGGTGGTCAGGCCTTGGCCTGGCTCCGTTCCTTCCTTGGCGGCCGGACCCAGAGGGTACAGCTGGGGGATGTCTTGTCGGCTCCTTGGGCTCTCCCTTGTGGGGTGCCCCAGGGGTCGGCAATCTCCCCCGTGCTGTTCAACATTTATATGAGGCCACTGGGGGAGGTCATCAGGAGATATGGAGTTCGCTGTCATCAGTACGCTGATGACACGCAGCTCTATATCTCCTTTTCTACGTCTGCAGAGGAGGCGGTTCGCTCCCTCGATCTGTGCCTGGAGGCCGTTCTGGAATGGACCAGAGATAACCGACTCAAGCTTAATCCGGAGAAGACGGAGGTTCTGTTCCTTGGGGCGCCTTCGCCTCGGTACTATGGCCCCCTCCCTAGACTGGGGGGTACTTCCCTCCAGCCTACAGACAGGGCCAGGAATCTGGGCGTGGTCCTGGATTCGGCCCTCTCCCTGGAAGCCCAGGTGATGGCCGTTTCCAGGGCCGCTTTCTTCCATCTCCGCAGGATCGCCCAGATCCGTCAGTACCTTGACGAGTCCTCCCTGAGGACAGTCGTGCAGGCCCTGGTGATCTCGAGGATCGACTATTGCAATGCCCTCTACGTGGGGTTGCCCTTGACCCTGGTCCGGAGGTTACAGCGGGTGCAAAATGCGGCGGCCAGGCTGGTGGTGGGTGCTCGTAGATTCGAGCACATCACCCCAGTCCTGGTCCGCCTGCATTGGCTTCCCGTTGTCTTCCGGATCAGGTTCAAGGTCCTGGTCTTGGTTTTCAAGGCCCTCCACGGCTTGGGACCAGGATACCTGGCGGAGCGCATCTCCCTGAGGGCATCCGGATCCAGACCCACGAGATCATCGCAGGCGCGCTCCTTGAGAGTGGCCACACCCAGAGAGGCGCGGAAAACGCGTACGCGGAACCGCGCCTTCTCTGTGGTGGGGCCCTCGCTCTGGAACCATCTCCCTCCTGAGCTGCGCCTGCTGGAGTCCCTGCCCGCCTTTAAGAGGGCTTTGAAGACCTTCCTCTTCAAGGAAGCATATGGTGCCCTTATTAGTTAGTGGGTTTTTTTTTTTTCCCTTTGCCTCACCGTTTGCCGCCATCTTGTCCTCTGCTGCCCTTGCTTGGTGGCCTGGTTATCTTCAGCTTTTAGCCTTTTTAGCATTTAGTTTTTGCGTTGTTAGCCGCCCAGAGTTCCCGTTGGGAAGATGGAGCGGGATACAAGTATTTAAATAAATAAATAAATAAATAAATAAATTTAGCAAAATGACTGCTGCTATATGTCTGAAGAAGTGGACATGTCCACGAAACATTACATTAAAATATGAAAGTTTTGTGTCCTTTTGGGTTTTTTTGCCTGCAATTCTTGAAAGGGCTAACATGGTTACCCTCTGTGAAAGCTTAGGGCACCTTCACAACCTTGCACATCGTTCCGTTCTATCACAGAAAGTGAGACACCTGGTTCAGACAGTAAATAACAAGGGATGGCAAATGATGTACAGTTCCTTAACCTTCTACCAAAGGGCACTTCAAAAATATTAACTTGGAGAAAACACTAGCTATTGTTCTCCAATGCTGGAACCCAAACTGACCAAGTCTGAGGGACCTTGCTTCCTGGGCAAGATGCACTAAGATATATCTTCTTCATTCATGGTACAGACAATGTCCCAGACCCTGCAAGACTGCCTGACTCTAAAGAAGGCCCTCACAAAGCTAGGCATTTGGTTTTCTTATTCTGGTTGCTTTGTGCATTTGGAACTGATTTCCAAAGAGGGCAGGTTGAACTTTCACTTCCAAACTGCTTGCAGAACTGCTGAAAATGAGCAAGGAAATGATTGCAGCCACCAAGGCATGTAAGTTACCACTACCTCCCCATCCAAGAACTGGACAGCAGTTCTGCTTGAAGATCATCATCAAGTACATCATCTTCGGACGGTTGTGTAGGTGCTGGTGATCTCACGGATCAATTACTGTAATGCTCTCTACATGGGGTTGCCCTTGACCCTTGTCCGGCGTTTGCAGCGGGTGCAGAATGCGGCGGCCCGGCTGGTAGTAGGTGCGAGCAGGTATGCTCGTATCACCCCCATCCTGGCTCGCCTGCATTGGCTGCCCGTTGCTTCCCGGATAAGGTTCACGGTGATGGTTTTGGTTTACAAAACCCTCCATGGCTTGGGACCTGTCTATCTGGCGGACTGGATCTCCCAGAGGTCAATCTCGTCCCACCCAACCAGAGCCTCGTCTTCCCTTTCTCTCTGAGTGGCCACACCGAGAGAGGCCCACAGGGCTTTGACCCGGAATCGGGCCTTTTCGGTGGTGGGCCCAGCACAATGGAACAAACTGCCATCAGAGATTAGGCAGGCCGAGTCGCTGTCGGTCTTTAGAAGGGCCTTAAAGACCTGGCTCTTCAGGCAATGCTTTGGGGACCTCTGAGCACACTGTTATTGTGATTGTGTTGGTGGGAGGTTTTTTTTTAACCTGCTGGCACCAGTTTATTAGTTTTTCTGCCGGATCTGATCTGTAGGTGGATGGGGTTTGGACTATTTTAATTGGTTATTTTTGGTACCTGTATACTGTATTTGTATATTGTTTGGTATTGTATAATGTTTGTCTTATGTACTGTGATTGTAGTTGGGCAGTTGCTGTTTGGTGATGTGTTGTACTCCGCCCAGAGTTCCCTATGGGAAAATCAGGCAGTCAATAAGTACAAAAATAAATAAATAAATAAATAAAATACTTTTCAGTGGAATGTAAAAGAGTATTCTTGCACTTGGGACAGTGGGATTGCAACCTACAAACTGCAAATCTGGGCAGAGGAGAGCCATGTAAAGCAGAGGTCTCCAACTCTTGGTCCACAGATAGTCTTTTAGGAACCAGGCCACACAAGGCAGCAGGATCCCTTCTAATGCCATATTTTATTTTATATAATTCCTCTCCTGAAAATAATTCTGTTTAATTCTGTTAAATAGGTTTGACTGAGATGTACTGACTGAACTAAGGACACCAAGTAAGTTTTTTCCAAAGAAGTAGCCGTGTTAGACTGTCTCAGCGTGTTAGCAAAAGTAAAGGAGAAAGGTGAAAGAAAAATTTAAATAGACAAAAACAGCCTCCAAACCTAATTGCTATATTTTAAACTGAACTATCATGGAGAAGTCCTCTTCCTCAGGCATAAGAGTCAAAAGATATATAAGTGTCCTCAGACATAAGCCACATAAACTCACATTCATTAGATAGATAGATAGATAGATAGATAGATAGATAGATAGATAGATAGATAGATAGATAGATAGATAGATAGATAGATAGATAGATAGATAGATAGATAGATAGATAGTTCACAGAACATTTTTTATCTGTCTTTGTCCTCCATTTTATAGTTCACCTTGTTTTCACATCACCCTGGTCTGAATAGGCTCATAAACTGGACAATGGCTTGAATAGGCTCATTAGGTGGACAATGGTCTGAATAGGCTCATTAGGTGGCCTAAAGTGTGTGAAAGCCCCACCTATTTCCCAACACCCATTAAGTATGGTTTGTTAGCTATGGCCTTGCCTGTAGAGGTGTGAAGTGCTTCTGATTTGTCTGGGGGTTGATGAAAGGGCAGCTTGATAAGTTAAGTAGCAGTCTTTAGAAATACTCTATCAACCTAATGGTAACTTTCATGAAGTTACAGCATAGACTTGCAGAAAAGCAATATCTCTCACAGTAGACAAGAACTAATAACACAGTAGAAAACAAACAAGTCAACAAAATCAACAATATAACATAGTGTAAGGAAATTAGGAATGATGGGACATAGAGTGATTTCTTAAGCATTGATAGTAAAAACACCTTTCCCCTTGCAGTAGAAATCTTATCTAAAGAATGCACCTTTTTAGACATAACAAGGTTTCCAGATGTGAGCAAGAGTACACATCACGTGCCATCATTTGCCCTATTTATTTATTTATTTATTTATTTATTTATTTATTTATTTATTTATTTATTTATTAGACTTATATCCCGCCCATCTTCCCGGAGGAACTCTGGGCGGCTTCCAGTGGACAGACCAAACAGTGGTCGTCAGTACAAAATGCAACAGCAGGTACACTAGACAATGAATACAATAACAATCAACAACAAGTTAAAACACTTCTGGCACCCTTGGCATTCTAGCGAAAAGGCTCGATAGCCATACAGCTAAAAAAAAAAAAAACCCTACGTAACTGCATAAATTAAACTTGGTCACCAAAGGCCTCTCGAAAGAGCAAGGTTTTAAGAGCTCTACGAAAGGCCAGCAGGGACTCTGCAGAGCGCACATCACTCGGAAGGGCGTTCCACAACGAAGGGGCCGCCACCTGAAACTTTACAAAAGAAAGAAACAAATTGCCATTATCGTTGGATCCAGCCTGCTTCTAGCAATGCTGCCTAAATAGTTAAATAGTGTTCTAGTTTAGGCAGAATGAATCTTTATGAATCTTTTTTTTTCCAATTTTGTTTTACTCTGCACTTATATTTAGAAATAAAGCTCCACTATATTTTACCTTGTGGATTTTGGAGAGTCATTTTAAGATGATAAGCTTTGCAGTTTTAACAATCTAAAAGAAATTCTGCTTAGCTGGTATGCCATTGGAATGACAGCCTGTTTGTTCTCAAAATCCAGCATGTTTAAAAGCAGCATTCCTTCACACGTAGCTTTATAGAATAGTCACTGTGGCCTCCAGTTTATAGTTCACCTTGATTTCACATCACCCTGGTCTGAATAGGCTCATAAGTTCACACCGCCACCAGCAAGGCCACAGCTAACAACCCTTACTTACCGTATGTACTCGAGCATACGCTGAGTTTTTCAGCCCTTATTTTTGGCTGGGGGAAAAAACACCCTCGGTTTATAATTGAGTCAATAAGTTTCCCTGTTTTTTGGGGGGGGTATAATTAGGTGAGCAGATGGTTTGCGGAAGGTGGCGGAGGGTAAGTCCTGATCGGGCTAATGATAGCGGTATCTCTGCTTCACATATGATTCAAATGAGAAGGTTTAAGGGCAGCCCCTTTGGAGCTTCATAACTCAGCCGCCCTACCCCAGATGTTTCCAAATTTGCTTTCTGAAGGTAGCCCTGCTACTTTGGTGCCCTCAAGGTAAGTAATTTTTGAGTGTATGTTTTTAAAAAACTCAAAAATTATTTTTAAAAATATGCAATCAAAATTTACTTACCTTGGGACTCCGAAGTAGTAGGGGTACCTTCAGAAAGCAATTTTAGGGAACTCCCTTGAAATTTGGAAACATTTGGGGGTAAAGGGGCTGAGTTATGAAGCTCCAAAGAGGGTGCCCTTAGGAAAAAACCTTCTACTCCGAAGCTGATAAGGCAGGATAAAAGGCCGCTGCCACTTCCCCTATGATTCCAATTAGAAGGTTTTTTTCCTAGGGGCAACCCACTTTGGAGCTTCATAACTCAGCCCCTTGCCCCCAAATGTTTCTAAATTTCAGGGGGTTCCCTAAAATCACTTTCTTAAGGTACGCCTGCTACTTTGGTGCCCCAAAAGTAAGTAATTTTTGAGTGCATGTTTTTTAAAAAATATATACAATCAATTTTTTTAAAAAAATATATGCAATCAAAATTTACTTACCTTGGGACTCCAAAGTAGCAGAGGTACATTTCCGAAGCAGTTTTTGGGAACTCCCCTGAAATCTGGAAAGATTTAGGGGTCAAGGGACTTAGTTATGAAGCTCTAAATGGGCTGGGGGGTAGTATTGGCAACTGTGCAGCGATTGTGGAGGCAATCAGGGAGTTTATGGCAATGTTGGCGAACCTATGGCACAGGTGCCAAAGGTGGCACTTGGAGCCCTTTCTGTGGGCACCCGACATTGGCCGTTCACAACCACCTGTATTTAGGTTAAATTGCTGTACTGACACTTTGTGAAAAATTAGTGGGTTTTGAATCGCAGTTTGAGCACTCAGTCTCTAAAAGGATTGCCATCACTGCTCTATAGTATTAACTCCCTAATTGCTTCCACACTCCCAGCACATGTTGCCATTTACTATCCCCAGCCCCTTAAGAGCTCGGCCAGTATACCATATATACTCGAGTATAACGAAAAAAATGCCTTCAGCTTATACTAAGTTTTCCCAGTTTTGGGGGATAAAATTAGGCGCTCAGCTTATACTCAAGTATATACAGGTACTTTTAAGGAAACAAAATAAGGATGATGTGGGGTTTTTTTGTAGGCTGCACTGCAACTTCAGAGTTACAGTCTAAGAACTCCTGGGTTACCCAAAGTTGGGAACCAATGGTCTAGAGCAGCCATTCTCAATGGAGTACATATGGCTCCCTGAAGGCCCTCTGCACATTTGAAAGGGGTGCAGACTAGAAATAATTCTTCACACACCACCTTATAAGGTTAATTATGCAGCTGACTACATTACTGATTTGCCCTCTGTTTCCTTCATATTGAGTTTATGGCTGTGGCAAAAAAAAGGTTGAGAACCAATGGTGATTTGCTGGCGCACACTGGAGATGAGGTGCCTGGGCAGGGATTCCTGCCCCACTGCTGCTGAGTGGTTGGTTGCCAGAGCATGTGGGGAAGGGAAGTTCCTGCTCCTTCTTGTCCATTGTGCCCCCACAAGTGAGTGGGGCAGCTGACCAGGGGATTTGTATGTATGAATTTTGCTGAAGGGAATGCAGCTTTAAAACCGTACTGTTAAAAACAGTATCCTGAAACTTGTCATTTATTTCTCCCATCTGTTTCTGGTTTAGATCTTAGTACTGCACAGTTAGAGTTGAACAAAACGTGAGAGTAATTCTCATGAATTTTTTCACCAGCAGTTTTCAAGGCATCAATACTTTCAACAGCTACAGAGATGCATTCAACTTACAGTAAATAAGCTGCAGTTATGCCTGCCTTACTGAATAACAGTTGCATTGGAATTCTATACATCTTTACAGAAACAATTGCAAAAATTCTATACATGTTTACTGAGAAAGAAGTATAAGAGCTTGGTGGGCCTCACTCCAAGGTATGGGAACGGAACTGCAGTCTTAGATCACATATCCAGTTGGTCCAGGTTTTTCAGTCTCATTCTCTCAGAAAAGATTATCATTATATGATAATATTCCTATCTGGCTGCAATCAACTAGTGAAAGAAGGTGATAATGCTATACAGAAGACTAATGAAACATTCCCAGTATCTTTCAGCCAGCACAAAGGCAGTGCAATCTATGTGCCTGCTATTGTGATCTTATCAAATCCACATAACACAACTAACTAGAGCACAACACAACTGATACTCTTTGGTTGAAATGCATCTTCTCAAATATTCAAAATTCAGTGAAAAAAATGGCCATTCATATTCTTGAACTGGGAAAATAACCCCAGACGTATTGACCTCACTCTGAATTAGCTTTACAGTATTTCCCTCCTTTAATGAACTATATTTGATTGGGTGCATGGTATTTTTACTTTGAAGTGAAAAAGGTAAAACATTTGGGGTTCTTTGGGAAGATGTTTATATTCTTCTCAAAATGGCCTTTTTGCCTAAGGATCATAGGAGAACATTTGGCTCATGTCTGAATCAGAGACATACCAATTCTGAAAATGGGAGGTTACATTTAGCCACATAAAGCCATTTACATCTGCTTAAATCTTCTTTGGATGATTGATAAGCATTTTGCCCCCTTTCTGATTAGTGTAACTTTTCAAAAAATGTTTTCAAATACATCCTTCTCATATATATTGGCACTTCCTGATACCTCCGAATTCCTCTTTATGACAAAGTGAGGAACTACTTACAGGAAGTATTAAAGCCCAGCTAAATTACTAGACAGCTCATTCTTAAATTTCAGTGGCTGAGAAGTTCACCCTTCTAGACGTGTTTCAGCAAAGAGAGTGAACAGAGAATATGCAAATAGCTTCTCTGAATGAAACACAAGCCTTGAATTGGTTTTGGCAAATCATAGTATCACACCACCCTCAGCAGCCTGTGAACTGGGACTATTTGTTTTTTTTTTAAGATTATTATTCAGATAGTTGGCTAAAAAATCCTGCCAGAATAAAGCCACTGTCAGCAGACAACAACAAAATCCTTTCAGAACAAATAACAGTAGGACTTAAGCATTACACTCAAGTGCAAAAAGAGAGAGGTTATTCTAGTTCATTCAGTCAGGAGGTTTATCGTTTTTCAGTTATGTATGTGTTGTAATGCTATGGCTGTTCATGTATCTTTAGCTTTTTTTCATTCCAGCAATCACTTTAGGCAAAGCTGATCATGAAATGTTACATTTTAAATAAATGCATATATGAAAAAAAATCTCCCTTCTTACATATACAGTACAATCAGAAAAACTAGGTTAAATAGAAACCCAGAAGAATTTTGGAAATACAGACTTATATAGCACAGATCTCTTTAACTATTATTATTATTATTATTATTATTATTATTATTATTATTATTATTATTATTATTATTATTATTATTATTATTATTATTATTATTAATATACCGCCACCATCTTCTGAGACAGAACTCGGGGCGGTGTACACTAAAAAAGAAGAACAAACAACAACAGACAAGCATAAAAATCAGGGGCACCAGTAAAAATAGGAGGGTACCGCAAAGGATGGCATGGGCGGCAACAGGGGAAAAAAAGGAAAATTAAACAGAAGGGTCGCCAAATAGCTCCTTGAAGAGATGTGTTTTCAAGGCTTTTTTAAAGGCTGGCAGGGACGCTGCTAGGCACAACTCACTAGGGAGCTGATTCCACAGCGTAGGGCCCACCACAGAGAAAGCGCGGTTGTGCGTAAGCGATTTCTGTGCCTCTCTGGGTGTGGCCACCCTAAGTGAGCGCGCCTGCACCATTCTTGTGGGCCTGACCCCAGTTGACCTCTGGGAGATACGCTCCGACAGGTACTCTGGTCCCAAGCCATGGAGGGCTTTGAAAATCAAAACCAAGACCTTGAACCTTATCCGGTGGGCAACGGGTAGCCAATGCAGGCGAGCCAGAACTGGGGTGATGTGCTTGAATCTACTAGATGTGTAAGCCACCCAAAATGAAGTGTGTGCATATAAATAGCATATATAAATTATTAATTATTATAAACTTGTGTCTAGTTCTTGTATTTCAGTGAAAAAAGTGGTGATTAAACAGGCAGCGTCAATCCTTGTTATGAACCACTGCTCCCAGCATAACTAGGAGAAATGTTTGCCAAACATGAATAAAATGGAACAGGCCTGTCCAACAGCAATCTCTTACAAGCCTATCTCATTTTAGTTCACCAACATACAGACTGTGATGTGACTGTATGGGCTTTGCAAAGCTCTATGGCATTGAACAAAATCCTGCCCTTTCTGGATCCGGTGGACTATTGATGGATGCCTCTGCAGAGCTTCACAAAGTTTGAAGTAACACACAAAGAGTATTTCCCTAGTCGTATATGTTATCTATATACATTAATTCAATACAAATGCAAAAGTGGTGAGCTTTCTAGACCACTAAACAAATCATCACATAACATGTGGGCTTTTGTGGGTCAAGGCCACATCATCAGTCTTGTACCACTGTGAAGAATGTCCAAAAATCCATGACTAGATAGTTTTTGCCTGGAAATTTACTCTCAGATGTAAAATCCAAGTGTTCTTGGCAAGAGGTATTTTGCTAGGCACGTCTTTATTAGATCTAAGTCAGGAAAGTCAGCTAAGAAAGACGAATCTTGTAAAATCCACCTTGCCATGAATTTTTGGACTTTTAAGTTCACCACACTAGTTCACCTTCCCAGATGTTTCAGCAAATAGTGTGAACTTAGGAAAAGACAATCTATGGTGAACTGGAAAGGGGAGGGGGGGAGAGAAAAGGCAAATGTATTGCTTGTTTTAACATACATTTCTAACATATTCAATGGCTACAGCTACAGCAGTGTGTTCACCTGGCATACTGCAACCCAGATCATGTGAAGAAGAGAATGAATCTACTTAATGAACCTTCCTGGATTTAAACTCTCATAAAAAAGTGGAGAGAAAAAAAAAATCCAGATGTGAAGACACGGGAGCCACTAAGACCAAGTGGGTTAAAGAAGGGGTTGGTTGCTTAGGCGTCTCCAGATGTTTTTGGACTACAAGCCCCATAATTTCCTTCCACTTGCCAGGGCTTGTGAAAGTTGCAATCCATCAACATGTGCAGGACCTCACATTACCTTCATGGCGGAAATGACAAAATCCATCTTCCTTATTTTGTTTCAGCCAGCACAAAGCCACCCCAAAGTGCTGTTAAAATGAGATCAAATAAAGATTGAAAGGAATCAATGGATGGCTCTTGTGGTGTACCTCTCACGGCAGCAACAGCTATATTGTTAGACCTCTCCAGGTACTTCAAGAGACTTTGTCATCCTGGAAGCAGACGTCTGCCAAGCACTTAAAAGTAATCAGCTTTATTCTTCGTCACTGGCCTTATGCAGCAGAAACGGCTTAATGAGTCCATTTAACTCTTTGGTTAAATTTGTGAGAGTGAAGCCATGTTCAGAAGGATCAAGAACCATGGCCTTTGAAAAAACTAGCATATTTTTAAAGGAGCATCTTTGCACAAGTTACCCAATTCCTCCTCCCTTGGCAGCTTCTACAAAAAGAATCGGTTAAACGGTTAAACGAGTCACAAAGTAGTTGTTCTTCTTGTCTAAACTATCAACTCTGGTTTCTCCCTTCACCAAAAAGCAACAGGCAGATGTCAACAATAATTCATGGCTTGTGGTTCTGCCTTGTTTTGGGGAAGACAAGCCTGCTTTCTTAGTCCTTACATCCCAATAAACATGGACAGAAATTCCCTAAAACCCGAAGGAAGGAAGGAAGGAAGGAAGGAAGGAAGGAAGGAAGGAAGGAAGGAAGGAAGGAAGGAAGAAACGCATAGCACCTTAAAGAATGTAAAATTTTAATGTGAGCTTTCAGGGACAAATCCACTTCTTCAGACATAGTTTGCTTACACATTTTATTTGACACAAGCTTTTATGGACAACAGCCCACTTCATCAGACACATCAGATGACTCTTTGTTCCATTAAGATTGTGACATGTAGCTACACAATTGCAGCCTTGGGTCCTTTTCAGGAGAAATACTGGATAGAAATATTTTTAAAACAAATAAATAAATTGTATCTTTGTAGCTCTATTGGGATAAATTGATGCAGGATCAGCAAGAGCAATCCCCCAAACCACAGTAAATTTGGAAGTGGGCTATGGACACCAAGGAAAGGAAACCTCAGAAATGGAGATTTAAGCAAACCTCAGAGTATGCAAACACTGAGTATTTTAAAACTGCCATTAAAGCAAACAAATAAACCCAAGTTCCACTGTAGCTTTTCCAACACAAATAATTGTAAACTAATTTAAATCATAAAATCTGACAACATCCAAAACTGCTTGGCTTGAACTGCATGCTATCCAAACTGAGTTAAATTCCATCACCTTTTCTCCCATTTTATACTTTGCATATATAGAAAGGAAGGAAAAAGAAGTTGGGACCAGCATAGCTTTCATGCTTGGAGGGTGAAGGAATAATACTTCTGACAAACCTGTTCCCACTGCCACGTTACTGAATTCCTCACTGTTGGCTGGAGTTCAAATCAGTGCTACGCTTTCTGTAGATACTCAGTTAATTCAGTTTTGCCATCTGTCTCCTAAGCTTCATCTCTATTTTCATTATTCAAACGCAGCTGTAGTAATGATTGAAGAGTTGAGGAGGGGAAGGACATGCATGCAGATTAGCAAACATATTGAGATGAGTTCCACGCACACCAAGCTCTTCACTAAAGCCAAGGGGGGGAAAGGAAAACCAACGCCCTGAGGCTTGCAAAGTTAAAGGGAACTTTCCTAAAGGAAAGGAAAGGAATCTGTTTTAATCGGCTAATCTGTTTGTAACCTCTTTAATTTTTTGAATGATATAGAAAAGCACTATTTTCAGGGAAAGATGCAAACAATAATGGCAAAAACAAAAACAACAGGTTTGAAGCCACCTCCATTCACTAGTAGATAGATAGATAGATAGATAGATAGATAGATAGATAGATAGATAGATAGATAGATAGATAGATAGATAGATAGACAGACAGACTGTATTTGGCCAACAATGTTTGAAGGGAGTGGGGTAATGTTAGAGGAAGACAGCATCTGCTATGGGCAGGGCCCTCCATGGCCATGGCATTATGCAGCACATCACAGCAATGAGCATGCCTACATATGGCAATGCTCAACAAAGGGCCCAACTTTGTTAACTTCAAATAAATTTGCCGGCAAAGTTACAGTAATGCCAGTGTCTAAAGATGTATTAAGACTAAATAAACAGGAGTAATAATGCTGTTCTAGCAACAGATTGAGTCATGTCGGCTGATCAGATAATAAAAAATGGATTAGCAGGGCAGCACTGTTGCTCACTGTCAGGGTCAGTGCTAGGGTTTCTTGCGCCCTAGGCGGCGGGCAGGGCGGCGGGGGGGACGGCGGCGGCGGGTGGCCGCAGGGCGGCAGGGCGGGGTGGAGGGCGGCAGGGCAGGGCAGGGCCGCGGGCGGCGGGGGGGACGGGCAGCTGTGGCCAGCGGCAGGGGGACAGCGGGGGGACAGCAGGCTAGCCAGCAGTGGCGGTGGGGGGGGTGGCACCCCCTGTCTATTTTGGCGCCCTGGGCAACTGCCTAGTTCGCCTTAATGGACACGCCGGCCCTGCTCATTGTGAGCCCCACAGAAACGAGCAGAACCTTCTTTTTTGTAATAAGGTGTGGAGAGCAGATGGATAAGACACAGGAGATGGTGCAAGAAAGGACCTCTTTGGAATGTCTGTGATTGTTTTCTGCAGCTGCTAGTGAAGCGAGGACATTTCTGAACTAGTGTCCATCAGCTGCCTGGTTGCTTGGTGAGCTACCTCAGGGTGGGGCTACATGGTCAGCTTGTAATCAGGCCATTAGGTTTATGACTGTAGATGTACTGTATTCTCAAAGGAAACATGTGTACCAATATTGCAAATCTTCTCTATACCATTATGTGTGTGGATGGCCTTGAGAGCAAATTAAGGACAGAAAGGGTCAGGGGGAAGAATCAACAGCACTACCAGCAAAAATCAGCCTTTGAGAGATCTTTCTACTCTGTGTGCTAATGGTATAAAATCATCTTGAAAAAATCCATCTGTAGCCTCAAGAGGGCAGACAATCAGTCCCAAATGCCTGCATGATTACATAGCAATTATTTCTGTGCATTCAAATAAAAGAGTGCTGATTTTAACCTATAAAGCCCCAAATGGTTTGGATCCATGATAACGCAAGGACCACGTCTCCCTTTATGAGCCTGCCCAATGTCAAGATTGTCAGGGGAGGCATTTTTCTGGGTCCCATCATCTGCATAGAGTGGGAACAGGAGAGAGAGCCTTCGCTGTTGCTGCTCCCAGGCTCTGGAACTCCCTCCCACAGGAGGCCAAGCTGGTCCTATGTTTGCCATCATTTCAGGAGCATCTGAAGACATTTCTCTATAGGCAGGCTTTTCCTTAGTGACTGGCTGAGTAGGAGAGGTTTTAAAATGGAATGGTTTATATCTTGTTGCTTTTACCTAATACTTCAATGTAGTGTATTCTTTTAGAGTATTTTAATATTCTAAAATATTGCTTTTCATATTGTGTTTTTAATAATATAGGGCACTTTGGATCCTTTTTTAGGAGAAAGGTGGAGTAAAACCAAACAAACTTCTGCTTCACTGGCCTCACACCACGATCTTCACTGTCTGTGACTAGTGCAATGGGGCTGAGAAATCATCAAGCAACAAAAGAGCTTGGAAACATTCCTTTTTTGTGTAACAAATCCCAGAATCCACAGCCAGAAGAAGCAGGTCTTTTGCTATGCAAATACCCTCATGTTTGTTCTTCCTAGCCAATAAACCAACAGCAAGATGGGAAGACAGTACAGTAGAAGAGTTCCCAATAATAGCCAGGACTCATAAAGGAAGGGAAGAAGGACACCCGTGTTTGGAAAAGACTCCCCTTGCCTAATTAATGGAACAATCTAATTTCCAAGTACAGTGGTACCTTGTATAAAGGAATTAATTCATTCCAAATAAAATTATGTTAAGCAAATTTTCCTTTATACAGATTCCCATAGGAATGCATTGAAAACAGAGTAATCCCATTTTATGTTGTACGGATTCTCCCCATAGGCAATTATGTTAAGCAAATTTCTCCTATCTCCAGATTTTTATGTTGTACAAATTTTATGTTATACAATCTGTTTATTATACAAGGGTCCACTGTACTGTACAGCAAGCAATGCCTGGTGTAGGAATTTTAGGCAGCAAACTTTTTTGTTCTTCTCTGTGATGGTGGTGTTGCAGGAGATTAGTCATACTGCTATTAGGAAATACCTCATAATCTTCCCAACTGAAAAAGAAGTAACAAATTCTGATTTACGGTTTTCAGATAACATTATTTCTAAAGGAATTTTGGGCTCTGTAACTCACTGAGTGTGTATGTGTATGTGAGAATGAATGAATGAAAGACAGGAAACAGAATAAATATGCCATCCCACTCATGACAAGTTACTGTTACGATATCTATACAACTACAGTATTATTATTGCTTTTATTTATTATTGCCATTATTGCAATTGTTATATCACAGTCTCCGTTGGAATCACATACCTGTAAGAGGAAATTAGGAATTAATAATGAGAATGAGTAGTAATAGGGAAGAGAGTGATTGTGATAGCTTAAAACTAATAAAGGAACATGATCCTACAAAAACCTTCCTACAATAAATCCCTGTGCTTGCTTCTTAATTAAGAATCTGTATTCACAACCTGCTCAGTTGAGCTGCACCTGGCATTCAGGGAATTGTGATGTGCCATTTAGGAGAAGAGAGAAGTAAGGGCATACACCGAGTCATATTACAGAAAGCAGTTCCCCCTAGTGGAAATGTGTAAGCAAGCAATTATCAATGAACAACTTGAAGAGGCTTTCAGATATCCAGTACATTTCCACTGAAGGAAAAAAAAACGAAGAAGTAGAATCGGGGTTCACTTCATAAGATGAATTTTCATTCTATAAACCTAACAAAACATCAAATATACAGAAATAGGAAAAATGCTTGATTGCAAAAACAAACAATTTTGATGATTACAGTGCATTGCATTTATATAAGGAATGTAGGTCACAGAGATATAGGAACATGCATTCTTAATGAGTACTCTTCCTTGAAAAGAGGTTTGAAGTCATTACAGTCTTATGCACAAGCACAAAAGTAAATCTTGTTGATCAGAATCGTGCTGGAGTTTGTATCCATTTGCAGAAAAAGACTTTCTGAAGATCAGTCTATGCTTGACAGACTGTGGCAAAGCCTTTGATTGTGTGGATCATGACAAACTAGGGATTGTTCTCATAGACATGGATATGCCTCAGCACTAGTCCTGATGCCTAACCTGTACTGTGAACAAGAAGCTACTATTAGGACAGAATATGGAGAGACAGAAAGGTTTCCTATAGGCAAAGGTATAGACAAGGGAGATTTTTATCCCCATATATGTTCCGTTCAGTCTGTATGAGGAACATATGCTATGAAAAGCCCAACTAGTTTGAAATGATTCAAATGGAGGAGAACAAAAAAATTGTGGAAGAAACATTAGTAATGTAAGATATGCAAATACTGTAACACCATCTTACTGGCAATAAGCTGGGAAGACTTGAAATGACTATTAGTGAAAGCAAAAGAAGAAAGTGACAAACTAGGATCGCAGTTGAATATTAAGACTGAAATCATGACTACAGAAGATCTACATAACTTTAATGTGGACAATGAAAAAAACTGAAATAGTGGAAGAATTTTATACATTGATTCAATCATAAAACCAAAGGCAGCAAAGAAATCAGAAAAAAGACTGAGACTCAGAAGGACAGCAATGAAGGAACAAGAAAAGATAATCAGGTCTAAAGATAATATCATTGAAGACAAAGACAAAGATATGATCACCATGTCTGGGTGTAAAAGCTGGACAGTAAAGAAAGCTGAGGGAAATAAACTGATTTGTTTGTAATTTTGTGCTGGAGGAGAACTTTGCAGCTACACGGGACTGTCAGGAAGATGAACAAATGGGTGCTTAGAGTAAATGAAGTCTGAATTATTTCTGGAGGAAAAAATTGAGTCTTGCTTAATTTAGGTTCATCATGAGAAGGTAAGATTCTCTAAAAAAGATAATGCTCAGAAAGATTTAAGACAGCAGGAAAATATCAAATAAAAGATGAATTGACTCCCTAATGACCACAGGGTTGCATTTGCAAGAACTCAGCGGGGCTGTTGAGGGAATGGCATACTGAAGATCACCCAGTCATACTGTCGCCATGTCATAGGTGGTTTGATGGCACATAACAGCAACAGCAACATAAATGTTGTGCAACTTTCCACGGCTAATTGATAAGATGCTGGGTTGCGTTCCAGTGTGTTCACATACTTGGAATATACATGGCACCTTGCTAATTAACCATGGCAAGCATGGAGTTTTTCTAGGATTCATCTCTGAGCCATGGATACTCAGACTTTAGGGGTAACTAGGAGTGCATTTGCACAATTAAAACTAGCGTACCAGCTGCACCCATTCCTGGAGAGGTGTGATCCAACCACATGCCTTAGTTACATCTCATCTGGATTACCGTAATGTGCTTTATGTTAGACTTCCTTTGGAAAGTGTTCAGAAAATTCAGCAGGTCCGAAATGTGGGAGCCAGACTGCTAAGTGACATTGGTCATGCAAACTACCCCCATGACACTCTGTTGCAGCATCTCCACTGGCTGGCAAACAATTTCCAGACACCATTTAAAGTGCTGGTGTTAAGCTATATAAAGCCCTAAACAGCATGGGTCTCAGCTATTTTAAGGACCATGTCTCCCTTTATGAATCTGTCCTAGTCTTAAGGTCATCAGGGGAAGCCTTTCTCTTGTTCCCACCTCCCTCACACATGCACTTGGTGGGGACACAAGAGAGGGCCTTCTTTGTTGCTGCTCCCATGCTCTGGAACTCCAACCCACAAGAGGCCAAGATGGTCCCATCTTCCTTCTGCATAGACAGCAAAGACCTTTCTCTTTAGGCAAACCTTTCCCCAATGTCTGGCTGCCTAAATAGCTTTTGAAATGGATTGCTTTGTTTTACTCCTTTGAATGTTGATACTTTTATTTACTATTTTTCGTCATGCTGTATTGGTTTTATCCTTTTAATATTGCTATACTTATTGTTTTTAGCTTTTTTAAAAATATTGTTTTTAATCATGTAATCTGCCTTAGATCTTTTTAAGATGAAAGGCAGGGTAAAAATAAATAAATAAATAAATAAATAAATAAATAAATAAATAAATATCCTTTGTAATGAGTGTAAATATATGCACATAATGCCTACAACTCTGGCAAAGGTTGCCATAGGTCAGGATTGTCTTGACTGCACACAATTATTATAGTATAAATTGCATATATGCCATATATTACATACACATATATATGTTACGTGTGTGTGTGTGTGTGTGTGTGTGTGTGTGTGTGTGTGTGTGTGTGTGTGTGTGTTAAAGGAACATTCCAAGCTAAGTGGAATTCAGTGATAAACAGGAAACTTTTGGTCAAATGAGGACAATGATTGTGAAGACAGTAGAAGTTTAAAGGAAAACTGAGATTATGTTTCAGGTTAGAATGGAACATGATGCACATCTCTGTGCATTTTTAATTGAATCAATATAACTACCAGGCTCGCACTTTTGACTTTAAATAAATCTGATCAATCTATTTCACTTACAATATGTAGGAACTGAAATTGCCTTCATTTCCCTAGTGAATAAACCTGGATAATGAGAGATGGCAATGTGAGACCCTGTTAATTCTCAGTGGTTTTCAACACGACCACAGTAACATTACTGTTCCAAAAAGCAGTTGAGACACTCCTCTCTCATAAATCATCTCCCTTTTGAGCAATATATTCCATATTGTAGAGCAGGAAAATGAATGCCCACCACATCCTTTCCTTATGCAAAGTGTCTTATAGAATTCCCCAGGGTTCAATTTTACTTTAAGCCACTGAAATCCACCTGAGACCACAAGAGGTGGAAGATCCATGGTGTGGAATACCATGTTTTGATATATATATTGTTTTATTGGTTATTATGTTTTTATTTATTGGATTGTTTATCTATTGTATTATTTGTTGGTGTGATATCTGTTCAACTTTGTAAACCTCCCAGAGTAGCTGTGTAACTAGCTAGCTGATAGATAGATAGATAGATAGATAGATAGATAGATAGATAGATAGATAGATAGATAGATAGATAGATAGATAGATAGATAGATAGATAGATAGATAGATAGATAGATAGATGTCATTGTTACGCTGATTTTTGTATTTCCTGTTCATCCATTCTGAATGAGGTAGAAAACTGAATCCGTTCTTACAGTCAGGGAAAGACTGGATAGCAGGAAAGAGTTAAATAAATCAGGATGACATTATGTTGATGGTGGCAGGTGTGCCTGTGGCCAGATTAACTATGATAGACACCTCCTTTCCACTCTCTCCTCCCTCTGCTTTGGAGGCTGCCTGAGGTGGAACATTGAAGACAATTACCCACAATCCAGCGGGGGGGAGGGAGAAATGCCACCATTGGCTCACTTGTGATAATGGGACCTGCTCCTGTGCTTGTATTGCAAGACACTGCTTGTTGATCAAGGCAAAATTTAGAAGAACTGTTTGCTTTTCTTGCAAAACGCTATTAAACTGAGGTACTCTTAAACCAAGGTATTACTGTATTATCAAAAGGAGGTTTATACCTTCTTTTCTGTTGTATTTTCAAAACTAATGTGCTAGTGCTCTTTTTAAAAATCATCTATTGCCTATTTTTCACTTTGCTTTAAATAAGGGGAGGAGAGTCTTTGGCCTCCAGATGTTTTGGACTATAACTCCCATAGTCCTTTATCATTGGCAATATACAATAGTCTCAGTAGCCCCAAACATCTGGAAGGACAAAGGTTCCTTTTCCCTGCTTTATAATGTTTTAGTTGTACTGTGTACTGTGCAATGCTTTGCAAACGTACACTGAAATCTCTTAAAATAAAATTCACATTGATACATGCCATTTGCATTTTTTGTTTAACACCTTGGAACTGTGGCCACAGTGAGAAGTCATCAAGAGGGCATTTGTACACATGCTTACTCAGAGGTACTGCGCATCTCACTGAGTTCAGTGAGTCTTCCTCCCAGGTAAGTACCTATAACCCTGCCATCTGAGACAGGCTGGATACATATCCATTTGTCAGAGTCTTTAATTTGTTGATGTGTGACATGCTTGTTACAAATTACCAGCTTATGTTTCTCTTCCACTACAGAATCTAAAAGGAAATTGAAACTGCACTGACCCTTTTTTTCAAAGGCTTCCAGTCCTTTAGCTTTGGAAGAAAATCTACAACAGAATGATAGGTAGCCGGTGCTTGGAGTCAGGGAGACATCACCCTAAAATGTTGGCTTTAGTTAGTCTCTCGCACTCCAACCATGAAGTACCCTTGACTCAGCTGGAGAAGAGAAGCACTGAGAGGAATAGGTATAAATTAATGCTGTGGTGTTTCCCCTCTAGGGAGAGGATCAAATAGCACAAGAATTGGATCACATTTTTAGAACTCTGACTAAGTTCCAGGGCTTGATTTTTCAACATCCACCAACCAATCTGTTTTCCAAAGGTGGAATGTGTGACACAATAAAGATAAGGAAAAGCATCACCACCTTTAGGATGCTTTCTCTTTAATATACTGTATGTACAGGGAGTTTCATCACATATGTGGACATAACAAAGCCTGCTAGAAACATTTGGAATATGTCTATCACATCTGCCTTAGTGATGGGCAACGATGGCCCTTTAAATGACTGCAGCTCCCATAATCTCTCAGTCACTACCATTGCCTACATTGCCTTGGCTGATGTGAGATTTAGTCCAAGAGCACCTGGAATAAAGTCTCCACCTCTGAACCAGACATTTCTTCATGATCTTATGTTATTACACTAGAATGATGTTGCTTTACTCTATTCCAAATCATCGCGTAATCCTAGTGAGAGGTCCATTCTTATTTCACAAAGCCAGCACAAAGGAATATACATCCCTTTTTTCTTTTTCACATCTCCACCATAGTAAAGAAATATATGTATCTATTATATTCAACTTTACCAGTGTTACAGACCCTCTCCACACTGCTTAATCAGTTTTCTTTTACCTTCACAATCATTCTTTTATTCCCCCGTTTACTCCATTTTATCCCCTTTTGATTTCCTAATTCACATTTTCTTGCCGTAAATATCTTAAACTGCTTTTAAAATATTGAACTTGTATTAACATTTTATATATTGCAGTTAATGTTCCCTTTCTATTTTCCATTGCTTCTATTTTCTCTCCTCCTTCACCATCATTAAGAGGTTCTTCTTTAATTCCTCCTCACTTTCTGCTATCAGTGTAGTAACATCTGTGTATCTGATGTTGTTGATATTTCTTCCGGCAATCTTAATTCTGACTTGTGATTCATCCAGTCCTGCTGCATATAAGTTAAAAAGGCAAGGTGACAGTATACAGCCTTGTCGTACTCCTTTCCCAATTTTAAACCAGTCAGTTGTTCCATATCCAGTTCTGACTGTTGCTGCTTGTCCCACATAAAGATTTCCTAGGAGACAGATAAGGTAGCCAGGCACTTCCACTCCTTTAAGAACTTGCCATAGTTTGTTGTGGTCCACACAATCAAAGGCTTTGGCATAGTCAATGAAGCAGAAGTAGATGTTTTTCTGGAACTCTAGCTTTCTCCATAATCCAGCACATGTTGGCAATTTGATCTCTAGTTCCTCTGCCCCTTCCAAATCCAGCTTGCACTTCTGGGAGTTCTCTGTCCACATACTGCTGAAGCCTCCCTGTGGAATTTTGAGCACAACCTTGCTAGTGTGTGAAATGAGTGCCTCCATTCATAGTTCTTCGGGTGCTTTGTCCACCAAATCTAGTTCCTTAAATCTATTCTTCACCTCCATTGTGTATTCATAAGGGATTTGACCTAGATTGTACCTGACTGGCCCAGTGGTCTTCCCTACTTTCTTCAGTTTAAGGTTGAATTTTGCTATAAGAAGCTGATGATCTAAGCTAAAGTCAGCACCAGGTCTTGTTTTTGCTGACTGTATAGAGCTCCTCCATCTTTGGCTGCAAAGAAATAATCAATCTGATTCCTGTATTGTCCATCTGGTGCTGTCCATGTGTAGAGTTGCCTTTTGTGCTGTTGGAAAAGAGTGTTTGCAATGACCAGCTTGTTCTCTTGACTTAACTCAATTAGCCTTTGCCCTGCTTCATTTGGAACTCCAAGAGCAAACTTGCTAGTTATTCCTTTTACCACTTCTCCCTACTTTAGCATTCCAATCCCCTTTGATGAGAAGAACATCTTTCTTTGGCATCAGTTCTAGGAGTTGTAAGTCTTCATAGAATTGGTCAGTCTCAGACTCTTCAGCATCAGTAGTTGGTGCATAAACTTGGATTACTGTGATGTTGAAAGGGCTGCCTTGGAATCGTACTGAAATCATTCTATCATTTTTGAGATTGTATCCCAGCACTGCTTTTCCCACTCTTTGGTTAACTATGAGGGCTACTCCGTTTCTTCTATGGGATTCTTGCCCACAGTAGTAGATGTGATAGTCATCTGAACTGAATTCACCCATTCCCGTCTATTTAAGTTCACTGATGCCCAAGATGGGTTTCCTATCTAGTATACAGTAGTTTAATACTGAGTATACCTAAATATCATTCTTTTTGTGATACATGCCATAAGTTCTTGTTAGTCCTCATCTGAGTCATTTTTTAAATCTGCTTTTCATTAATCTTTGGGCCTTTTTACACGACCCCTAAGATCCGCTGGCCACTTAAATTCGGACCAGAGATCTTAGGGGTTCGTCGCTCTTCCTCTGTCTTCCTCTGTCCCCACCCCCCTCGGCACTTCCTGGTTGCTGGCTGCCTGAGGGACGGAGAAAAAAGAAAGCAAAGACTGACAGTTTACCTCAGTTTTGTTCCGGACAGCATTCAGATCTCTTAAAGGGGCGGGGCGCAAAAAAAGAACAAACAGAAGCCAGGAGAGCCCCGCACTCACTATCCTTACACCGGATCAAATCTTTGTCACCTGCAAAAAGCAGGTACAAGAAAACTGCTGTTTGGTCTTGCTAAAGTGGGCGGGGTCGCACTTAATTGTCTGCAAAGTCCGGAGCTGGTGGGTAAACATTTTTAAGGTCCGGACCTTGCAGCCATTTGCGGCGGAGCTTAGGGGTCGTGTATGAATGCCCTTTATTGGTAGCATCCAAAATGAAACATTTAATTTAGGAATAATTTTCATTTTGCCTATTAGTTTTATTGGAAATTACATATATAAAGATCAGACTGGATTTATACAAAGAAAGCAGATGGTAGACTTAGTGAGAAGAATACTTACAATTCATACAGCAAAAAAGACAAAATGGAAGGAAGGAGGGGTAGCACTAGATATATATGAGTAAAGTGGAATGGGACACATTCAAGATTCTGATTAAACACTTAGGGTTTGATATTAACTTTCAACATATTATTCAACAACTATACTCACAGTACAGCAAAGGTCCTAGTAAATGATGCAATAACAGATACAATATTTCTAGGCTGAGGAACAAGGCAAGGGTGCCCATCATCATCAGTTTTATTTTCACTGGATAATAGAGATGTCAGCAACACAATTAGAGGCAATGAAGAAATAAAAAGCAAAGTGTTCTGCTTATATACCGCCCCATACCACTACAAGTAGTCTCTGGGCGGTTTACAATTTTGATTACAGTGTGCAGGCTACACATTGCCCCCCCAGCAAGCTGGGTACTCATTTTACCGACCTCGGAAGGATGGAAGGCTGAGTGAACCTTGAGCCTGCTACCGGGGATTGAACCCAGGTCGTGAGCACAGTTTTACCTGCAGTACAGGCATTTAACCACTGCGCCACGAGGCTCTAAATAAAATAGGATGTTGAGGACAATGACTTATTTGCATATGACACTTTATTATTAATAAAAAATCCAACTGAATCTATTGAGGGAGTTTAAAAGCATTTAAATCTATTTGAGGCAATAACAGGATTAAAGGTAAATTGGGATAAATCAGAATGTATTATATTAAACTATCATGAGGAAGAGACAGGGGAGATGAAAAATATTTCTGAGGGACAGCTGAGAGATACTATTAAATATTTAAGGTTAAATGGACTTTACAATATACAATTAAAATAGATCTGGGTAAGAGGAAGACAGATCATTGAATAAATGTATTTCAAAAATTAAAAACTTCCTGCTTTGGCTGTCGTAGAATTATTCCAAAGCCACAACCAAATAAATGACTATTTTGTTTTACTACCTATCAAGAAAAGTATTCCCTGCCTTTCCTTTTTTTAAAAAATGCTCCAAACAGAGGTGTGTGTGTGTGTGTGTGTGTGTGTGTGTGTGTGTGTGTGTGTGTGTGTGTGTGTGTGTGTGTGTGTGTGTGTGTGTGTGTGTGTGTTGTGCTGAAAAGCTTGAGCCAAGGTATAATGACTCTAACAGGGCTTTAAAGGAACGTGAGATATTTTTAAGGTGTGGTTTTACCAGCTCTGCCTCACCCTCAGTGAGTTATCTTGGCTGAGCAGGGATTCAGACCCAGGTCTCCCAAGCCCTACTCTGTTCCTGTCCATTACGCCACTGGTTCCCAACCTTGGGCAACCGAGGTAGGTATTCTTGGACTGCAATTTCCAGAAGACCCAGCAGTTTTATTGTTAAAGTGCTGCAATACTGTATTTTTGTCTTCCTCCCCTTTTACTTTCTTTTCCAACCCTGCTGAAAGAGGTAGACTAACATGGCTACCGCTTTGGAAACTGATAGGAAAACTAAGGATCAGTTATGGTACCAGTTGGCCCACGATGAAATGTTCGGCTGGGGAGTGTTTGTGACTGCATTTAAAAATGTAAAATGTCACCCAGGAACTGCTCTAAAGTTAACAATCAATAATTAATCCTGTTCCTGCTGGCTGAATAAGTATGGTATTGTATGACTGGGCAACATTTACTTTAGAAGAAATGGAGAGTTTTATCTCTCTGGATACATGCCTGACAATGCATAAAACCGGAATGCTGCTCTGGTGTACTGGCAGCAGCTTATTAGTTCTATAGATAAATATCCCACTACAGTACAGCGCTATTCATTTCTTCCATCCCTGAAAGTATTTACTTGATATGGAAACTCTAGGTTTCCTCCTCGACAAGCTGTGGCCTCATCACATAATCATGAAGGAGGAGTCAAGTTCCCAAACCTGCATCTTTAATACTTCTCTCTCTTCCTCTTCTCCTGACCAAATTCATCACCTTTAGGCTGTGCTTCTTCAGATGGACGGGGAGTAAAAATACTGGGTAGGCCAAGTAAAAGAAGCCTGTACAAGTGGTCCTTGTCTTAAGTGGAACTGCAGCTAATGAAATTACCAATGAGCTTCCTGTTTTCTGCACTTTAACCATTCAATCCTATGATACAGAGTCAGCGTTTGCCCAGGCACCGGCACCAGCAGCACAAGGGGGATGACCTAGAAGCTGTGGTCACAAGCAATGCCGGGTCCTCCTGGAATGGTCAACAGGAAGGGAGAAAAGAAATATGCCTCTGAGCACTTGCAAAGTGCATTAAAGACAACCAAAGACCCTCTCCCTCCCCCCACTAAGATCAAGGCTTCTAGGACAAATAGGAAGGAACATGCCCATTTCTCCCCCCCCCCCCCATTAACACAAGGCTCCAAAAACCTGCCTGCCTCTCTGTCCTTTTTTCTTTTAACACATCGCCTGAGTGAGGGGGCATTTGATAGCCAATGAAATGCCTCCTTCCACTCTCCTACTATGACGTGCAAGAAAGACGCTTTTGGCACATCTAGCAGTCTTGCTCAAGCTTAGCATGCACTGGAGAAGGGAGCTGCTTCCTTATGTTTTAAAGGAGAGATACCCCCTGCATGCCTCAAGGGGAGGCAGGAGTCTACTGACAGCTGCCAGATACAGACATAGATGCACCCCAAGGAAATTCTGAACCAAGTATATGTGGGAGTAACACAAGATGATAAACCCACTCCACGTGCCTGATGCTTTTCTGGTCACAAAAGCCACTCGGCTCAAACTAGCAGCAAATATCAACTCTCCAAGTGCTTCATCCCACAAGAGTTGACCCAGCTTTGTCCCCTCCACAGGACCGCAGTTGTGGATTCACCTGCGCCTGCCTTTCCCTCCTCCACCTCCACCATGTTCTGTTTCAAAGCACTGCAGCAGATCACACCATTTAAAGCCCCAGAGTCTGTCAAGAGGAGGGCAGCTATTCCTAGGCCCTAGTAATCCTTTCTCCGTGTGTCTGATCCCATCCTCTTTAAACCATTGGCCATCATTCCTGCAGGCAATGGGGCAGTAAGAAGCTGAAGATTCACGGTGCGCCCCCCCCCGCGCGCATGCACACACACACACACACACACACACACACACACACACACACACACACACACACACACACACACACACACACACACACACACAGAGAGAGAGAGAGAGAGAGAGAGAGAGAGAGAGAGAGAGAGAGAGAGAGAGAGAGAGAGAGCGAGCGAGCGAGCGAGCGCAGGCCTACTCCTGAGTGCCCTGCACCTTCTCCCAGGATCACATCTGAAAGGGCTGCATTTTGAGACTGAGCCCAAGCCCTCCAGCGCTGGCTGCAGGCCAACTGTCTGTTACTATTAACTCCACAAAATCCATCTTTCCGCCTCTGGATGTGTCCCCGGGTGCCTTTTCACCAGCGACCTCCTGCCCTAGGCTGACAAAGCTCTCCAACCTTCCTCTCCAAAAAAGGGGCCGGCGTCGCAGGGAGATGCCTGCCTGCCTGCCTGCCTCCATCTACCGTCCCAGCCGCCGCTGCTCGGCTCGTCCGGTCCCGGTTGTCCCCCATAGGTGAAACCCATCTCCCAGCCAGCACTAATTGGAAGCACCAGCAGCGAGGTGGGGGCGGGGGGGGGAGAGCGGGATGCTGAGGCGACGACATGGAGAAGCTTGCAGCAAGAGGACGGCATGAAAAGGGCGGCTGGCAGGGGCTCCGCGCAGCCCCGCCCGCCAACCCTCAACCCCACACGCGCGCACAGACACCCCACCACCTTGACCAAGAGACGGCAAAGCGAACGGGGAGCCAGGAATGAAAGAAGGGGAGAAGGGAGAGGGGGCGAGGAGGTGGGGGTGCGGGTGAGGGTGGGCGAGGGACGCGTCGAGGGCGCCTTACCCAGGAAGAGCCAGAGGGAGCCACCGGACACGAGGAGCAAGGTGAGCATGCCTGCTGGAGCCGGCTGCAGCATGGGCGGGCGGCCTGAGGCGCGCGCGAGAGAGTGCCGCTTGATGGGGCGGCACCGGGGGGGAGGAGGGGACTGCCGCAAACTCACTGCAGTGACCGTGGAGGGAGCGGCGGCGGCGGCGGCGGCGGGGACTGGCTGCCTGGCTTTCCCGGCTCCGCCAACCTCCTCCCGCAGCGGCGGGGGCGGGGGGGAAGTTATTTTTAGCCGCCCACCCCTCTCTGCACCGGCTCCTGGGCCAGGCGCCCCTGCCTGCCTGCCTGCCGGCGGGTAAGAGGATGCCCGGCGCGCCCCCGCGCCCGCGCCCTTGTGCGCCTGTGCGGATGGACCGGCAGGCAGACATAACGCGGGCTCCCCCCCTCCTCCCCCCCCCCTACGCACGGACGGCAGTCGCAGGATAAGCCGGCAGAGGAAAGACTGGCTCTCTCTCTCTCTCTCTGTGTGTGTGTGTGTGTGTAAGAGAGCGAGAGAGAGAAAGAGCGAGAGAGAGCAAACTGCAGATTATTCATTCGCGGTTACGCCTTGCCGCTGTGCAAAGCCTAGGCAGCCGGCAGAAGGACAATACTGAACTTGAATATACTGTATATATATTTATTTCAATGGGAAAGAGGGTGGGTTCACACGGTACGACGCAGGGGCTCCTGTCCCACAGTCCGCCAACCTCATTTCCTGGGGTGAGGTGGGCGGGTGACGGGGAATGCTGCCGTCTTTGGCCACGTTCGCGCCTTCCACGCCTAGGTGCACCCTTGGAGACAGACACGCGGCCGTTTGGACAACTGATAACAAAAGAACATCTCATCCAGCGAGTGGCAGCTCCTTCCGAATACTGTCCAGTTTGGCTCTAAATGAATACAAAACGACGTGAAAAAGAAAAGAGTCAAGACTGAGACCTGCTGGCAACCTGGTACAGGACAGCGAAGTCGGCCACAAAAGGAATTTGCAATAAAAAGGGCGTTGGATGCAGGGCTGGGCGTTATACCTGGGTTTCCAGTTCCCCTGCCTCCTGTGTCTTCCACTGTGTTTCACACGCGGAGTCAGAGAGCCAGGTGGCCTTTTTTCTAACAAGGCTTATGTGCTTTTAAAGCTGCATACTAAGCAGAGATTAACTTTAGGTTTCCTGAATTTGAGAGCTGGCGTGGGCAAGAGTTCAAACATGTCAATGGCAGCAGCTAGATGGGCACTGGCCCTGCTATTTGTCCCCTGCTCTTCACTGTCCCTTTCAAAAAATTCCTTCCGCCCACTGCTAATTGTTAGTAGACCTGGCCTTTTAGTGTGGTGCTGAGATATATTTTCAGGAAGCAGGGCTTATTTGTTTATTTGTTACACTTTTATACCGCTCCATCTTCCGTAATGGAACTCTGGGCGGTTTACAGACTTAAAAAGGAAACATCAGATAAAACAGCAGTAGAACAACCATCAATTAAAAATGCCATTTTTATCTTGCCTTGCCTTATCTTGGTGAAGGTCAGAGGTTCCTGGCCAGTTTGGAACTTCCTGATGGGTCTGCTTCTCTCATTCCTGGGCCACCTGGCATAGACGCTGATATTGTTAATGATGATGCCTTCCAACACATTTTCTGAGTTGTCACCGGTTTCCCCAGGACTCTTCCCTTGAGGTGATCTAGATGCCGTTGTGATAGCCCCAGTGGGGGAAAGATGGGTGACCCACCACTGTAGTCGTTTCTTGGGGCCATGCTGGCCAAAATGGCTGGTTCTCCCTCAGAGCACAGAAGACCAGGAGCTGTTTCTCCCATGCCTCTAATTGTGGTGACAACGCTTCCCTCTCTTAACCATCGTCCCTTCCTGCCACCCAACCCACCTGCATCCTCTCCACTCTGCAGCTGTTCCTCCTCTTCACTCCCCATCCGAGTGTCCTGTCCCACCATCCATGTCTTTGGGCTGTTGTACCACCAGGGTCTGCAGGTATCCTTCCAGACGGTGTGTGCGCAAGATGTGGTGGACAGCCGTCCAGAGATGGGAGGATAGCAAAAAGCAAAGTGTTCTATTTTATACAACCCCATGGTGCTTAAAGCACTCTCTGGGCAGTTTACAATTTAATTATGAAGGCTAGACATTACTCCCATCCCAGCAAGCTGGATATTCATTTTACCAACCTCGGAAGGATAGAAGGCTGAGTGAACCTTGAGTCTGCAACCTAGGTAGGTGGGCTTGCCCCTTACACAGTTACATGAGGCATAGTCCTCGTTATCATCTCTCTTCTGTTGAGTTCTAATCACAAAGGGCGTTTATACACGACCCCTAAGCTCCGCCGCAAATGGCTGCAAGGTCCAGACCTTAAAAATGTTTACCCACCAGCTCCGGACTTTGCAGACAATTAAGTGCGACCCCGCCCACTTTAGCGCGACCCAGAGCAGTTTTCTTGTACCTGCTTTTTGGATGTGACAAAGATTTGATCCGGTGTAAGGATAGTGAGTACGGGGCTCTCCTGGCTTCCGTTTGTTCTTTTTTTGCGCCCCGCCCCTTTAAGAGATCTGAATGCTGCCGGGAACAAAACGGAGGTAAACCGGCATTCTTTTCTTTCTTTTTTCTCCCTCCCTCAGGCAGCCAGCAACCAGGAAGTGCGGAGGGGGGTGGGGACAGAGGAAGAGCGACGAACCCCTAAGATCTCTGGTCCGAATTTAAGTGGCCAGCGGATCTTAGGGGTCGTGTAAAAAGGCCCAAAGAGTTCTTCTTAGTAATATATATCACTAGGAAGTAATATATATTCCTATGTTCCCCTCTCCCCCAGAGAGCCACTTGAAATTTCTGATGGCATTCAGAAACATAGAATAAAGGAATTTTAGTGCAACAGGAATGGGAATCTTTGGTAAATATGAAGGCCAATTTTGTGTCACCAGATCACAAAAATATGGAGAGGGCAGGTGGTGGTTTGAGTGAAGGGCACACAATTAGGGTGGGGTGGGGTTGGAAAGCAGTGACCTATTGCTGGGTAGTGACTCTTCCAGGAAAGTTCTAGGAGTAGTAATTCCATTTTATTTTCCTTGTTGGGGGAAAGGGGTTTGTAAGAGAGCTAGAAGCTGGAGAAAATGTTTTATGTTTTGTACTGTAGTTTTTTACTATATAAAAAAATAAAATAATAATTAAAAAAAACACTGAAGGCCTGCATGGAGCCTCCGAACCACAGGTTGCCTATCCCTGAAATACTCCAGTGCAGAGGTACACAACTCACATGGAGACCAAACGGAAGCTTGTCTGTAGATCAATTTAATGTGATGAACTTGTTGAACAGAAAATGATTCAGCTTATTGCTCATCTTGGGGCAGCATTTGGAGAAAGATGATTTGGGTGACTCATTGTTAATTTTCAGTCTTTCAAGACAATTAGTCTCTCAAGACAACAGAAGCTGCACAGAAAGGATGCAGTGAGGCGTAATAGGAATGGGGGACTCATGGCACACAGAGAAGATGATTGCCTGATGTTGCAAGATTACACCAACAGCTAAATAAGACAGTGGAGTTGTGAAATGTCCTCCTGGTGCTCCTCCTGAAATGTGACCCCACCCCAGTGTTCTTCACCACCCAGAAAAAGACTCAATGCCTGGACCACCTGCTTCTTCCTAAGGACTGTTGTGGACTTGTTGTCCTTTGTTTTGGACTGTTTGGGGCTGCAGCTAACTTCCTGACCCACATAAAACGTGATATGTTTATTGGCAAACCACCTTGGCTTTTTGAGAGTACAGTGGTACCCCGACTTAAGAGCAATTCGACTTAAGAGTGAAAAACTGTTGGCGTTTTAACTGCCGACTTACAAATTTTAGATATGGTCTGCTCAACTTAGAAATATTTTTTTAAAATTTTTATTTTTAACTTATTATTTCAATTTTTTAGATAGGTACCCTGACTTAAGAGTAGTTTGACTAAGAGCATGTATTCGGAATGGATTAAATTCATAAGTTGAGGTACCGCTGTATATACAGTATTGCTCCAGTAAAATAACTCCTTTCTGTAAGTGCTCATCATGCCATGATGGGGGAGGACATGGGAGCCACTAACAGCCATCCAGTCAATTTTGATTTGTCGCAACTCTTTTCAGGACTTCCCATATAGACCATGGGTGGGGAACCTTCAGCCTTCCAGATGTTTTGGACTGCAACTCCCAGAATTCCAAGCCTATATTGCCCATGATAAAGGACTGTGGGGATTGTAGTCCAATATTTGGACTTCCTTGTTTCACCAACAGGGTATTCATAGAGAAAACCACGCAGAGACCTGTATCCTGATCTTCCACCAAGCAGAGAGTCCCCCCAGTGCATGGGAGAGCATGCCACTTGTGCAGACACTGACATTGTGCAAGTGTCCATCTCCATGAAGGAACATTCAAGTACTAGCAAGGAACTTCCTTTCTGATTTTGAAACAGGGGCAGAGCTAGGCCAAAAAACATTGATTGCTACTCCTAGAAGACTCCAGAAGGACCCGTAGTTTTCTTCAAAACAGTGGAAGGCAGGGGACTTTTGTGCTTTGAAATTCAACTTTGGGCGTTTATACACGACCCCTAAGCTCCGCCGCAAATGGCTGCAAGGTCCAGACCTTAAAAATGTTTACCCACCAGCTCCGGACTTTGCAGACAATTAAGTGCAACCCCGCCCACTTTAGCGCGACCAAACAGCAGTTTTCTTGTACCTGGTCTTTGATGGTGACAAATATATGATCCAGTGTAAGGATAGTGAGTGCGAGGCTCTCCTGGCTTCCGTTTGTTCTTTTTTTGCGCCCCGCCCCTTTAAGAGATCTGAATGCTGCCGGGAACAAAACGGAGGTAAACCTCATTCTTTTCTTTCTTTTTTCTCCCTCCCTCAGGCAGCCAGCAACCAGGAAGTGCGGAGGGGGGTGGGGACAGAGGAAGAGCGAGGAACCCCTAAGATCTCTGGTCCAAATTTAAGTGGTCAGCGGATCTTAGGGGTCATGTAAAAAGGCCCTTTAATAGTTAATTCCAGTGTCATCTGGTTATTGGCAGGGACTGTCTGCTGTGAATTAAAGAGTTCCACTTTGATTTGGGGTGTGTGGAACTAGATCTCATTTTAGGTGAGTCATGCCTATCCGATGATGATGATGATGATGATGATGATGATGATGATGATGATGATGAACTCTTTAATTAGTTGCAGTCTGGTGCTGCCTGTGATGTCATTCCCAGCACAGAGGCAGAGCTGTCCTAGAGAAGAGAGGACAATGTGTTAAAAGCAGTATTTTGGGAAGGGGTGCAGTCTGTGATGTTCATCTGTAGAAGGATTATATAATTATTGTTTAAGTAAATGCATGGCCTTTGGATGGCTCATAGGTTCTAGTTCCTAGACACCACATTTGTTTAAACAAAGGATGGAGAACATTGGTCTGGCAGTGGGGATGGGATATGCCAAGGAGACAGACATGAGAGGTGCACAGTTTGGAAGCTGTATAAAGGGCTCTCTCATAGGATAAAGTGGGACTTCTTTAAAAGCTTGTGGTTTAAAAGCCATCCTCCTTAATGACAAGTTACCTATTGTGCCAAGTTGTGCCAGAATTCTGCAACCTGCCCTATGATTTCCTGCTGTACTCAGGTTTCCCTTTTCAGTTTAGTTCCTTAACCCACACAATATTATCAACATGGACTGATACATGAGTTATCCATTGAGTCTCTAGTTAAAATAATTTTAGGCAGCAAATGGCTTCTCCTTGAGGTTCTGAGGCCGGCTGCCAAAGTAGAAAGTAGATTGATGACTTGCCTCCAGACATGGCAAATCCTTGAAT